>JASCZW010000938.1:0-229170 GCA_034211315.2 Aedes japonicus
TGGCGTTCTGTGGTGAATAAAGTGAATAGGAGACTGTACTAAATCCATAGGCGTAGCCAGAGGGCGATGAGGAGCCGTTGCCCCCCTACTTTTGAATAAATTTTTATAATGTTAGTGTTTGCTTCAATTTTTATTATTTAGTGTTAATGTTTGATAGATTGCCCCTTCGCCTCAATGAAAAGCGCGAAGTTGCCTCGATTTTGTGACAAGCAAAAAAGTGCAAAAGTGGACATCCATGAGAATTTTTCTAACATATGATATTCTACGGGCGGGACGAAACGACTCATTTCCCAGGTTCAGAGACAAGACAGCAGTTGTTTTATCCTATTCAAAAAAATTATCCGTTGCTATGAGCATGAGTAAGATAATAAACATGATTGACCACCCGAGGCTGCAACTCCGTTGCTGCTGTTATTACACAGAGAACCACCAGATGATGCTTGGGACTAGCATGCATTCTCAATGTGAAAAAAAAACTGGCGATCTCAAACTAATGCGATAACAAGCGCCTGCCTCGCCTGAATGCAGGTCAAATAAGGGAAGGAAATTTCATAAAAAGGGAAACACCAACGCGATCCTACGTTAAGCTTGCGGTTATATCCTAGATATAACCAACTCTTTTTAATGATTAATCACGACTTGATTTAACTGAACTCTATCTATACAGTGCTCTTAGCTAATCACAAATTGGTTAGTGGTTTATTTGCCCAGGATTATGGATATCGAGCATGGCGAGTCAATTGCGGATCACACTACTTGTGATCCCCACTGCCTGATCCATTGTTCATGACTCACTTCACCAGGAGATTTTTGTTGCTTATTTTCTGTGCTCAGTCGATTACTTACATCGCCGAATTGTGGGTAACCGAAAGAATACGAAACGCGCCATATGACAAAATAGTGGCTAAAAGCATCGACACAACCTTTCACAGCCGATGCTCAAAACAAACTTTTTTACCCTTTCTTACATCAATAGAAGGGTATTAAGATCGCTTGAAAACTCGACTTTTTATCCGAGGCCCACAGGGCCGAGTGTCATATACCATTCGACTCAGCTCGACGAACTGAGCACATGTCGTATGTATGTGTGTGTGTGTGTGTAGTGTGTGTGTGTATGTGTGTGTGTGCGTTACAAATAATGTCACATCGGTTTCTCAGCCATCTGAGAACCGATTTCAGTTCTGTTGACGGCAAATGGAAGCTACAACATTCTCATAGAACGCTATTGATTTTTTTCATTCGGACATTTCGTTACGAAGATATGAACGAAACAGTACTTGAAGGCCTATTATAATAGTAATCAAACAGTTTAGTCTCCGATTACATACTGAGCTATTTGTGTACCGATTTTAGTTTTGTTGGTGCCAAATCAAAGCTATGATATCTCCAAACAACTGGTCAAAATTTCATTATGATTGGATAATTCTTCATGGAGATATGACCAAAACAATACCTGAGAGCACATAATTGTGAGATGACAATATACTCGTTGCAGTGCAAACCGAACAAGACCAATCACACCAATCGATGCCGCTTGCATTCTATTGTGTCGTATCTGGAGCGTTGTATAGCACATACAGCGGACTAGCCACACTATGCTACTGTATAGAATTAGAGCAGCATCGATTGGCTCGAGTGGCTGGTTTTCAACTGCAACGAGTATATTCGAAAATTACACAAAGTCTCCATTTACAATTTTCAACGAATATGTACTTATTTAAGCATCTTGAATCCATATCGATAATCAAAATTGAAGCTCAGGATTGAAGCTTTGTTAACGCCAAATTAAAGTTATAAAATTTCCAAATAAGTGTTCAAAATTTCATTATGTTAACTTCCTTTTTACCCTTCTTACATCAATAGAAGGGTATTAAGATCGCTTGAAAACTCGACTTTTTATCCAAGGCCCACAGGGCCGAGTGTCATATACCATTCGACTCAGCTCGACGAACTGAGCACATGTCTGTGTGTATGTATATGTGTGTGTGTGTGTGTATATATATGTGTGTGTATGTACGTGTGTGTGTGTGTATGTGTGCGTTACAAATAATGTCAAATCGGTTTCTCAGCCATCTGTGAACCGATTTCAGTTCTGTTGACGGCAAATGGAAGCTACAACATTCCCATAGAACGCTTTTGATTTTTTGTTCATTCGGACATTTCGTTACGAAGATATGAACGAAACAGTACTTGAAGGCCTATTATTTACCGGCAGTTTAGTCTCCGATTACATACTGAGCTATTTGTGTACCGATTTTAGTTTTGTTGATGCCAAATCAAAGCTATGATATCTCCAAATAACTGGTCAAAATTTCATTATGATTGGATAATTCTTCATGGAGATATGACCAAAACAATACCTGAGAGCACATAATTGTGAGATGACAATATACTCGTTGCAGTGCAAAACCGAACAAGACCAATCACACCAATCGATGCCGCTTGCATTCTATTGTGTCGTATCTGGAGCGTTGTATAGCACATACAGCGGACTCAGCCACACTATGCTACTGTATAGAATTAGAGCAGCATCGATTGGCTCGAGTGGCTGGTTTTCAACTGCAACGAGTATATTCGAAAATTACACAAAGTCTCCATTTACTATTTTCAACGAATATGTACTTATTTAAGCATCTTGAATCCATATCGATAATCAAAATTGACACTTTGGATTGTCTAATAATGCATTCTATGGACTAATTGTATGAAATTTCTAATATTCATGTAATTTCCTTCTATATAAATAACATAAACAGGTCATTAAAGGTTAATAATGGTAATATTTTAATCACATCGATGAACAATCCGTCCAGGATTGACAAATAGTTCATTCTAAAAACTGAATGTATGACATATCGAATATTCTAGATCTTCCTAAATTTCTGATGAAAATATGTATCCAGTACAATATTAGCCACATTTGAGTTCGTAATTCTGATGAAATGTAAGAAGGGTTCAGTCTCTGCCATCGGTGGATTAATGCAGGTTCTATATATCCTTTCAATTTTGCTAATCGTACTAATCCTATAGAACTTCTTAAGAACAATCTATGCAATCCATTTAAATTGCGATTTAGATTTCGTAAAAGTAAGAGTGATGTAGATGCATTTCGTGCCTACTGGCAACTTTATGCTTCTATTTATGTCCAGGCTCGTTGGTTTAGCATCAACCGGAGGAGACTTGATCCGAAACTCAATGATATCATTATCTTCAATCCGCTCAATCAATCGCTGTTTTGTGATACATTGGATGGAGTTAATATTGTCTGAGATAACTCAATAAAGACGTCATATAAATTTTGCATCTTGACAGGCAATCTGTGAAGACCCACCTAGTACCTCATAGTAAGATGCTTAAAGGTGGACCGGAAGATTCGATGAGTTACCTCAAAGATTTTTTTCTGTTTCTATGGGAGAAAAATGGCGTTTTTACGGTGTTGCTGTGTCAATAAATACACTGAAAATGTATTTGCGTAAATTAGCTCTCACTCGTTTCGTAGCACATGGATTTTGTACGAACAAATGTCTCGTAAATTGTATGAAACATTCTCCTCTTTGTACAGTGCACGGAATGAATTTCATGAAGATCAACCAATTGCTGCTTCTCTTCAATCGTACGGATGTTGCTAAATGTTGGTTTTGCTCCTCGGGTGTGCTGGAATCACTGATTAATTTTTTTTTCAATTACATACTGAGTTGATATAGAAGATCTGTCAGTCAATCATGCAACCACCAGAGTTTCTTTTTTATTGATAACAAAATATTCGTAGTAGTTTATATTGTTTTCGTACAATGCACGAATGTTCCTTCTGTGCCAATAAATGTTTCGTCTTTTAGAGAGTTATGCGTTTGGCATTGAGTACGAAGGTAGCTTTTTGAAAAGTACAAATCTTCTTACATCGAATACAATGAATAGATTTGTTAGTCCTACCTTCGATTTCGTAATAAAATCAAAATTTAATTTTTAGTGTGGGTGAGAGGGTCGTGGAGGAAAAGTACATTTTCAGTACAAACTGTGAACATCCTGGTGGTTATCCTATACAAAAATCCAACGCGACTGTAAAGTAAATACTTCGACACATGACAGTACCCGCTAGATTTTACCATGGTTGCTATTTAATGTGGTTTGATTTTGAAACATGTGGAAAACTTAAGGTTTTTAAAATCCTTTTGGTTTTTTTTGTGTGAAATGAAAGACCCGGCAATTCGCATTCGGTTAGAAAGAAGCTTAGATCAATATTTATTTTGTATTCTGTATTAGCTGAACTTGAAGAGGAAAAGAAATTGAATTATTACTAAAGCTTTGATCGACTCTCACACATGACTGTTGACAAAATTTTGATCGGAACACTCTTTATTCTATTCACCGCCACTCATTTCCTTACAAATTTCAAGTTGATGGTTAACAGTAAGTTTCAAATTAAATGATTTAAAATGTTGTAAAGGATATCATAAGGATTTTATTTGGACACAGGGAACATGAGGAGGTAGAAATTAAAAAAATTAACATCAGTCTGAGGAGCGTTAGTTAAGGTATACGGCTAAAAGTTTACTGTCAAAGATGGATCGCATTAAAATAATATGGTTTAGCGGATTCGTTTTGAAGATTGAAGATCTGAGGCGACAGGAAGCGTTTTCGATATCCAAAGTGTAAGCATAACGTCTCCTATCAAACGTTTGATTCAAGCATTTGCCGGTATAATGAAAACGAAGGATTTTTTTTTGTTTTTCGTCTGTTCGGCATAATTAAAAAAAAAAGATCGGACATAATAGTTTGACCTGTAGTTCTTTACGTGCACGGGAGCTTTTTGCCAAGTTTATTCGGTCCATTAGGAACGTGAGATCACAAATGTAAAGAAATCTATGCGGTACTTCCGTTACAGCAATATTTAAGCAATGAATATGTCAATAAATCTGATTAGTAGCCCAAGTAAGGATCCATTTTTTTTTCAAAATTTTAACAAAAAGTTTCCAAAATTGGAAAAATTTCCGGCATAATTAATGGATCATACCTTTAAATAGATAAGAACAAAGTTGGTTTACTATAAATCATTTTTAAAAGTTTATGGTCCATCATTCAAACCTATCATGGCCTTTACCAATTTATTCGTGGAAAATTATCAAAATTTTATTGATCATACACTGAAAACTTATTATCGTAAATTTGCTTTCACTCGTTTCGTAAACATGGATTTTGTACATAGAACAAATGTCTCGTAAATTGTATGATACATTCATGTTGCATGGCATCTATCAAAATGTATCATTACACCTTTTTTTGTACAATGCACAAAATGAATTTCGTGAGGACCAGCCAATTGCTGCTTCTCTTCGATCGTACTCATGAATGTTGGTGTTGCTGCTGGAATGGCGGGAATCATTAATTAATCCCAAAATAGAAATCAAAGCGCCTTCGAGAGTTAGAACCTCATGCACAATAATCAGGTAGCTTCTCACGAGTGAACATGGTTCAGTGAGATCAACCAAGGACTCAATAATAGCTCTTCCTATATAAATAGGATCGAACCCCATTTCAGAAACATTAAAAAATAAAAACGCTGAACTCCTCGTGGTTGCGCTTTTTTTCATTTATATTTTGAGTCGAAAAGTAGATCTGTATGTCGTTCATGCAACCATAAGAGCGGCGTTTCTTTTTTATTGGTAACAAATTACTTGTAGCTCTTTGTATTGTTTTTGTAGAATGAACGAATGTTCTCTCTGTGTCAAAACATACTTAGTGCTTCTGAGAGTAGCGCGTGTGGCATTAAATGCGAAGATAGCTTCTTAAATAATACAAATCCGTTTCTTTGCTGAAAACAACGAATAGAATTGTTAGTGCTACCTTCAATTTCGTAATATAAACGAAAATTTATTTTCAGTGTATGCATATATTTTAGTTTAAAAATCTGCATCCTGTGGATCAATTTTCCAAGTTTAAGGAATGTTATTGAACCTTTTATAGACTTTTTACTATGTGTGATTACTCTGACCATAAAAACTACTGGCGAAACCCATACATTGTGTTTTATTTTTACGTTTCGGCGTATCTATTCCCAGGAACACGGTTGATCAAGCAGCGTCAGGTAAGCCAGGTAAGTTTTTCTCTTTTAAGCTTTCAATCTTCTCCTAGTTTGTGAAACAGTAAGTATCCGCGATAACTTTAATCAACCACTCTAACCGACAATCAAAATTACTAACCTTAAGTTTTCTATTTTGCTTTAACCCTGCTAATATTGGTTGGTTAGCCGGCGTCGGTGGTACAGTGGTAAGCGTGACTGGTACGTGGCACCCCAGTGCCCAGTTCAATCCCAGTCGACGTCGGTGGTTTATCTGAGGCGAAAAAATCTTGGTCACGTCTTCCTTCGGAAGGGTGAAGTAAAGCCGTTGGTCCCGGCTCATATTCATGAGTCGATAGGTAGAGTTCAGGTGGTGGAGTCGTCTTCCTGGCGTCGGTGATTGTCACCATGTGAAGAAATAGGCCGACGAAAAAAAAAACAAACAAAAATATTGGTCGGTCAAGTATGATCGGGTGCAGCGTTTCCAGTGCGCCAAAATAAAGTAGCGCAATTGAGCCGATAGTCCAGGAGCTGCTGGGAAATCACATGCAATTTAGTTTTGCTTTTGTTCTACTCGACTAATATGTTTAAAGGTTAGCCGTAAAATATTATCGATCATTCCCCAGATATCTAAAGGTACATTTCTGACATTATATTGCTAAATTTTATATCAAGTATGGATCTTATTACTGAACTTTATTGATCATTTTCATTTTTTCATGGGTTTTGATCATTTTTTCATGGATTTTGATCACACCCCTTTATGGGGCGCAAATACATTTTCTATTGAATGCTTTTAAAGTTTTCAAGGATCATTTCTTCAAATCTAAAGGTGCAAACTTAGTGCTTCCACGACAATCTATTTACTCTTGTTTTGAACTTTAAACCTTACGTAGGAAGTAGTACACTGTATAACGTTTCAGACAGCAGCACATATCAGTAGTAAAATCGATTGTAAATAGCTAAAGTTTCCAGTTTTGAACAGCAAGGGGTGTATTGATTCTGCTGCCATTATAGATTGATTAAACAGGAGGCATTTTTCAACATAGCGGATTCAACAACGAGAAATTCTATCTGTTTACGCTCTCTTCCTTATATTGAATTGATTGCTTTTTCGTTTCTCACTGTGAGCATAATGTGCAAACCAGCGCTGTTGTTATTCCATCCATACCAAGGAACCTCTTAAAAAAGTGGCGTTGTAATTGATGGAAAAGATTGAGAGGCAAGGGAATCTCTCACTGTTACATTTACTTATTGAAATAAAAACTCTACAAATAGTGGCTTGAGTTTGACATGCAGTGATCGGAATTTGTTACAATGTAACTAGAAAATTAGAAACAAATATTAGTATTTTCCATTTAAGTTAAACTACCATTATTACTTGTTCAGTGTCGTGTAGAAATATTAGTCGAGTATTAGTACATGACACTGAGGAAGTCTGCACATTGTAGATAAAATACGTGTATCTTTCGCGATAAGCAATAAAGGTAGATGGAATTAAATTGAAAATAACACTCTTTATCTCATTTTTTAGTTCCACTAAACAGCTCACACTTTCCTGGATTCATGTGTTTTAGTGTTGATAATATGCTCTATAAAATGGACTAATGGATGGATAAATAAAAGTGACTGACTTTTCATAATAAAATAGTGATCAGTAATAAAATGATGAAGTTTGCAGAAGCAGATAATTTCTCATTTCCATGCGAAGCGCTAGGAGTTGACAGTAATGTTATTGCTAGAACGAATAGAAATGAAGAGAAAGTGTATTGATGGTTCCGTATAGGGCAACGGCAGGCTTTGAAATTGAAAGATACATGTTTGAAAACGAGGGGAGGGCATTTGAACGGTAGTATCCGATCAGGCACATTGGTAGTATGACAAAGGGTTATGTGCCTGATCGGATACTACCGTTCAAATGCCCTCCCCTCGTTTTCAAACATGTATCTTTCAATTTCAAAGCCTGCCGTTGCCTATACGGAACCATCAATACACTTTCTCTTCATTTCTATTCGTTCTAGCAATAAATTACTGTCGACTCCTAGCGCTTCGCGTGAAATGAGAAATTATCTGCTTCTGCAAACTTCATCAAAGATCGTTACTTCAGCGATGGGAAGAATACAAAAATAACAATCAAAGTGTTGTAATAAAATGGTTCAATGTAGATTTAAAAATTGTTACCATTAATACCAGTACTCTAGCTAACGGGAATAAGCCTGGATGATATTTATTTAATTTTATTTTATAAATTTATCTTAACAACTTAACTGGCAAGATATGTCTAAATTAATCAAAAACTTCAACTAATTGGTTAGGCGTAAACGGCAGTACGGAAAGAGTCAAGTAGTCGACGACAAAACACGTCAGCAGATAAGTTGAAGTCCGACATTTGGAAGCGCTGGCTGATTGCTCGAATTGATTCGTGGAGAGCATAGTGGTTGTTCTGTGGCTCAATATGCAGAAATACTATACACGTTGAATAAGAGGTCTCCCGGGAGCCTACAAATTTAACTGTGACAGTAGAGCCGGACAATCAATTTCACCCCTGAGCAGCTTTTTAGCAAACATAGGCTGAGCGGCCACCCATCTAACCTCAAGTAGTTCGATGTTTAGCATACGGCTAACGCTCTTCGTACGGAGGCAGGTTTGTTGGATCACGCCACCTGAGGAAGCGAAGACCGTATCTTACGAACTTTCGTTGAACTGCTTCGATTCTTGCGATCCATATGTCCTGGAAAGGGCACAATTGCACATGACTCTAATATGGAACGTACATGTGAGCAATTAAGTGACCTGAAGCAAAGTGGATCGTGATACTCGTCAGCCATTTTAAAAATGAAGCTCAACTGTCACAATGTCGTTGTAATGAAATCTGAATGTCCTCCATTATCGAGAATAACCCCGAGATCCTGGATGTGTTGAACGCGAGCGGGCGATTGCCCGGAGAGGACATAGTCAAAGATAATTGGTGCGTTTTCCTCTCTCGACTCTTTGGCTGAGATAGGATTGACACACGGCCAGCCGTTTTATCTTAATTTTGAGTCGTTTTTGACATCGACTCAAATCAGATGGATGTGTTTGGTTTGTCGACTTGTCAATCCCAGTGTCATTTACTCAAATTTGAGTGCCTCCACTTTTGACGAAATTGAGTCAAAAACGACTCAAAACTGAGTTCAAATGGCTAGCCGTTCAGAAGAGTCGGTTTGGATGGAATTTCAATGGATATTGATTTTTGCATTTCAGTGTACTGCTTTAAGCTTTGATTAGGTCAACTTGTTGAATGTTTGAATGTGGCTCAACCGTCTGGCAGGAAAGTGATAGAAGACACGATTTTGTAGGTGTTTTTATGGATTTTTCTTCATTTCTACCTTCTAGTGTCTCTTCATAGAATAGAAAATATTGAAAAAAATGTATACATCATTTTCATTTGTATGTATACAACAGGACGCAATCAATGTTGATTGAGCACCACGCGCAATTTGACGAATAATAAATAGTTTAATTATAACTATCAGAACAAATAAGATTCAGAGATGCTGGTTCTTGGTTTATTTTTTGTTTGCTCTTGGATTCACGATTGGCGTTTACAGTTCCGAGAAAGTTTTTTTAAAATTTTAGTGAAGTATTGTGAACTGTTCGTGTTAAGTTGCATTGTGTTCACAAAATTATCATGTATTTTTTTTTAAGCAAAATCGTGTTAACTTCACAAGCATTAATTATCACGCAGCAGTAAAAATATCAGATGTAATAAAAGTCAATATTGATCATTTGAATAAAAAACTGCAAAAAGAAAAAAAAAAAACAGTGCTGTGGAATTCATCGTCAAGCTTTCGTTTATGCATCCTAGGCACATACGTTGCCACATGGCTACGCCTTTGGTAATAAATACTAATTATTTCTTCAAGGCTGACTGAAAAACACTTATGCTTACAAACTCCATTGCTGTTTAATTTGAATTGAATTGACCGTTTAAATTTTTCCCATATTTGTCCATAACACTCAAAACAACTTTAATCACATCAACAAATTTCATCCAACCAATGGCCATGTCATTAACTATAAGTGGTTTATCCCAATTCAACGCATTCGTAATGCATGACTGCCCACCGTTCACCCGTTGATCTCGATGGACGAAATAACCAATATTGACTCTATCGCGACACAGGGCGGTAAACGTATTGATTGACAGATATAATTCAGCCCAAAATTAATTTCGAATCAAAACAGTTCCCAAAAAATATTTGGACAATACATTCTAGCTTTGGCGGCGTAATTTGGGCAACATTGAATTTCGACTTGAATTATGAAGGCAGCGAACAAAACCCGAGTCGAAGAGAGGCAAATCCGACCATCAGCAGTGGTGCGTTTCGATACGGGTCTGGCGATGCGATGCGATGATGCTTCAGCGTTCAGCCAGCAACAAACAATAAGCAAACCAACGAACCAACGGAGCCGAGTGCTGTGCTGCTATCGGGGTGCTCATTTGCATGAGAATAGTACCTGCCTTTTGTACATGTTTACGATCGACTTTTTTTTTGTTTCATCTGAAATGTGTAAGTAAAAAAGTATGTTCACGGTTTTTTTTTGTCAGTGCTTTCAAAGCTCTCCCTCAACCGCTGCAACTGTATATGGTTACACTATAGGCACACTCGCACACATCACAGCCCGTTTGTTCGCTCCAGTGCTGCTGCTGCTGGTGCTGGTTGGAACACAAAAGATTTATCGCAATCTAAATTGCTACAATATTTAAATTTTCTCTTAATTGTATCAAAACAATTCCACCACAAAACATCACCGATGGCGATGGCGCGCTGCAACTAGAGGCCTTACAGCAGTTCGAGTGGCTTCTCCGTCCACGGTCGCGGATTGAGACGGGGGGAATAAGGAAAATGATGCATCGAAAACAATTTGATGTTCCTCACCAGGTGTGAAGTTATGAACCCTCAGGTAATCGAACATTTTGAGAAGCTCCTTGAGTTGAATCCTCAAACCCGCTTCATGACCTTGTACCATTTGTACATAACACAGGATGTCAGCCCTTCGCCGAACATTTCCAATCGTGTTTGCTTCTCCGATTTCGACAATTCGGTTCATTTTGATTTATCCATGAAGCAGGAGCTTCGTGGAATCCCAGAGCATCATCGTCCTATGATTGCTCCTGTGATATTTGCTGCAAAGTTTGGCCAAGTTGATTCCACTAAATCGTTCTTCACTGACGGATCATTGATAGAGGAGTCAGCAGGCTTTGGAATATTTAATGAAATTTATAGCGCCAATCGTAAACTTCATGCTCCTTGTTCCGTATATGTCGCTGAATTAGCGGCAATACACTTTACGCTAGAAATTGTTGCCTCATTAACACCGGATCAGTACTTCATTTTCACGGATAGTCTCAGTTCTATAGAGGCTATTCGCTCCTTGAGGCCGGTAAAGCACTCCTCGTATTTTCTCATGAAAATACAGGAGCTTCTAAGTGCTTTATCTTCGCGTTATTTTATCATCACCTTTGTATGGGTCCCTTCTCATTGTTCAATTCCGGGCAATGAGAAAGCGGACTCGCTTGCAAAGGTGGGCGCTATGGAAGGCGATATTTATGATCGACAAATCGCCTTCAACGAATTTTTTACTATTTTTCGTCAACAGTCACTCGTCAGCTGGCAGCATAAATGGAGTAAGGAGATTTGGGGCGATGGCAACATTCTATCATCCCAAAGGTGTCGAAGAAATCGTGGTTTAGCGGGATGGATGTGGGTCGAGACTTCATTCGTGTCATGTCTCGCCTCATGTCCAATCATTATTCTTTGAACGCTCATTTATACCGGGTTGGGCTGAGCGACAGCAATCTCTGTGAGTGTGGACAAGGCTATCAGGACGCAGATCACGTTATTTGGTCTTGTGCTGAGCATCGTGCGTTTCAGATCGAGGCTTTATGATTCCCTTCGGGCTCGAGGTAGACAACCCAATGTGCCAGTTCGAGATATTTTGGCTGTACGTGATTTGGAGTACATGAAACTCATTTATGTGTTTTGACTAACATTAGCCTTAGATTGTAGTTAGTTTAACCTGTATGTTTACTTTAAGTTTTTTTTATGTGTATGTGTGTGTTTTTTTCTTTTTCAAAAATTGTTCAAGTACAAAAGAAAACCATAAATTGTATAGTTATAAGTGTTTAGATAATTTAGAATTTAAATTTAATATGTTATGTAAACCATACTTTAAATTCCCACCCTCTTCCCATCCGTAATTTGTAATTCCTATTAACCTCGAGACGGCCGCGAGTAATCGGCTCCTCTCCTCCTAACTTTAGTTTTAAGATAAATGATGTATAAAAAGTATGAAAATTTGGCTCTGTAAAGTTAATTCGGTTGCGCTGCACATAACAAATGATTATTAAAAAAAGGAAATCAATTTGATGCGTCATTTGGATGCATTTCTAATTATGATTCCTTAAACAACGCCCTATTTTAGGATATTCGGTAAAAACAACCAGAGAAGTTTTCAATAAAATTCTCGTTCGAATTGGCTATTTTGAAACAAATCTGAACTGTCAGTTCAATGCCGATAACCAGTCAGTATGAGCATGTACTATAGATAATTAAGCTCTTGTGGGCGATACTATAGCTGTTTCCATTCAATTAAGCTGATCGAAGAAGGCCTAGCGTTGCAAGTGACGTGTTTTGTTTTTACAGCGTCCTTTTCCTGAACAAAAAATTTAAACATTATTTGGTTAATCAGCTCAGAGAAAGTGAAATCATCATTTTTTTTCGGTTCCTTGTGTGACACGTAGTGAGTGAGTAATTCTGTAAGTGCTATTTTCAGTGTTTTAACAGGTGGATTATGCTACAGTGGTTTTGTCCGTTTTGTGTATTATTTTGGGAGCTGGGCCTCAAGAAAGGGAAGAGTATTATCAGTAGTATAGAACCATTCCACATACGGTAGGAGAGTCATCGATAAGCCTATGCACTCTCATGAAATTTTCACCAAAAAATACGTGAAGTTGTAGACCTTTACTCTAAACACACCTGGTCATGCCATTACGACTGCTTTTAAGCATTGATAATTGTCTGGAATTCTACTGATGAAAGTTCTTTATAGAGATTTATATCTATTAAAATCCTTTTCTGCCAAAATTCCCTCCCCTCGGATATGTGATCTGGACGCGATGGGTACCTACGCCATCAGCATTGAGATGGTAACCAAAAACATATCCTGACGTGGTAGTATCACATCTTGAATATTTTGATTTAATCCCGCGTCACATATCTGGCATTGACGCACTGATTTTACAGATGTGAGTCTATCGGACATCCTATCTGGGAGCCTTGAATGTTGGTGCAGTCTAATGGAACTCTTTCGCAGTAATAATGATGTGGGATTTTTTCTTGGCTGCGGCACCTTTCTTAGTGTTTACTGACATGATGAGCCGAAGCCACGCTTAATTCATAAATCTAGCTAGACAGATTATTGACATTTGTAGGGGACCGACTGTTGGATTCACTGAGTAGAAGTTTGGTTAAAACTACGAACGTGGCACCATTCTTATTTTAGTTATTTCTCATTTCAAAGAGCTATAATAAAAATACCACACATTATAACAATGGTATACAAACAATCTTACAACGGCTTTTTTCTCGATGATTTTTCAATAAAAGATAGGGACTAGGCGTGATGAAGCTTTACTCTTGCCACCGAAAAGTGAATCTAATAGCAGACCAAGATTAGCAGGCTGCACTTGCTGTCAGACTTTGAAGCGATTAAACGACTTAGAGATTAGTATTAGACAAATAAAAGAATGCAATGAACAGACAAGTAAACGTAAACGATTCTACTACAGAACTATAGAATTTAACTGAATAACGCACAAGAACGGACTAAGGCGGACAAAGTGATAGGGCATCCAAAAAAATATAGACGAGGTATACATCGACGAATTTCAGAGCACATAAGAACTAGACATCTAATAACCTATTAACGACTGACGAAGTTACGAAATGCCCTCTAACATTTGAGCATTTCTCTGCCGCATGAGCAAATGACTGAACTCGACCCTCTCCGATTTGGATGAAACTTTGCACATGTCTTCGAAATGGTGACGATGGATTTTCCGCCGGTTAAGGGAATTTTTTGACTCAAGACAAATTTTTCAAAAGGGCTATGTGTTTTGTCATGCGTATTTTTCAAAAATATAACTCGAAAACCGTTGGTTGTAATAAAATTGCGTCTGACAAGAAGTTGTAGTTAATTAATTTGAGCTTATGAAAAAATATGCACACTGTAAAAAAAATTTGTTTCTTCAAAATAAATCAAAAATTAAACTTAAAAATCAATTAGCAAATCTGTCCAATTTACGATTTTTATAATTTTTTTTTTCAAAAGGCTTTGAGTCATAAAAAAAAATAAAAGTTATTCTACGATGGAGCAACTTAAAATAAAAAAGGTCTTTGAAATAAGAAAAATTAATTTTTTTTCTTATTTGTTGTTCTTGCATAAATAACCATATGTTAATAATATAATACGACTTTTCTAGTGATTTTGAACAAAAATGCTCTTGGTGAGCAACATTCTAAATGCATCCGTTTTCGAGAAAATTTGAAATTAATGTCAAAAAAATGGCTTTTTCCATGAAAACATCCCTTTTTCAAATGTTAGTCGTGATTGTCCATCTGCAAAAGTATTCTTTTCAAATTGTACATAAAATTTTCTACAATATACTTTTTATTACCGAGAATACTAGACAAACTGATTCCTGATATTTACTGTAGGTAACACGACAAAATTTGCTGCTTTTACTTACAATATGTTATGAAAGCCTAACCCGAAACGAAAATAATTAGTATTCATGATAGTGTACAAGCGTATTTTGTTCAGGTAGAAACATAATGTATTTAATTGGTTAAACTGTTTATACCAGTAAGAATACAATAGTTACGCCCATTTATACCTATTCATGCATTCCCTTTGGTGTTGACAGAAAATATTATTTGCATGCATACCCCTGCACATATCAATATTTCAAAAAAGTACCTAAAGTGCGTACCTAGTACGTATAAAAAGGATTACATTACAAAGTCATGACATCAGTTTAACAGTGTTTTTCATAACTAGTGTAAAGTGTAAAACAATTTAAAATGAAACTCGAAACAAAGCATTGTTGTAAACCTTTTCGTGAAATCGGGAGACGGTGTTCGCCAAAACTTAGAAATTTAACTGGCAAGTTAATTGAAAAACTTTTATCCATGCAGTGTACGGTCCATTTAGACACGTCATTAAGAATTTGTGATTCATGTCGGTTATATTCGTATCGTCGTAATCCTGTCGAAAGAGTGGAGCAACCAGAAAACGGTGGACATGACGAAGGACCAACCACATCACGGAACGATTTGGAGGAAATACTATCGGAAGTTTCAATTACCTCGGCATCTTCTCAGGACAGTGACCAACCGGATTATTCCAGGATACACAACATTGAGTTAATCAATAATGGAATTGCAGGAATAAATGTGTCTCCGATATCCATTAGAGAATTTAAAAACGATAAATACCGTCGGCAAAAATTTGCCGAAATTGTAGCAGGTATTAGAAAATATCTATTCAGCTTACCACCACAAGAAGAAGTCGAAGAGTTAGCTACATTGAAAACAAAAGTTGTGGAATATGATGAAATTATTTCCAAATTGAAAGAAAAATTCATAGAACCAGATTGTTCGAGAATAGATAAAATACGTATATTAACAGTTTTGCCTTATTCGTGGACGATTCAGCAGATAACGAGCAAATTTGAAACAAACAAATACCTTGCATTACAAGTAAAAGAATTGGCAGCCGAAAATGGAGTATTGGCTACCCCCAACGACAGATCGGGGAATCGTTTGAATCTGGATAAAAAGAATCAAGTGATACAATTTTTTGACGAGGACGACATCAGCAGAGCCATGCCGGGACAAAGAGATTATGTCTCTGTAAACACTAATGGTAAGCGTCAACAAATTCAAAAACGGTTATTACTTTCATCACTTAGAGAAACTTTCACTCTATTTAAAGAAGTCAGTGAACATAAAATTGGATTTAGTACTTTTGCAGCATTACGACCAAAACATTGTTAATTGCTAAATGCTTCAGGTTCTCACAACGTTTGTGTTTGCGCAATTCACGAAAATATTGATTAAATGCTTCACAGTTTAAAAAAATATTCATTCAACACTGATTGTAATCAACATTTTGAGAAGTTATGGTGTAATTCATCATCAAGACCTCCGTGAATGCGAAAATTGTCCCACGCTGTCAGAATTTGAGATAAGATTTTTAAAAGAACTTGAGAAACATAACTTGTCTGAGATATCGTTCGAACAATGGATTACAACTGATAGATGTAATTTAGAAACGCTATTAAAATTGCTATTAAGAGAAATCAAGAAAATTTCACAAAAATATCATTTTGCTATGTTTCACAAAAAGAATATGAAGAGGGAGCTGCAGAATGGGGTGGTAGATATCAGCAAACAAAAATGATTCCTGGTACACAGAAATATCACTCCTTCATTCCAGTTGCAGATAACAAAATCGCTGAGAAAATATTTTCAACTGACGAAATACTGAGTATTCATAATATTTATAGCAATGTTAGGAAATAGTGTTTGTTAAAATGTAAATACATTTATTTTTTAAATAGAAGAAAAAATAAATAAATCATGTATGAACAAAAAAAAGCTCTAAATTTTTATTTGGTAATTAAGATTTGTTAATTTCGTTAATTAAGAAGATTCAATCTTCTTGGTGTCAAAAGGATAGTTGTTAAAAATTTTATGCACAATTTGAAAAGAATACTTTTGAAGATGGATAATCAAGACTAACTTTTGAAAAAGGGATATTTTCATGGAAAAATCCATTTTTTCGACATTACTTTCAAATTATCTCGAAAACGGGTACATATAGAATGTTGCTCACAAAAAGCATTTTTCTTTAAAATCACTAGAAAAATCGTATTATATTATTAAAATATGGTTATTTATGCAAAAACGACATTTGGAAAAAATTTGAATTTATCTTACTTTTAAGAACTTTTTAATCTTAAGTTGCTCCATCGTAGAATAACTTTTATTCTTTTTTCTATGACTCAAAGCCTTTTTGAAAAAAAATTATAAAAATCGTACGTTGGACAGATTTGCTAAATGATTTTTAAGTTTAATATTTGATTTGTTTTAGGTAAAAATATTTTTTTCACAGTGTAAATATTTTTTCCATAAAGTAAAATTAATTAACTACAACTTCTTCTAAGACGTAATTTTATTACAATCAACGGTTTTCGAGTTATGATTTTTTGAAAAATACGCATGACAAAACACATACGCCCTTTTGAAAAAAATGTCTTGAGTCAACAAATTCACTTAACCCACGGAAAATCTATCATCACCAATTCCGAAGACATGTGCAAAGTTTCATCCAAATCGGAGAGGGTCGTGCAAGATTTTGACTTTTTCCGGCTGATTTCATCTGGAAACGCTCATTTCTAGCATAAAAAGACGTTGCGTCCTCTCAATTTCTTTTAAAGAATACTTCTCTCTCATAAGCCCCATCAGTAAACCATCAAAATTATACTGTTGGGACTACTGAGACATCATACATTACTAAAACTGGTAGAATTCAAATATCTTGACAATTTTTGATTGGAGAAAACTGCTCAAACAGACTTTCACAGCACATTAATGACATTCTTAACTACAAAAGACTGAAGAAAACAAACTGACAAACTAAATAACCAACAGACGAAACGACATCATACTAAACAGTGGACATGAATATGACTGAAAGAAAGGGGAAGCAAACTTGAAAATTTAACACCTTTTGAGACAGTGTCAACAGTTTCTCTATCGATGACATGATCCTTGCACGGCTGGTGAAATGCTTCAAAAGGAGTTAAGTTATATCATTCTCGCAAAACAGGAACAATACAATAGCTTCTTATTTTTGGTTCGAGAAAACTTCTTCGGAAAACTTTCATAGCACATAAATGCCACAAATCACGATCTAAACAAGAAAAGACTCCGTATTAAACTTGTAAACGTAACACTGACTAACGAAATAACAAAAAGACAATTGACGAAAAAGACGAACGGACTCAATTTTTTCAAACGTGGCTCCTTCCGAATCATTTGCAACAGCGTCTTCTTGGACGACATGCTCCGTGTACGGCTGGCAAAATGATTCGAAAGGATTTACGCAACGATATCATCAAAGGCCTGGCGTAGAGGTTTCTACTCTATTCGGAGTCCCGCAACCAAACCTTAAAAAAAAACCGCAGTGCTGTAAGTAGCCCGATACCGACCTTTTAAAAGCATTTGGATGTGATGAAGTGTTGGGTTTGGATGTATAAAGAAAGGGCTGTTGGCCAATACAGGGCACCTTCCACGCTGTCATTGTTGAGTGTCAATTAAGTCAAATCATAAAAAAAAAAACATTTTCTCATCAAATTCCCATGTTTCAAGATAAATGTCTTATTTGATAGAAATCGGCGTCTGAATTATTGTTTGTTTACTATTGCAATTTCATCCCAATCAAAAATTGCTCCCTAAATAATTTATTATGATTGCAACTTTAATGCCAATAACTGTATGTAAATGGTGTTTTATTTTCAATAATGTTATAACAAAAAAGTAATGGAAAAGTATCTATAAACTGTAAAAAATAAAATATTGTCAAAAAATTCATATAAATGCAAAAGACCTACTCTAATTTTATAAAGTTTAAAGATAGTTCAATAGAAACATTAACAATGAACGGCAAATTCTTCATAGTTTGTTAAAGTTTTCTTAACCAAACTGTCACCAGACAGAAGAAAAACTTATATGAAAAAATACTATGTTAATAGTTTGAATTGAATACTTGTTTCTATTTTTTCTTTAAATATTAATGACGTGTGCGCCAAAATGTGTACAGTATGTAAATTGAGTAAAATCTATGTTTCAAATAAACAAAACTTCCTCCATAAATTAAAAAAGATTTTGCACAGCAAAAAAAATTACGCGATATCACTGCAGAAAAAAATATAAACTGCTCCGAAGTAGTAAAATCAGTAGTTCAATTAATAAACATAATTTTAAAACATATAATTCACGTGCATGACCTTGAATCGGTTCATTTAGTATAGAATGTTATATGCTCTACCAATTAGAGTTGACAAAATCAATATATATCCATAAAAACGAAAGATTTTGTAATTGGTAAAATCTTACAATGCAGACATGCCTCAACATCTTCGAAAAGGTTCTCCATCGGGTTTTCCATAGCTTGTTGTGGTCGATACTGTCGTACACTGCCTTAAAATTGATGAACAGGTAACTAGAAACTAAAAGAAAAATTAGTATTCTCCATTTAATTCCAACGACCTTTGCTTATCTTCGACAGATACGCGTATTTCGTCTACAATGTGCAGACTTCTTCAGTGTCTCGTACCAATAACTCGACTTATTAGTACGAGACACTGAAGAAGTCGGCACATTGTAGACGAAATACGCGTATCTGTCGAAGATAAGCAAAGGTAGTTGGAATTAAATGGAGAATACTAATTTTTCTTCTAATTTCTAGTTACAGACATTCCACTAAACAGCTCAAACCCTCTAGGATTGATGAACAGGTAGTTCATCGGGACCTGTAATTCACAGCTGTTGACGAAGCCGGCTTGATAACTCCCCACGAACTCATTCATTACAGGTGATAGACGACGAAAGATGATCTGAGATAGCACTTTTTAGGAGGCATTCAGAATGTTGCATAAAGTAGAATGTTTTAGTAGATTCATGAGAAAAGTCGTTAAGAATACTACGTGAGTTTTAAAATATTCGAGAAGATATCAAAAGAGCATAATTTGAGCATTTTGCTGGAAGGTTTAAGAGTATTATTCATCCATATTACTGTATTATATACAGTTATAATTCGAAAACAAAGATAGGATTTTAGCATTAAGATTTTATACGGATCCAAAAAAAAATGTTCCGATATTCGCAACAAATCGAGTCACACTATAAACATTGTTTGATTTAACAAAAATTTTCATCTTACAAAGCAAATTTTGACGAACACAATATTCATCTCTGAATGACATAAGCCATATTTTTCCACAGGAAGCAGGTTCTATTGGGAGTTTTTTTTTGTTTCTACGGAAAACTCACCCAGTTGCATCGGTTGGGTCTGTTCGCCGGTTTGTTCGGGTGAAAACTTAAACAATTGTGCGTTTTTCGATATTGTTTTGTGCCTGCAATTGATGCGTCGTCGGTACTGTTGCCAACCATACGATAGGTGGAATTTGAAATGAATATCGTATTGTATTTACTTTTTTTTATTTTCGATGTTTTCCCCGAAGCTTGGAAAGCACGGGAAAGAGATGGAGGGCACTACACAATCTATTGTGACCTCGAAACTGGCAAACATTTTCTGATGCCACGTGAGGCTTGATATACGAGTGGGAAGGTGTGAAGACAGATTGTTTCTCTCGGCTGGAAAACACACTTCAATGCGCTCCCTGCAAACCGAACTTGTTGAGCGTGGTTGGCGATAGCAGAGGTTCAACTCTAATGGATGCGGCACACAAATTTTAGATGAAATTCACACCCCGAGCTGCAGTGAAATTGATCTTCACTAGGTCAGGCGAATGACAGCCTCAAAAAAAAACTCCATCGCTTCGACTTTTATCGTAATAAATATTCATTTAATTGAAACCACCATCTGGATTGCTTCATCATTCTTCCTTGATGGGATAAAAGCAGTAATTTTGCCTTGAAGGGCCTCCAGCCGTCCATCCAATCGATTACTGCCAGTAACAGTCATCAGGAAAGTAAATGAAACTTTCTGCCCGGGCTGGTTGTAAATTAAATCCTATTACAGCCATCACAACATCTCCAGCGGCCAAGTAATTACCAATGTGCTCCAGTAGTCGTCTTCGGCAGTGATCAGCGCAGCAGCTCGGCAAAACAGAAACGGCATAGATGAAAATATAGAAGAGGAGGAAATAATCGGAACAATTGTACGCGGCCCGGCCCGGCCTGGACCGGCTCAGTCCCATTGCTGTTCGTTGCAGTTGGAGGAAAACCAGTTCAATTACTTGCCTCTGACACAACATATTTATTCCGGTCAACATACATCTCCTATCTACAAATACTCTCACACACACATACATACACGTTCTTGCACATACTCAGCAACGAATTGGCGTCGAAGACGACGTACGTCTGTACTTCTTCACTTCTTCGGCCACCCCCGCTGACAAGCAAGTGATACTTGCCACTAACCGGCGGAGTCCAGCTGATTTCTGGTTGTTGGCATTGCAGGGTAGGGTATTTTTTCTGTCAAAAAAAAACTTTTATGAGAGTATAATCAGGAATGATACATCAATAATTATGAATCGATTTATGTGAACAATAATTTTTTTAGTGTATTTTTTTAGTGGTATTTCAGGCAATTTAAATTTTTAGAAGTGGACATTTCTTAAGAAGAGAAATAATTGGTAGAGCCTTCCGCTGAATTTCAATAACTTTTCTATGATTGACATATCGCCGTATCTTACTATTATATTTATATCTTTTTCTAGACTTCAAAAACAGGTATAGAAAGAGATGTTGTCTAATGTCATGAACATACATGGTTGTAATGCTCAAACGACATACAATTTTACTTTATTAATCGAGTACAGTTCTGTGACATTTCCTACTTTGTCTTTCATTGCCATATATCGAAATGTGCTTCTTCAAGTAGAATGAAATTCAATTTTACACGCATTAATATTTACATAACATCTAGGTTTTCTTCTGTGTAGTTATAAATATTCATTCTTAAAATTTAAGTTGAGCTCATGTTCAGTAGGAACGTTGTAAAACTGTCCCCTTTCATCTCACGAAAAAGTTACTCAATTTACGTAAAAAGTGGAACAACTCATAAATTAAGTTGTTCCACTTTCTATAAAAGTTTAGTAACTTTTTCGTGAGAAAAAAAGGGACAGTAATACAAATGAAAGAGAGGCTGTTCTGAGCATGCTTGTTGTCATGTAAAAACGCAATTAGTAAAGAAAGTTGTTCATGAATAACAAATGAAATGGAAGACATTCAATTTGTGAAGATTTAAAAGTTCGTAAATTTATTGATTATATAGGCTGCGATTTTTATTTCGTAGGATGAAAATACGACCATAACCCTATCACTGATCTCGCTCGTAGCCACCCGTCGTCGCCGAGATGAAAACCAGGAAAAGGGCATACAAATGGAACTGCCTTTACATGGACCAACAGTGATTTCTTTGCCTCAGCCTATATTGCCATCAAAGTCAGCGTTAAACGGGTTTCGCTTGCTTTCTCCACCATCATCATCATCATCATCACCACCAAAATCATGACCGTCATGATAGGGGATTTCGGTGGGCCTTTCTCGCAGCTGATGCTGCATAAAATAGGCTAGCATATTAGCATGATTGACCACCCGAGATTGCTACTCTGTCATTGCTAGATCAGCTGTTATTAGGCAGGCAACCAACAGATGATGCTCGGGACTAGCATACATCCTCAATCTGTAATAACTGGTGATCCCAAACTACGGCAATACCCGCGACGGCCTGCCCGATGGCAGGTCAAATTAGGAGAGGGTAGGAGTATCTTGACGTGATACTTGCTTTATTGGAAACCAAGTAGTCCTCTGTACTTCCACGAAAAATCACGGAGATATTGAATAAACATTATATGTGGCCGCAGGGAACAAGTTCACAAGGCTGCAAACAATGTTCCAGTTTCATCCTCCAGTTGGTGATCACCCAATCGTCGATCCCGAAACAGTGGTAAAAGCTAGTTCCTCCTTCAAAGCATTAGCTAGTTCAGGGCCTGACGGAATACCTGCAATTGTTTTGAAGAAATGCTGCACTAGTCTATCTACACCTCTATCCTCTCTCTTCAATTTATCGTTGCAAGTCGGATCATTCCCAGATCAATGGAAAACATCAAATGTCTTTCCTGTCTTCAAGAAAGGAAACAAACGTGAGGTCAGCAATTATTGTTGAATAACTGCTCTGTGTGTCGTTTCGAAGTTGTTTGAAAAAGTGGTTTACAGCTGTTTATCGCACAACTGCCACCATTACATCTTTGACCATCAACATGGTTTCATCGCTGAAGCTCTACAGAAAGGGCAACAAATCGATTCGATCTACACGGATTTCTCAGTGACATTCGATAAAATCAACAATTGTATTACTACTGCAAAGATCGAACGTCTCGGATTCTCTGGATATTTTCTCGATTAGGTTCAATCCTATCAATTTAGGTGACTCAATTTCACCTTACTCTCTTGTTCCATCAGGAGTACCACAAAGTAGCCACCTAGGGCCGTTAATGTTTCTAGTGTATCTCAATGATGTTAATCTGCTACTGGGATCCTTTAAACTTTCTTTTGCCGATGGTTTGATACTGTATTGGACTGTCAATAATAGTCAAGACGCATCAGTTTTAAAATGTCTGTTCGATATATTCACCGAGTGATGTGAAACAAATCGTATGGATCTCAACGCTGGTAAATGCTCCGTTATCTAGTTATCAAGCAAACGGAGTTCGACTGACTTTGACTATAAGGTTTGATCTACAATACTCTAGAGTGATTCTGTTGTTAAAGACTAGGTGTGTTATTAGACACCAAATTGACGTTTAAGGAACATCTCGATTTCAAAACCTTCAAAGACTCTAAGATACTTAGTTTCATATTTGGCAAAAATACTTGAACAACATTTAATGTTTAAAATCACTGAACTGTTCGTTAGTGAGAAGTCAGTATCAGAATACTCGTCTGTCGTTTGGGCACTGTACTATCAGAATAGCATCTTACTTATCGAGGCAGTTCAGGGCAAATTTCTGCGCTTCGCTTTAAAACACTTTCCCTGGAATGATCCAATCAATTTGCCAAGCTAGCAAATATACTATATGAACAAGTCACTTCCATTTTCCACATACACATGAACGGCGACCCGTGTAGTGATGCCAACAGCACCACCAAGTGATAAAAACGGCAATCAAAATATATTTTTACTTTCCATTTGGTAAACTTCATCTTCACGTGTATCCACGGTAAAACTAATAAGAATAACTCCGATACGTCAGAATGCGATTTTTTACTCCTATAAAAGAATAACTTTTACCCATTTCAATGAAACAATACAAGACTAGTTTTATCCAAACTAGCAGATTTCACATTTTTCTAACAAATACATATAAATTTATTCTTTTATCGAGGTGATAATCACGTTATGCATTTTTCAAAACATCTGCGCCAATATTGCCAAATTATTTGACGCATTTTAAACTTGCCACGGGCGTTCAAACTTCTTATTTTTCACACTTTAAAAATTAGTTAAAGGATGTCCTATTTGACTTACACACAGTATACTCATATATATGTAAATGCAATACACTCATTTAATGAGTTTTACTTGAAAATGCGAACTTTTAAAAAGAGTTTAATTGAAATGACGTGTCCTCAAGGATTGGCTCTTTGTTTTTATTTTGCAACTGTATCGAATTGGACGAAAGTTCTATTGAAATAGAGAAAAAGTTGCCGCTGCGATTTCTTCAATAAATGTCGTGCTCATAGATGTTGAATATTCCTTTAGACTAGTTAGCTCAGATATTGCAGCTTTTTTATCGTACAAAATGGGCCGATGGTTCTCAAATGTTTCTGAATTGTGACCCCAGGTAGAGTTTATAGGTACATAACGAAAGTAAACTTAAAATAAAACAGTGTTGCAAATTTTACCGGCAAACTCTATTGGAAGTTTTCAACTTTTCCAAAGAATCATTTTTCATTAAAAAAAATCATAAATAATTAACCGAGCACTTAAAAATTAAAGTTTCTTAATGAAGCTTCATAAGATTCATTTGAAAGTAGTAACAAACGAGCTAGTGGGCATGTGTTTGTTTCAACCATTAGCCAACAATACAAAAAATTGCGAATATTTATAAAGGCAACTAAGATTTAAGAAAACAATTGTTGTGTTTATTTTAAGTCGTGAATTGAAGATCATTTTCAGGTCAAAATTTTGTCTCTCTACATCGTAATATTTGAAAATCGTTCGATAATAATCAAAAATAGTAATTGCAAGTGGTAAATCTCCGATTCTTTGCAGCAGCCGATCTTTGTTCTATCCTGTTCAAGTTGCAACAAACAATAGTTATGTGTTGCTTTTGTCATGACAATCGCAGCTGTCAACAAGTCGGTGTTGCAACGAGCTGTTCGGAAATTTATTCCTTAGTTAGAATCTTAGTTTTACAATTTGTGATTTGTTTCATCTTGCCAGTTGAGTTCTTTTGAAATATTACGTTAGGACAAAAGTTGAATAGTTAATAACGACCGTGTGGGTTTAGAGTTTAGTAGTTGCCACGAGCCTTAGTTATGGCGCCACATGTATGTATGTATGTATGTAAGGTAGCCGCCATCCCTTCTACGACCTTGTCCGGGTTGCATTCACAGTAACGCTGTATGAAGGGCCAAAAACGGTGAGGCGGACCCGCAAGCGAAATCCGCGGGAGCATAAGATTCTCATTCCAACGATACGATCCAACAAATCGAATAACCCAATTCGCAATACTTATTAAGCTTTCAACGGGATGGCTTGTTAAGAAGGGTACGTTACTCTCACTGGAACTGTTGGAGTAGAATTCACAGCATCACAAGCGAATCGGTAGGATAAAGAAGATGATAATGTTTGTTCCTTCCTATAAGCCGATTGTCATAATACTCCATTGTCCAATTCAAGTTTGAGTGATACCCTGATGCTCTCTCCCTTCCCAAAGTTTATTCAATTTCATATAGTTATATTTAAAATATGTTGACAAAATATTATAATAATAAAAAATATAGTGAATGAATATTCTAATGACAAATAATATAGTGAATGAATATAAGAATGATAATACCAATTCCATTTGTGAACCAGAAAGTTTAGACAATGTAACTGCGAGAAAAAAATTATATAAAATTATCTTATAAAACTTGGGAAGTCCATGGATGCTTTGAAATTGTATAGCATATAAAGAATAATGAACCTTATATTTCGATGAGCTATATTTATTGATATAGGTATGATATATTTATTGATAATAACCACAATGAAACTTACTCTTAGCTTCGGATTTTCATCCCTACTGAGCCCTTGAGTCACGTCAAGCCGGACAGTTCAGCGCAAGACATGTTTCACTGTTCTGATGATGGGTAAAAAATAAAATGTATCTCTAAACATATTCATGTATTTTTATTTTAGACACACTACGGGACTTTCAGCATCAAGCTATTTAACTTAGTGAGTTATGTATATTTCTTCTTCTTCTTTTAGCATGTCAAGCTTATTGCTTTCTCTCATCTCACTGTCCTCAATGTACTTCCACAGCTATTAATTGAGAGATTTCGATGCCAGGTACCATTTTTTGCATCAGTGTTATTGTTTGGCAAGTACAATCATACCCTATTGCCCAGGGAGTCGAGAAATTTTCCTAAACAAAAAATTCCTAGACCAGACCGGGAATCAAACCCAGCCACCTGCAGCGTGATATTGCTTTGAAGCCTCGCCTTTACCGACTGAGCTAAGAGAGGACCCAGTTATGTATGCGCGTTTCACGCATTATCGAGTAGTATGCCTCTCAAAACAAAAGAAAGCATCATGCATTATTGCGATAACCTTTCAAAATAGTCCTTAATCATGTAAAGGCTAGATCGTTTAGAAAAGGGGGATTTTCAAAAACGTGTATTTCTTAATAATTATTTTTTCAATTTAAAAACATTCTTAGAATGAAACAACAGTAATATTATTTTGTTTCATGAAAATAACTGAACATTCATCGTTATTTCGAAGAAATTCTCGAACTTTTCTGTTAATGCCGCTCATCAGCCGGCGCACAGCTTCTTCAGCTTAGGCTGGCTTGGACTAACTGATTCCACCAATTCTACATCTGGGTGACTGCACCCTTCATCTTCAGTTTCCGCATAATTATCGGCCAATACTTCTCTCCCTGCCCTTCGATTCAGAAAGAGATATGGGCGAGTTCTGTCGATTTGGTCGCGGCAGATTTCATGTGTGAATCGGCGCCCCATCAACGTTCAAAAGTGCTTCAACCAAATAGACAGCTTGTAACGATCACTTGAAGATGCGCTGACGGATCATTGCCCTGATATTCCGTTGTAAAATATTTCTTGTCTTCTATAACCAAACATGATGGAATTGAGTAAACGAGTACTCATCGGGAATGATCTCTCAAATGCATCCGTCAAACCATTCTGAACGGCCGTTGTGAGTATACTACCATGAAAATCTCACATGCGCGTAGAGTGTTACCAATCACTAATGCTTTTTTTTTCTGTTTTCTTTCCTATCCCATGACCACGAGCAATACCAAACATCCTACAGTCAACTCTTCAAAAAGTTGGGGTAGACCCAGAGAAACATCGAGACAACAAAGAGCAATAAGTCAAGCACGGTATAAACCCTAACCAATTTTACTCTCAGCCAAATTTTCTAACACAAGGTAAGCAATCAAATGACCACAACAAAATATACTAAATATCCACGAACTAAAGGGTGATACGGTCAAAATGTGGTCAAGGAAAAACGCGTGTAAATCGGTGAAATCGTTTATTTAAAAAATCAAATTAAATTTCTTTTTCAAGTTCAATTAGTATAAAATTCAGGAAAAATATTCAGTTAAGCTTTCGCTTTTCCAAATCTGAATTGCCGGGCCTTACGCTTGACCCCTGCCATCAGATTTTGTACAGCCACCTTGTCCACCTTCTTCGCCGCAGAAAGCCAGTTTGCCTTGAACTGCTTTTTTTGGTCTTCTTTAGGTTCCGCTTCACAATAGCCCAGTATTTCTCAATTGGGCGGAGCTCTGGCGTGTTGGGAGGGTTCTTGTCCTTGGGAACCACCTGCACGTTGTTGGCGGCGTACCACTCCATGGCCTTTTTACCGTAATGGCGAGATGCCAAATCCGGCCAAAACAGTACGGAACAACCGTGTTTCTTCAGGAAAGGCAGCAGACGTTTATTCAAACACTCTTTCACGTAAATTTCTTGGTTGACAGTCCCGGAAGCTATGAAAATGCTGTTTTTCAAGCCACAGGTACAGATGGCTTGCCAAACCAGATATTTCTTTGCGATCTTTGACAGTTTCGTGTGCTTGAAAATATCTGCTACCTTTCCCCTTGCTTTTGCCGTATAAAACTCCTGTCCCGGAAGCTGCTTGTAGTCGGCTTTGACGTAGGTTTCGTCGTCCATTACCACGCAGTCAAACTTCGTCAGCATCGTCGTGTACAGCCTCCGGGATCGCGCTTTGGCCGTCGTATTTTGTTTATCATCGCGATTTGGAGTCACTACCTTCTTGTAAGTCGATAGTCCGGCTCGTTTTTGGCTCGATGCACGGTTGTAGACGATACACCCAGCTTATTTGCGGCATCTCGGAGAGATAGGTTAGGGTTTCGGCTTGAAACTACCGGCAACTCTCTTTGTCGTCTCAGCGGCTTCCGGTTTTCGATTTCCCCCGATCCAGACTTCCTGGCTGTCGACAAACGTTCCCCAAACACTTTAATTACATTTGTAACGGTTGATTTGGCAACTTTTAGCGATTTTGCCAACTTTGCGTGCGAGTAGCTCGGATTTTCGCGATGCGCGAGCAAAATTTTGATACGCTGCTCTTCTTGCTTGGACGGCATTTTGACAACTGAAGAGTGAATTCCAAAATCAAAATAGGAGCAACATTCTACACACACACCTTCAAAATGAGGGGTGTTCAGGTTTTTTAAATGCAATATTGAAAGAAATACGTCAAGTTGATATTGACCAAATTTTGACCGTATCGCCCTTTAGTGGAATGCCTGTAACTAGAAAATGAGAAAAAATATTAGTTATTTTCATTTAATTTCAACTACTTTTATTGCTTTTCTTGACAGATACGCGTATTTCATCTACAATGTGAAGACTTCTTCAGTTTCGTGTATTAAGTCGAGTATTAATACACGAATTTGAAGAAGGCTGCACATTGTTGACGAAATACGCGTATCTGTCAAGTAAGCAATACCTTTATTTAGTGGAAATTGCCAATCTTTTATCTCATTTTCAAGTTAGTTCTTTGGAGTTTTACTGATCAATTTAAAAAAAATCGGCCAAACGCTGACTCAGCCAAACGACTATCCAGCAGAACGCCTTTATGCAAAACGTCGATTCGTCCAAACGTTCATTCGGCCAAACGTCAATTCGACCAAACATCCATTTGGTTAAACGTCCATTCGGCCAAACATCCGCATACCAAATGTCCGTATGCCAAACGTCATTATGCCGTTATCCGTTATATATAATACTCGGCCTCCCATCAAAATTCGGTTTTCTAAAATAAACATATATTCACTTCATTGTAAGAAGGATAACCGTGGTAATCTAGGCGAGATTTATGAACTTACGTATTTTAAAGATTTCCCATACAGTCCTGAACTCTGGCCAATTTGCGCAAGATGAAACCCACGTTCGAAAAGCTGGCAAATTTGTTTTCAAAATAAGCCTATTTTGTGGAATGTGTGCGCGAGTGTGCTAATATTTGAAAATTTAGTTGAACTTTTTTTCCGACTCATCATACATTTTATACGGGAGTAATAAATCACGACCTACATCTACCTATACTTTGAAAAATGATAGAGAGTAGCGTAATTTTCGTCCAATCTTCATGCAATTTTGGAAAACTAAATTTCAAATAGTGTACAATATTACAAAAATATATTTATTGAAAAATGAGGAAATTGATTTTTCGACTTTTTTCGCCTTGGAATAACTGTGCGGCGGGTGTATCTGAGGATACCGTACGGAACCTGATGGTGGTTGTACCACCGAAAGTTTGAGAATTTAACAGCAAGAAGGATTAACATCATAACCAGCTTTTTCTAATGTAGATATAGCTTTATTATTGTGAAATAAATAATCGGATTTGTTGAACTATGTGTAATTTTTTTTGCTGCTATTATTATTGGAGTACGAGATTTAACGTGGACAGGCTTTTAACGCAAGCTGATTCATTGAAATTGAGCTAGATTTTTTTTATTTGACAATTTACGGGCTTCTTCTAAAATAAATACAAGACCTACTAAGATGTCAATTTCAAGTTGAACACTCGGCACTTAAGAAGTCTTTTGGTAACACAACAAAAAGTCTTATCCTTTAAAAGATAAGCTTTTTCAAGCGGGACTGATTTTTTTTCGAGTTTATTTATTTAATGATGTCAATTATTAGTAGACCATTTGTATATTTACCTTTTATTCATAACATCTATGTTCGTTTCCCTTTATTCATTTTATTATTTACTTGTTAACCACAAAAAGATTTTTTTTTTCAGTGTATTTCCGTCCATATTAATATTAATTATTTCTTTATTTGTATAATAGCATGATATTATTCTATTTAATGGCCCGTCTTTGGCAGGCTGTTCTATGATTGTTGATAAAAAACAAGTTTATACTTCTAAGACCGTGAATATGAACTTTTATGAACTTTTAATATTTTCTAGAATCATACTCTTTGCGCAATAACATCATTTATAAAGGCTACCACTGCAATTTCTCTTTGTTTTTTAAGTGTATCTAAATTGATCAGCATGCATCTCGCCCATCCTTACTTCCGTTAAGCAAATAACAAAAACTGTTTTTGTACTGATTCAATACGATTTACATGTGAATCGTGGTATGGAGACCAGAGTATGCTACAATATTGAAGGATGAGTCTAACATATGCAATGTACAATGTTTTGATTAAGTAGGGATCCTTGAAATGAAAACTAAACCTCTTGATAAAACCGAGCATGTTGGTTGCCTTGTAGATAATGTTATTATAATGCTCGACAAAGGATAACCTGGAGTCAAGTATAACACCTACACTCAGTAGCAAAAAAAAGCCGAGCAAAATTTTGTTAGCAAAAAATTCCATGTTCAACCTCCTGTAACTTTGTCAATTATAAATATTTTTGAATAAAAATTTGACAACATTATACAAGTGTATAAACCTTATGTGACCAAAATTTCATGTTGATAAATTTTATAGATTTGAAGTTATCATAACATATGAGAAAAAAGTCATTTTTGGACATAGCCATTTCAAAAATCCGTATTTCTGTGAAACAATTAAAAAGCGTATTAAAAATTTCTCCATAGCTTATTAAAGTACAGTAAATAATGTGGACAAAATTTGAACTGTTTCCATAAAGTGGTTTAGACTACAACTGGCGTCAAAGTTGACGTACCAACATGAGCATTCCCCTTTTCCACCCGATGCTGACCTTGCTGAAATATCGGTGCAAAAAAAAAGCCGAGGTGAATTCATCTTATTAATACACATAATTTTAATATGGCTGCATCTTTTAACTTGCTTCTGGCCAATGGTAACCGATTCTTGCCTTACAACGTGCTTTCTTGAAAATGATATGGAATGACATTTTTTTAGATTTAGTTCAAGTACATTTTCCGTGCACCAGGTATGAAATTTATCGATTTCGCTTTGAAATATTATCAAATCAGATGCTTTACATATTTCAAAGAAAAATTTCATGTCGTCAGCATATATTAAAATATTCAAATGATTGGAAATCAGCTCTACATCGTTGACAAACAAAATAAACAGTAATGGCCCAAGCTGAGAACCTTGTGGCACCCCAGATGTTACATACACTTCTGATAACAAAATAACACCTAATTACCGTCTGTGTTCTACTAGTCAAGTATGATTGAACCCATTTTAGTCATTTTGATTGAAACCTAGTCTCGATAATTTAAACAGCAATAAAGGAATATCAACTCTATCAAACGCTTTACTAAAGTCAGTATACAACGGTTCAACATAATTTACTTTATCCATTGCGTTTATAGAAAATGTTACAAAATTCATCAAATTGGTAGTCGTTGATCGCCTTTGTTGGAAAATAAAATTTTAACTTGTGAGAAAATAGGTTTGTTGACTATCGATTAAAATAACTTAGGAATACAAAATAATATCGCAATTCCACGATAATTTTTGATGCCAAATTTTTTACCGCATTTGAAAATCGGCATCAGAAAGGATTCCTTCCAAACTGACGGAGGAATACTGGATCAAGGGATGAATTGAAAAGCCAAAACAGAAGTTTCACTAGCTCTTTTGATACTGTTTTTAGAAAAGCTGGCGGTAGACCATCGGGTCCAGCTCCCTTCGAAGCATCCAAGGTATTTATTGAAAGTAGAATTTCGTTAAGTGATATGTTATTAACTGTTACATCACTGACTGTCTCAGGTGGGTATGAGAAATACTGATAATCCCGATCATTGTCGTCATGAGTAGTGTAAACATACTGGAAGAAGTCTGCGAATAAATTGCTGATTCCGTATGTGGTTTTGCCTGTTTTACTGTCTTTTTGCATTTTTGATGGACAATTATTCGACTGTTGTTTGGTCTTAACATAACTGTAAAAATATGTTGGGTCTAACTTTATATTATTGTCTACTTCAATGTCGAAATCCTCATAGGCTTTTTTTATTTTTAAGTTCAACTGGTCACAAATCATTATATATGTTATAAGTTTCTAATAATTTTTTTTCTCTTTTTTGTAAGCTTTATGTGGTTTTTGTTTTCTATTTTTCAGATTGATTATGCTGGTTTTTCTTTGCTTTTTGGGTACCGTCGTCTCTTAAATCTCGTATATTACTTGGTTGAACTTGTTCGCAGCTAGCTCTTTGTTTAAATAACGAACCAAATTTTGCCAATCAAAGGAGTTTAGCGTATTTTTGATAAATTCGTATTTTGCATGACTAAAGTCATAATAGGCTTCGGTTAAATCGCCATCCATTATAGTGGTGTTGTCATGTATAAATATGGAGTATTAAGTCGCGGTGTGGAATACTTAATTTTTCCATAGAGGATCGGGTTATTCCGTCACGCAGAAATCATTGGCCATATTAGTAAAAAACAGTTGTTATGATTTCTTATATGGTTTATTTGATTAAGTCCCAGCTCTGAACTTTTGTGAAATAGAGTGCGGAGCATTTCATTATTTCCCAAAATAGGTACCAAAAGATATTCATTTTCGTCAGTAACTATAAAATTTGCTGCCCGTTGATTAAAGTAACAGAGTAAGTGTGAAGATTCGTTTCAGGCTCAGGTTTACTTGTGATAGTTTGAAAAAGCATTTCAATTTTCTACTTTTTATGTTGAACGTGATCAAGAGAAGTGTTGGTTTAAGTTTTTCAATAACAACCGTTCAACTAATACCACCCTAAAAGTGTTTTTTTAAACGAGATCAAATCTCGTTCAAACCAGAGTTCAAACCAGCCCCACCTATTTCGAACTTCCTGCTGGCGTTATTAATTATATAATCGATGAAATGCTATTACAATCACGATTAATTTTGCTCTCATCCGTGATCCGAAAACTTTGCTCTACCATAGATCCGTACCACCATTCTGAAATATTTCAAACGATTGATTGCATTACCGTCAGCCTCGACTAGCCTTAATCAACTGAATTAAGCCATTTTTCATCAACTTCAAATCAGTCATTAATTCGAACCAACTTTTGATTCGATAAAAACTTAATTCGAACCGATTTCTACCCGCACGGATCTCCGCCTGCCTAGAGCAGTAACGACACGACGGGAAAGCCTCGCCCCCGTCCATGCCCGGCACCGTTCGATATGCAGATGAGCGGAGTTTCCGACGAAAGAAAATTGAATTAACATTGAAGCGAAGAAGAAAGTAAAGTCTTAAAAAAAAAAAAGTAGCAGCCACGTTCGGTCCGGGGTGCGTTCAACGTGCAGCACAAATCTCCAACAGTTGCAAAGCAAATAAAAATTAATGTACTGCAAGTGGGGCTAACTGCACACTCTTTCTCGGTGCGTAGCGACCGTTTCGATCGCAGCAATCGTAGCCCAAAAGCAGTCAGTGTGGCCCTTGATTGTTAATGCTCGAGCTGTGTGACTATTTAGAGAGAGAAGAAAAAAAAAACTGACACAAACAAACTTTCTCAACGTCGTCGCCGTCGCCGTCGTCGCCGCGAGTGCATATTCCAAATGGAAAACGGTACAAATTAAATTATTCAAATTAAACCTTATCTCCCGTACGCGTACACGCCGCCGAACGCAGCAACTGAAGCAAAGTAGTGAGCTTGGCACAAGCGCAGGCCAACCGAGCCAAACAACGAACCAAGATTTCCTCCATATTAAGGTTAGTTAACGTCAATTTAGAAAAATCAACGCGATATCCAGTGTTCCCTAAATTGAAGTGGCCTGGCCTCTATGCTGCCCTGTCGATCATCGAAACGGCTTCCGAGGGGTTGGCTTCGGAAGACGCACGCAGCCAGCGAGTGATTGTGATTGCTAGCTGCCACTCGATCGAGACCTTGAACTTTGGAACGATAAAAATACGAGAACATGTTGAAAAATACACAGCATCCTAAATCAAGTATCGTCATAAGTCACCAAAAACAGAGATGCTGGCCGGGTCGTAAACAATCGCCTTAGGGGAGAGCCGGGCAAGCTAGATACCAAGATTGAGAGCTTGGGCCAGCTGCCTTCGGTCTCCCCTCGACATGTTTGCTATTTTGTTTGATTTCGGCACTGCGGCTTCACTTTAGGTTGCCGGGACATGGAGAGCACATGTACTCAATCTTGTGCCTGTTGTATGTATGTGCTGCTTAGCAGCATGCATAGTGTGGAGAGCTATTCTGCTGGATGGATGATGTTTTGTGTTTTTTTCTTTCGCACAATGCTCCACAGAGCACAAAACAGTTTCTGCCATCAAGGTCGCCCAGTACGTACGGAGCCAGGCAGCGGCTAACAACAACAACAAGCAGAATCATTCATTTACTGCTCCACAATGTTTGGCTGGTTCCGTTCTACTGATGTACACATCAATTAAATAAATCGCTTTTATTATGCGAACTGCTGCTATTTTTAGTAGAATTATTTCCATTTCCACAATCATCAGCGAAGGCAGGCAGGCAGCCAGGCAGGCAAGCTGGCAGGCGCTGATGCTGCTCATCTAATCCTCTTAGAGTTCAGAGTCCATCCGTTTGGTTGTAGAACGGGAAACGGGACCGGTCGCTTCGGGTTTGGCTTTGAGAAATTTATTCGTTTTGTATGGTGATTAGGTGCGGAATTCGCCGTTTTCAAGCTATGTTTTAAGCTGCCTTCCTCTCCATTAACTTGTCATAATTAGTTTATTTTGGAGAAGAAAAAAAAATGAGAAAAAACAAGAAAATCTTCATCGGAAGAGTGATCGCCCGGAGGACAGTTGCCACACGTGCTTCGATTTTGTTTTCCGAGTTGTGGGTTTACTATTTCGGATTGAGTCTTTAATCTAATGGGTTTGTTATTCCAGCGCTGGGTCCCCACCGATGTGGCTGAATGGAATTAAATATTCGAGTTTACAGCCTTCTTTAAGTATGGAAAAGACTGTTCTTCCGTCTATTGATATTCAGAAGCTATATGTTTGAATAAAGATGATTTTATTACAAATTTTCAGGCAAGATTTGGGAAACCGAGTGACAGATGATCCCGAGTGTAGGAATATTTTTCAGCAAACCAAAATCAATGATTTTGAAAAACAAATAAATGGAGTGGAAAACTACAGTTGCTTCCACGCCATTATTTAACTTACAGTTAATGTTTCATTGTTTTCATTTTTACACAAATCCCACCAAATAGTTTTGCGCTTTTTGCCCTGTAGAACATAATAACCGTTGAAACATTTGTTATATTTTGATTTAAAAGTTTTTCTTAGTTATAGTGTTCGTCTCACCACATTCGTTATAACATAGTTATATTAAATACATTTATATTGGTACATGTTTCGTAGCCTTGATGAAATAAGGTGTGACAGAAGAAAAAGCCCACACTAGTTAATTCTAGTTTTTTTAAATATAACAGCGATACACCCCTGGATTATCTTGTTTTGACATTTCTATGATCCTGCAACACTGTTTAGTGGCGTTTTAAAACTGTTTTTTTACTTGGTTGTGAGATACTACTCGTAAATCAGGTAATTTTTATTACAAACAGGATGGAAGGCAAACAAATTTCATTGCAGATCTGGAAACTAGTGGTAGTGGATTGTGAAAAACACATTTCGAAGCTAGTAATTGTAATTGTACTAGTAATTGTAATTGTTCAGTGTATAGTCCGTGCTTTCCTGCTAAGATTGCGTATCCGGGGACTCACCCCCAGGTCTATATACCTATAGTCCTTCCCGTTGCACTCGTCAGCTCGTGCGATACTCTAGACTCACATGGGTGGTCGTATCCGGGTCCTCCACTGGTCCGTCCAGTTTCTGGTACATTAATTCATCTTTGCCTAACTTAAGTACTTATTACATAAAAAGTTTTGAGAAACCTGTGTGTAAAACGGCTAGCCAGTAGTAATTTGTATAGCACTCAATCGGGCATAATAATTTGAAAACTTCGAACCGAACTCTTCAAAATATTATAAACATTAGAAACTTTTCATAATGGGAGCGATTAACATGTCCAGATTTATACCGTTTGAATTTTGAGTTATAAAAAACATCCCATAAACCCAACTTATTAAATATTTATTCCAACCAAATGAAAACGTAGAAGGTGCACTGCATTGGTCAACAATAAATTATCTCTCAAGCATTCCCCTTAACCATCCAATCCCAACACTTCATCAAACCCAAACGTTTCTGCTGGAAAAAATAAAAATTGTTATTGTTTAGCCGATCTGCACCTAGATGGTTAAGGATAGGTGGAGATTGGAAGAATTTAGTGACAAGGAGTTACCTTGAACTGTGACTACAAAGAGACAAGCATAACAATAAACCAAACAAAACAAAATAGACAAAATAAAACAGGATCTAAGATAGTGTCTTCAAAATTTGGTAGAAATAGATTATTTGTTGCCTAACAAGAAACAAAATTGAGAACTAGAGATATAAGCAGAATCCTTCCATTTCCCCGGATGGTTGAAAAGCTAAGTCATTGCTCTGCAAAAGATACTAAGAATTATTGTTGAGGGCTGTCGATGATTGATTATAACTATGTACTGGATACTTTTGGCTGAAACGAGCTTCGAACGAGAATAGTGAAAAAAAAGTCATTGAACAAATGACTATAATACCCAGTTGTTTATTAAGCTGAAGCTCGTTCGAGCTCTATCTGATTAACTCTGACGAATGTTCTACTTAATAGCCCCTAAATCTTGAAGTTTTACTGGTCTTTACTATCACTGTCACGATTCATTGTTACTGATTACATATAATGTTTTAGGGTTAATTATAGGTTTGATCTATAAACAAATCATTTGAAAGTTTACCTCTATTTATCTCTTCGGCTCAGCTGCTCTTTATAACCTAACTGTAAATCTACCGATCCGATATCACGAAAGAAATTCCCACCGCCTAACATTCAAGTGAGCGGAATGTTACAACTTGGAAAAATTGTAAAAAAAATCTATGAATCCTCTCAAATTTAACGCTAATATGCTATTATAAATTTACAAACTCATAACTGCATGCTAGTTTGTGGTTTGAAAAGTGTCCAGATTCATTAACAAGAAGTCTGGGCACTGATGCAGTACGGCATTCGATCTTTGTATTTGGAAATTTGTGTAACTCAACAAATCTTCAAGCAAATGTGCAAAAGCACGTTGGCCAATGTTTAGCGTCAACCAGTGGGTACGTGTGCTCAACTCCAAGTTCCACTTCTTTCAAACTCACCTTCACTTCAATTTACCCATTGAGTTGGACACATCACAATAGAAAATACTGTGATGGAGCACGGACTTGAGGTTACTAGATGTATGAAAAATACTCTGTAACCTATTTAGGATTATATCTGAAAAATCCAAATTTGGCCAACACCCACCAAAAAAAAAAACATATTTCGAAACTAGTGATCACGAAAAAGTTTGGGATCAGCGGTCCGCGCGATACATAAGAAACATCAAACTTTTGGATTGGTGGTTGATGAACCAGCCTAGCACGGAAGACTGACCATCGAACCGGTGCTAGAATAATTCACGAAATCAAAAAAAATCCAAAGGTTACGATTCGTTCCAGTCATGAAAAGCTGGAGCTACCGATATTGTTTGTTTTATTGATTGTCCAGTAGCGTAAGATGAACATCTTTTAAAATTACTACCTCCGATTCATGATAAGTACAATACAACAAACTTCACGATTGACATTCTTTACAATTAATACTACTCAATTTTCACTAAAACACTAATCTAGATATTACGGTTCCAAAAGTTGATGCAGCCTCTCTTGAAATTTGCTTCCGTTGAAGCACGTTTTACTATGGGTGGCAATGAATTCCAGTTTATCACACCTCGCACGAACAAGGAATTTGCATAGAATGGCGTGTTGTTGGATGGAATCACAAGGTTCTGCAAGCGGCGACCACGACATTGGATAAGTCTTTCATGAAGCAATGCTGGAGCCTGAGCTATCTGTAGGTTCCTTAGAAAAACACAGGAGCGGTGTGCGTAGAAATTTTTCAATGGGCATCCGATTAAGTTCTGCTGCAGGTGACTAACATGGTCGTAGCGACTAAGCCCATAGACATACCGCACACAGGAGTTTAACGCCACACGAAGTCGATTTAAGGAACTTGCACTGGGACGAACATGCAGAACATTGCCGAACAAAAAATGTGGCAAGATCAACGACTTGAACAGTCTTAGCTTAATAGTAGTTGGAGCGGCTGAAGTACAACAGTATAATGTGCGCAAACTTGCATAGATTTTTCCACATTGTTGAGCTATCAGACCATCCCACTGTAGATCATTTTGGAATACGAATCCTAGGTTGATGAAACTGTCCGACCAATCGTTGCTCTGGCCGTCCATCAGAATTCCTGGAACGGGTTGAGCACTGACATTACGACGGCGATTCGTGATGAACATTGCCTTACTTTTTGCAGGGTTCACGTAAAGATGATTTCGTCGAGACCAATCAGCAAATCGTTCGAGATCCGCATTCACCAACCGTATCAGCTCCCGTGTACAAGGACCCAACCGACGAATGTACAATTGTACATCATCAGCGTAAATCTGGATAGAGCAATATTTCAGCACCGATGGTAGGTCGTTAATATAGCAGCAGAATAGTAGGGGACCAAGAACTGAGCCCTGGGGGACACCAGATGGCGCCTCAGCACTGTTTGAGCAGCGATCACCGCAATAAACGGTTTGTTTTCTACCACACGGTACGACCTCATCAAGTTTGTGGCAGCAGGTGAGAAGTTGAACTGGGTTTGAAGCTTTTCCAATAGGTTGCTATGAGGCATCGTATCGAACGCCTTGGAGAAGTCTAACAGTAGCAAAATTCCTATACCCTTTTTGTCGACGGTGGTTGCTAAGTCATCATGTACTCGGAGAACAGCAGTTTTGATACTCTGACCACTGCGAAACCGGCTTGATAGTCAGACAATAGCCGGTTAGCTTCGATGTAAGGGTACATTTGGTGTTTGAGTAGTTTCTCAAAAGCTTTAGACAGTGCGCAAAGTATACTAATTGGACGCAGGTTAGAGATGTCGTTCAAATGCGCTTTCTTTTTCAATGGCAGGATCTTCGCATGCTTCCAGCATTCAGGAAAGGTCGAGGAGCGGATGAACAGGTTGAATACATGTGCTATGTGCTGAACAACTAACGGAAGGATGATCTTGATGAATTTGATAGGTAAACAGTCCATCCCAATAGCATACGATTTTATATCCCAGATAGCATTTACGACTTCCCAGTATTGAACAGGTTTAAAAGAAAAACTGTGTGCCGAATTTGGTCCAGACCGCAAATATGGTGTCTCTTGAGAGCTACTGTTCGTGAAGTTGGCTAAGAATGTACGATTCACATCATCTGGATCGAATTCACATGGCCGCGTCGATTTTTCCTTGCCAATTCCAAGGTTCTTCACTCGTTGCCATAGGGTTTTTGATGGAGCCCGGTCATCCAAGAATCGGATCAAGTACTGCTGTTTAGCCTGAGATACTTTAGTGTTAGCACGGTTCCTCAGCAATTTGTACCGCAGTCGCTTTTTCTTCCTTTAACTGCGGTGAAGCCTGCAACCAATCCTTGTATGCTAAGTCTCGTTCAAGTAGTGACTGACGAACACTATCAGAAAACCACGGGTTGGGATGACGGCGAATGGTACTGGAACGCAGAGGGATGCACGAATCGTGTACTGTTTTAACATGCGCATTGAAGAATTCCATGGCATCATATGGATTTTCACACTCGTAGAATTGCCGCCACGGAATAGACAGCACAGCGTTTTGCAGAGCGCGTGAGTCAAAATTTGCATAATCGCGGTAGGTGAACCGATTGGAAGGCTGAGAGATGTCATAGTCTACGGATGCAAAAATGAGGTCGTGCTGGGATAACCCGGGAAAACTAACCTGTCCAAAGCGCAAAACGTTCTCACTGTCGTTGCTTAGTAAGAGATCGACCTGCGAGCACCCTCCACCGTGGAAGAATGTTGGTTCTGCACTAACAGATGACAACGAATGACTAACAAGCATCGATTCAAACAGCACTCGCTTGCTACTAGGTCGGAGCATGTCAGTGTTGAAGTCGCCTACTAGAAATACGCTCTCATAGCGACAACCGTAATCAGCCAGCTTCTCCATCAGAAAAGATGTGCAGTCGTTATCTGGAGGATTGTAGACAACCATGAGCAATATTTTGTGTCCGCCCACCCGAAAATCCAACGCTAAACATTCCGTCAAATCAATCGATTCTGCTGTTAGCACCGTGCCGAAAACCCTGGAGCAGTTCAGATGTTCTTTATAGTATACAACAATTCCACCGCCGCGCCTATACGTTCTATCATTCCTTACGGCAGTGTATCCAGAGATGGCAATACTGCGATTGCTATGCCTCGAAGTTAGCCATGATTCGGTAAAGCACGCTATTTCAACTTTGGAGTCAGACAAAACATTCCGAACCTCATCCAGCTTGTTGAAATTACGTGCACAGAGACTCTGAGCATTTCCGTGACAAATATTTAGTTTCCCAGGGAGCAAAACGGCATTCAATACTGCCCTTGGGATGTTCGTCGAGGTGTGGGTGTGTGATGGGAGCATTATGTATAGTACGGGAAGCTATTTCGAGAGGGCTGCATTACTAGGGAGGCTTTCAAAACTAATTTCTCTGTCATACAATCTTCAATTCTCTTTACAAAAAACTATAGACAATACTACATAAAAAATACTTCAAAAGTGAACGATAATTTAAAAGAAAAGTACATATTTACGAATATTTCTCCAGCTCTTTCTCGGTTTGTATCACAATAGGTGGTGCGGTCGTTGTAGGTTTCACGTGAAGAATTCCCTGTTTAGTGTACACCGATGCCAACTTGCCAGCTTTCTTCAAATGCAAGGCCGCCGATCTTCAACTTGCGTGCTTCACTCGTCAAACTTTCATTGATGTACACCCGTCGATCCGAATCCAGTCCGATATGGCTTAGCTTGAGGTCTCGTTTTCGCAGATAAGCGCTGTAGAACTCGTCCCGTGATGTCTTCAACGCAAACTCAGCCACAATGAGTCCGTCCGATGTCGATTTGCCGCCGGATTTCAAACGCCTGGTTTCCACCATTCGAGTAGCCGTATCCTTAACTACCAGATGTTGACCAATTGCCTAGAGTGTGGAGTTTAAATCCTCACCAGGTTTGGAAGGAACGCCGCTAATGATAAGCTCATTACGATTTTCCAGGGCCCCAAGTTTGTGGGTCACGCTGTCCATCCTCTTGTTCAGTGACTCCAACACAATGTCGTGGTGCTGGAATTTCGATGCACACTCATCTTTAACAGATTGTATGTCGCTCTTCAGATCAGCTTTTACTGCATCGATTTTGGTGTTCACGTCTTTAATTTCAGTTCGCACTGAATCAATTAGCTTCCGAGTTTCAGCAAATTGGTAGACCATCATCTTCATCATACTGTCCAACGTGATCGGAGAATCATTGGCATCACTACCAGTCATAACCGTGCTCTCATAACTTTCGTAGTCCATTCTATTTCGCTTCGTAGGTCAATGGTGTGTTGTTCTTGTTGCCTCCAACAACAGGGAGGAGTGCGCTGCAGATAGGGACATAGTGTGTGAAGAGACACCAGACGATTATAATAGCAGCCAAAATGCGCTCGTGTGCGTGATAATGCGACAAGCAATTCCAATAGCTGCACAACACTATCAATAGAGGCCGCACAATCTGGCTTCAGTCAATAATTTTAACGTAATAAATCCTGCTAATTAGCGCAGATATCAACTGGATAACACGTACAGGAACTACACGGACACTCCGAAACGCGATGCAATATGAATCGGTTATGTGAGATCGGTGTAACTTCACTTTTGAAGCAGTTTTATTCGCGACTTTTATCGACACATACTCGCGTTCGTCGTATTGTTTAATCAATATATGATATATGATCAATCTGATTTCTGGTGTTGGAAACTTGGTTCGCAGTAATGGAATTATGACAGCAAATATATACATAGACATATTGAACGAAAACCTCGAGGAGTCGTTATTGAAGATCGCTCGACCAGAAGGAAACAAAATTATTTCAGGTTTTGTTATTCATTTACGCTGTTTTTATAATAGCGGTTGTTCGAATTCAGATCGCGGATGTTGTTAAAATAACAGAAATTGTAACAAAAAATCCTCAAGCATAAAAAATGCAATAAAAAATTATAGCAAACTATGATACAGATATAACAAAAACAAAACAAACTTTGTAACAGTTTTGTTACGATGAAGGAAAATCATATCAGCTAGTGTTAGAATTAATTTCTTTACGAAAATTGTGTCTCCCAGGGCAGTGTTGGAATTCTCACATAAATATCAGTTCATCGTGCGCTAGCTTTTCACTTGCGAACTTCCCGTTGCTAGTTTCACACGCCAACGTTTCTTGAGTGAACTTTCTGGGATGAGAGAATGAAACATCGCGAACTTTTTCTACTCGCATCACCGGACGCGAGGATACGAATAAAATCAGATCTATTTTTTACTCCATATCTTTTCACCACATTCGTTCTTGAAAAGCAAACTGCGCATTTCATGGAAATGCAATCTAGACAGAAAGATATCTCCCTTAAATGACATCCCGCATGATGACTGTGTGGCCGTGAAGGCTGGGTTGAATTTGTCCTCAATGCGTCACGCCATTCCAGCAGAAGTTTCCTACCACTCGTCTTTTGCGGCGGCACAATACTTAAAAACAATTATAAACAACTCACGTGAACATTGCCTACACATACTCACTAGAGAAAAAGAACAAAGCCGAGGAGATATTTGGTTGGATCGGATCTCGAATACGAGTGAAACGTTGTGAGATGGAGGAACAAAAGATCATTCGCGATGAGAACTGAAACGTTTCCTCACTCTGCGCTTTCATGAACTTTAGATTGAAGTTCGTTCGCAAACTTCAAGGGCGAAGTTCCTCGGTGATATATCATTGCACTGAGTAAAGAGTGAACGTTTTTTGAAAATAATTTTTCCAACACTGTCCCAGGGCATTATATCTTAATTTGTTATAAATATGTTATACAATTATGCAGACTAAGATGGCTTTAACAAATTTATATCATAATCAGTTAGTCTTAACAATGTTTGTTATAGTTTTGTTATGTTTATGTTATAGGCTTCTGGTCGAGTCGGGCTGGAAAACAACTTTATTAACCAACAAAATAATGACCAAAAGCAAACAGCAGAAAGACAAAAGCTTATTTCCGTTCCAATCGCATAAAACCATTGGAATGGCCACCTCAAAGACCAGATTTGAATCCAATTGAAAATTTGTAGTCAATTCTGAACAAATCCGTTGTAACGAATAAGGACAACTATTTCAAAGCGCTTCAGAATGCCTGGCTTTCAATGGAGCAGCATTTACAAAACTTAGCTGTTAGTATGCCAACACGTCCTCAAGAAGTTCTTAAGGCCGAAGGAGGTCACATTGATTACTTAAGTTATTGTTTTCTTCCTATTGCTATCGTTTAGAATATATGTATTTGTTATTGGGCTTTATTTATTTCCGTTTATTACATCGCAATAAACCTGAGAATTTTTCATGTTGTAACAAAATATTATGTGAACAACATTGTAGCCTTTTGCTCGTGCCGGTCAGTGTATATAAATAGTACGTCTAGAAATAATGGAGCCGAACTTTTGAGGCACATCTTCCGCATAAACAACTATCTACCAATTATCATCGAGCGTTCTAATCAGGGTTCGCTTTTGTTGTTTGGCTGACCATACTAATCATTGGGTGATGATTAGGCTTATCAAGATTGCGAGAAAAAAACAAACATGCCAAAGATGGTCCTGAGCATATGTCGTTCGAGAGCGCACATGCACATAGATGAGTACTTTTAAAGATTATTTTACGAGTCCCGTTGAGAACAGCCTTGTCATACAACAAGCAAATGTATTAAGGACCAGACTATTTATTTTATACACGAATGATATGCGATATGTCTTATGATTTTGTGCTATTAATTTTGTGTTATTAACTGTTAACACAAAAAACACTTCTAAGTATTCGACAGGGTACTCGGGTACCCACAAAATTCAAATGATTGTAACCAAGGATGGTTCCGATCGTATCAAAAATCATTCGTTTCACGCTCTTTTTTGAATCAATAAACGCACACAATTAGAAGATTGCATAGCGTGAATTTCATCACCTGTCAATTGTATGAGTGTTCATCACTGCTTGCTTGTACAATTCATTAATTCGTTCGTTGACTTCCGTTGGTGATTCATTTTTGTTTCCTGATTCAGTTGAGTGCTCGAAACTTTCGATTGGATCACATTTGGGTTGTGCCGTGTTCAAATAAAAAATGAATCGTAAAAGTACAGTGAGGCCAGTTAATACATTGAGAGAACAAAATATATGTAGCAACTAATCGCCAAATTGATCTTCCCTACATGCAAGCGATTTACGAATTCCTTTGATTGTCTAATCTAAGAGTGTAACGTCATCACCCTCCTTCCTTCCACTCTAGTAAATTCCCTACCATTGTGTCCCAGTTATACTATCGTTTTATTTCCGTGCTACTTGTACCTGCCCAGCAAACGGCAGCCCTAAGTTTGCACCTTTAAACTGAAGAAATGATCCATTAAAAATTGAAATTCATTCCATTAAAACGTATTCATGACCCATTAAACTCTGGTCAATATCCATAATAAAATGGATATGAGCCATAACATTTATCAATGTGATCCGTAATTTATATAAAATTTAGCAATAAAATGTCAAAAAAGTACCGTTATATATCTAGGGTATGATCAATAGAACTGTACGGATTACCCATAAACATATACCGAATGTTCCATAAAAGGTTGAATATCATTCCTTAAAGTTGTAAAACTGATCCTTAGAATGTAACGTTTGTGAACTTAAATATATACACATGATCAATAAATTATTGATCCAATCGTCAATGATCCATGATAGTTTTGAAAACTTAACCACAAGCTTCTAAATATGGCCCATAGGAAATAAACTTTGGGCATTTAAAATAATATGTAGGATCCATAAATTGTGCCAGAATTATTACAATGTTGAGTTTATATTTTTTTAAATTTTGGCTACGGGGAAATCGATCCTTGACTGCGCTACTACTCAGATCTATTAACATGTCCGTTTCTTTAGCTATGCAGTTCAAATATTGCTATTATAGAAAGGATTGCTTTTTAGAAGATTTTAAATTTTTCAGAGAGCTGATTTACTTTCGTGATTTCACGTTCTTTTACGACCGCAACTGCGACACATGTTTCCCAATAAATTTGTTAAAGTTTGCATGTAACGAACTAGGGAAGATTTTCCTATATTAATCTCATCACTTTGCAATTCATCCTACTTGAAATTAAACAATGAACAGGTGACAGGATTAGTAAGTAATGTTTGTTGTTGTTATTAAAAGTAAGCAAACATTATTAGAAAACGAAACCGATCCTTCAACTGCCCAATTGTTTGATTCATCGTAGGATGAATAAAGGAACAATGAGATTAATATGGGGACAGTTACTCTACATGTCAAATTTAAGGCTTGATCAAACTGTTAAGATTTTTTTTTATAAAATTATGCCGGGCAAACGCTTGCCGTCCAACTCGCTATCGCTCGTCGGACCTAACTACAAAAACATCCTCCGTTTGCATTATACCGGGCAAATGCTTGAATCAGTCGTTAACTTGAATACGATATCGGAAACTTCGACCGCTTTCTACTTCCTTAGTTCTTCAATCCTCAACTGCTCAGCAGGCAACATTGATATTTCTAGCACTTGGAGTACATCATAACAAATCGTGGCTACTATGTCACATTGTACAATATAGTGTGTCTAACTGAGGAGGTGTTTGATTTTTTTTCTTCTGAAAACCAATGTTTGGAAAAATTGTTGTTAAGAAAATTTTCTATAAGAATAATTTGCTACGGATCATTTATATGAGTTTATAGATTATTATTCATTGTTTTATGGATCATAGACAATTTATTTATGGAACACTTTTAATAATTTATGAATCATGTGCACGTATTTTAGTGCACAAATGTTACATTCTGTGGATCAATTTTACAACTATAAGGAATGATATTAAACCTTTTATGGAACATTCGCTATATGTTTATGGGTAATCCATACAATTTTATTGATCATACCCTAGATATATAACGGTACTTTTTTGACATTTTATTGCTAAGTTTTGAATAAATTATGGATCACATTGATAAATTTTATGGATCATATCCATTTTATTACGGATATTGACCAGAGTTTTATGGGTCATGAATGCGTTTTTTGTGGAACGATTTTAAGTTTTTAATGTATCATTTATTAGTTTTTATATGCAAAAGTATGTTTGCCCCTGCAAACTGTGGTCACCCATCTGTGGCTTAGTTCCTGAAAGGGACTACAAGGATCGAGGATTTGGTAGATGTCGCAACCAAAAGCAGCAAATAATGGCTTAAATAAGTTACCTACCTAGCCCTTTCCAAACGATTATGTGACCCATTAACCTCGAGCTAGCCACGAGTAATTGGAATCCCTCTTTTACTAATAACAAAAAGTAATATGTATTGTACAACAATATTGAATATCGGCTCCGTTAACTGTTACACACGCCTGAGCCTAACAAATAAACGAACTGATTAAAAAAAAACTAATCGCCAAATGGTAGATTTTGGCCAGTATTTTCTGTTTTTGGTAAGTGCTGATGATGGTACAGGTTAATCACTTGGAAATGGTACGGAATTACCAACCCAAATGTAATAGATTCCCTGTCCGGTGCAGACGATTTTTCTCATGTCATACTAAACTAATATTAATGCACTCTTGTTGGAATATAAAACAAGCCAATGCTTGTTCAACGAACGATAATCGACGATACGGATATTGTTCCTCTTCAAATGAAATCTCGATAACAATTTTTCTCGCATGTTCTGTGATCTAAAATTCATTAGATGTGCATAACACGTTGCGTGACAGGATCATAAAAAAATCAAAAATCTAATTCAGTAAGTGATTTATTTTCTCCAGAGGGTACATACTTAACAAAACTTCCAACACTGTCATTGCAAATAAAAGACAATTGGTAGCAAATGTGATATTTAACTATGTTTTTGGTTTATTCTCTGAATAAAGATGCACTTATTAAAATTTTTCACCGATTCAAACCAATAGTAAGGATGCTGTTGGGGCCACTTACAAAAATGAATGGTTTAATTCAATAGATAATAGAATTATGTTAAAATATAGAGTTTAAGGACCGATTTAAACCAACAGAAGGGATACTATTGGGGCGACTCACATGTGTGGTTAATTTAGTACAAGAATACGTTTTCAGCAGAACGTTCCAGGTGGTAACCGATCAGTACACCAAGCTGAAACGTGAAGCAGAAAAGGTTGGCTTCCCTAGTAGCACACTTGTTGCAAACCAGTTTAGGTGGCTGCTTTCTGACTCAATTAAGTTAGCAACCATTTTTTAGCGTTGTTTGCTACTTAGGTTAAAGATGAATGCGTCAAAGACTAAGTATCTGTTGGCTGGAGGAACCGCACGTGATAGAGCTCGCATAGGCAGCACTGTGACAATCGACGGGAATGAGTTCGAGGTGGTGGATGAGTTTGTGTATCGCAGATCACTGGCCACGTCGGATAACAACTGCAGCAGAGAAATTCGGAGACGCATTATTACCGTAAGTCTTGCCGTGCCTACTATGGACTCCATGAGACATTGAGGTCTGATAAACTTCACCCCGGTACAAGGTGTACCATGTACAAAACGCTGATAAGACCGGCAGTTTTCTACGGCCATGAGACGTGGACAATGATCGAAGAGGTCCTGGAAGCACTTAGAGTTTTAGAACGACACGTGCTTAGGTCCATCTTTGGAGGTTTATGTGAAAACGGTGTATAGAGGAGAAGAATGAATCACGAGCTGGCGCAGCTCTATGGCGCAAAGTATCCAAAAAGTCGCTAATGCTAGAAGGGTACAATGCACAGTGGTCCAGAATGCGAATTTTGCAGGAAAGATACATTTACAGCCTAAGTTGGAATTTTTGGAGGCAACTTGTCTTCTACAAAGTTTTTTCTTACAAGAAGGCGCTTCTTTTGATTTGAATGAAAACTAGGGTGGCCCTTATATTCAGATAAATCGAGAATCTAATTTTTGCATTTGCTGAAATAAAGGCACACATTATCCGCAAAAGTTGTAGATAAATTATTTTAAGCAATTTTAATTGAACCTCTTTTCTGTACCTTTTGATACGACCAAATAAGTGCATTTTTTCACGTAGCTTAGGGTGTCCCTATAAAAATCAGTTATTTTGCTGTCACTTTTTGATTTCACAATGTTCAGCAAAGTTGACTTCCCATTGATTATAGAACAAAACAAAATTACAACTTTTAATGTGCTAAAATTGTTACTATAGTATGTCACACAAAAGTTATTATGGATTATGTAAACAAAATAGGCCTTCTATACATGTTGATTTTTCTAGTTGAAGCAAACCAAAAAATGTTTCTTTACAGCGTTTGAGAGCATTTTTATAATTGCATCTCATATTTGAAAACAAAAGATAGGTTATTTTAATAAATAAACCCGTTAAATAATCGCAAACGGTAACAGATAATGGCAAGGTTTTTACGTCAAAACTTTTATGTTTACAATTTATAAAAACCATTTAATGACAACTTTATAGGAAAATTGAAAATAAAAGAGTTAGAGCTTTTTTTTGTAGGGACACCCTAAATTATCTAATGAAAATTAATCTAAATCGTTTAATTCCACACCACAAAAATGTTTTGTTGGCAACTTTGCTTGAAATTACCGAGGTTATAATTTCACCAAATTACTTCATTTCAGCAATAAAACAGTAAGTTGTAGATTTCAACGAACATAATAACCAATCAACAATATTTGATGTACTCAATTAGGTAGTATGATCAGTTAAATTCTGAAGCACAACACTTGCCTCAGACGGCTTGATGCAAATACCTGTTGTAATTTTTGGATTTATTTTTATGTCCCACATTGCCAGAATTTATACAATTATTGTTCTAGAATCAATGGGAAGACAATTTTGCTGAAAAATTTAAAATAATAAAGTTACAGCAAAATAACTGATTTTTATAGAGACACCCTAAGCTACGTAGGAATAAATGCTTTTTTTCGGTCATCAAAAGGTACAGAAAAATAATTTAATCAAAGTTACTCTAAATTATTTGATCAACAACTTTTCCGTTTTCGATTGATTTTCGATTTCTCTGAAAATAGGGACCACCCTAGCCTTCATTCACACCAAAAGAAGCGCCTTGTTTTTAAGATCAACATTGTAGAAGACAATTTTACTTCAAAACTTCAAGCTTAGTCTGAAAATGTATCTTTAAGCTAAATTCGCATTATGAACCATTGTGCAATGGGGGGGGGGGGGGGGTCTGTGGTAAGAATGTCAGACAATAACCCCTCAAAAATGGCTTTAACCTCAAATCCGACCGGTACAAGACGCAGAGGAGTGCAGCGATCTAGGAAGTTAATCCAAATAGAGCAGGACCTTGGAAGTGTTTGACATTCGAGAAACTGGAGACAAGCGGTTCTCAACCGAGTTTCATGGAGAAATATCGTGACACAGGTGCGGTCCTAATAAGGCATTTGACAATTATAAGTAACTACAAGAAAGTAAGTTTGCCTGGGGACGCATTGAGCGATTTTGGTATTGAAATACGAGCAACTGGATATTTTAGATATTTGTTTAGTCCGGCTGAGTACTGGCCGGATTTAATCGCCAGTTATCATATAGTTGCCAGCAAAAATATTCAACATTATCACATAAAATATTCTACCGAGAGAGCTGCCGCAACAATGGATCACATTCGTGGGAACCATATGGAGTACCATTGACACTCAGTATATGGAATTAACTATAAATTCGTGACTGCCCCACAAGAATGTTTAGCTAAGCTCCGCTTAGTCCGAAAGCGGAATTCCAACGCAAATGTCATGCTCACTGAAAATTATCCTTAATTTACATTATGAAATCGAAGGTAGAACTAACAAATCTATTTGCTGGTTTCTGCATTGAAACTGATTTGTTGTTTTTATGAAAATACCTTCATACCAGCATTTTTCTCTAATGTTTCTGATATGGGATTTGATCTTGTATTTTATGAAAGAGGTGTTATTTAATCTGTAATTGATCTCACTAGGCTATGGTAACTCGTAAGAAGATGCTTGTTTAATGAATGTAAAGGTATATCTCTCGACTGCGCTTAAATTATTATTTTGGGATATATTAATCATTTCCACCTACCACAGCATCAACAACATCACAAAAAGGTGTAATGATAGCATTTCATCAGACAAAATCAGATAAAACGCAATACCCTGCACTGGGGTAGCTCGGTAAAAGATTATGTGCCCGATCGGTATACTACCGTTCAAAAGCCCTCCGCTCGTTTTCAACTTGTGTCTTTCAATTTCAAAGAAATCTATTCATTTCTATCCTTTATAGCAATAATTGACTGTCCACTCCTAGAGCCTTTCATATAGAAGGGAAGTTATCTGCTTTTAGCAAATTTCAGCAATACGAATGTTTCATACAATATACGAAATATTGTTCTATGAACAAAATCCATGTCTACGAAATGAATGAAAGTTTTTTTTTATGAAAATAGATTTTCAAGGCTGAAATGCCGATTGAGCCTTCAATGCCCGTCATCATGTTGGTCCATGCTCTAAAGATAAAAAAAATGACGCCTTACTTTGAGCACCGCATACTACGATGTCCTAAAATGCAAATTAGTTAAATTGCTGATAAACCTATCAAATCAATATGCCTTCCGAAGTTGATAAATACAATTAGCCATCGTTTTCCATTTTTCCATCCGTTGCCACACCTAACTAGTAAGACTTTATGCAACTCTAAATTGACCTGGCCCGTTGTTAGCCCGCTCCAACTAAACCCATACCAATTTCCAGCTCTCGAACCCCGACCTCCTTCCCCGCCCCTCCAGAGTACCTGCGCACTCACTTGTTGCTCCGGTAACATTTTCATTTTATAATTCAATTTTGCATTTCCAGTTACACTACTCACGCGGCACATTACAGTAATTATTGGCCCCGGCTGCAATGACGACTACGGCGACCGACACACGGCAGCCTGGACCTGCTACCTACGGCTGTCCATATCTATCCATATCTTGGCCGTGCTCGCACGTAGTTATCGAAATTATAGCAATTTCTTTACGCCACTTTTCTGCCTCTGATAGCTGCGCCACGGACCGACACCTCGAAAGAAGGAAATCCGACCAACCAATCGACCTCTCTCAAGCCCCACTTTGCTGGCCGACTGGCTGCTGTAAATATTGCACCCATTCAACACCCATCTAATCAAACTCCTTTCCTTTCCGTTGCACTTTTTCTTCCCGTTTTTTTTCTTCTGTGCTACTGTGCTCTCGATTTATGCATCCTGGCTAAGGCCCAGCCAAACTTCACCACCTCCGGCTACTCGAGCTTCCGTGGTGCCAAAGCGATATACCGACTTACGCTTTACAGCCCATTTAGCATTTCAAAAGTTTTCCCTGTCCTTATCTACCAATTCAGAGCCAAACCGACCCACCCCCTCTGCTGCTGCTGCTGCTGTTGCTGCCTTTGCTGTAAAGTTGTAAGATTAACCTTCTTCCTCCGTCCCTACCTCCGCCCCACCCCTCCCAATGAGCCTGCTATAGGTCTACATTTCCCGAATCTTCCCTGAGCCCTGCACATCGAACCGAACGCATCGCAGCCGCGCGTCGTGTTGGAGGACGTGACGGAGATTATCCCTATGTACTTTCCTACCATGGGCCAGAGCAACCTTTTTTCCCTACGTTCAATTGAATTAGAAAGTTATAGTTTATTATGATTTTATTTTCTTATACTTCTTTGCTCCGACTAACCAGGGCTCGGAGCGCTTCATTCGAGCCAGCGCTTGATTTTAGTCTGTTTTTGCCTCAAAGTTGTTTTTCCCCGTTCCTCCGGTCGCGCGGTTTCGCCACCTCTCGACCTGGACGGGTTTCTTCGGCACATAGTAGATTCACGATACACCGAGGGTTCAGCAGCGCAAAAATAAAGGAAAAAAAAAACACAAAATCAGAGAAGCGAACAAGAAACGACTAAAACCGGTCCTGGGATGTTGTTGATCAACAAACTGCGATGACTTTTTACGAAACCGAACCTTTGGAGTTGAAGGCGATCGGTCAGTACAGGCAGCCAATGTTGCTCCACACGCAGTGAACTTGCAGCAATACATTGGGAACACTTTTTTTTTTTTATTTCGAACGTCGTGTGATGTCGAAGGCTGACCCTTTATGGGAAACAGCTAATGTTGGTTTGGTTTGACGATTTGGTTTTGGATGTTGACAGCGGTAGGTTTTCGATACAGAGGAAGGTCTATGTAGCCGGTAATTTGTTCTTCTCTGACTCGTAGCTAGCTCTCGAGCTGGATGTTTTATTATCGATTTCAAAGCTTTTGGTGTTTAAATAGCTTTGGGACCATGCACTTATGACGAAAGAAGGTAATGCAGATTTTTTTACCCCTTCACCCACATTCGATTGTAAGATTTGTTACATACAAATCTGAAAACACTTATATAATAAATTCATGGCCGCTTTCAGGGATGCTTGTGGTCCACCCGAATAATGATTTTTTGATTTTTAATTTGATTTGCTACAAGCCCTTGAGAAGTCCTGGGCACTGGCAAAACCTTGGGGTAGTTTAACTTCAACTACTTGGTCCCATGGCTGGTCTAGTTCATTACAATTTTTGAAAGAAACACACAAGTGTTGCCAGACCAGTGGAAATGCAGCCCAAAAGTGCTTGTAAAAATCCTCTAGTATTTCTTATCGACGATCATTAAAGTTCTGAGATGGTGATTAATGATCAAGTACAGGGTGCGGCAGAAAATAATGCGAAAATGTGTTCTATTTCTTTCAAATCCCATTTTCAACTAATTCAAGCATAATATCAACATTTTTCAATGCATTTATCTTTATAAAGTCCTTTTAAACAAATATATTCAATGTGTCCACCATTTTTATAAATAACATCCTCGAGCCGACGCCGGAAGCCAGAGCATGCCTTGCGGACGTAGTCCTCCGATATTCACTGCCATGTGCGTGTTATGGTTGACTTCAGGGTTTTCACACTAGGGTGTGATGTTTTGCAGGCTCGTGGTTCAACATATGCCCAAATCGAATAATCCAACGGATTAAAATCTGGACTACTAGGGGCCACAACTCCTTCTGTCAAAACTTCATGTTATCGTTCAACTATTGTTGGGTTCGATTGGACGTGTGACACGGCGCTCCATCCTGCTTCAGGACAACATTTTGGTCCTCAGAGAAATTGGCATTCACCCAGGGAAGCACTTGGTCCTTTAAAATACCGATATACACTTTGGTATTGATTTTAACTACAGCGTCAATGAATACAGGCAGCATTTTCAAACCGTTAGACGCCACCAAGCCAAACATCATGACAACAGCCGGATATTTGGTTTGAAATTTGATTTTCACTTTTTCCGGAACGTTCTTCATTTTTTGCGGTGAAATGAAACGGCCCGTGCGGCTGTTGGCCACAGCATCGATGCTGAAAAGCTTTTCGTCGGAGAGCAGGATTATCATTTTTTCCTTCTTCAACAACGAAAGCAATCTCTTGGAACGAGTCACTCGTGATTCCTTGACCCGGTCCGTAATCAAGTGGCGTTCCACTCTGGCTCTGGAAGATGCATGCAGGTCTTTTTTGATGATTCTCCCCATGAATTTCTCCGAAATATTGGCTTCCTTTGCAAGGGTTGCGAGCAATTTTTGCACGGACCAATTTGATCACGTTCGGCGTGCGTGCAAAGCGTGAACGTCCGCCTCCCGGCTTTTGCTGCTTAGGACCATCCTGCAGGGAATTTTATATGCGGTAAACTGTTGCCAAATGGCACCCTACCACCTTGGCAATCTCTTTCGGCTTCTTATGGGCGAGCAACAAACTGGTGATCACTTCTCTCGCGAATATTTTGACGAATTTGCAATAAAACAAATAGAATGTTTGGATGCAGTACTTGAAAGTAAACATAAGCAAATACACTTTCGACAGAAATTAGTCACTAGCTACACGAATTAACCCAATACTCAAGTTTGAACATTTTCGCATTATTTTCTGCCGCACCCTGTATATGCTTGACAACATTTTTGTTGATGTTTGTCAGAAGCAGATAATTTCTCATCTCCATGCGAAGCACTAGGAATGGACGATAATTTATTGCTATAACGAATAGACATGAAGAGAAATTGTATTGATAGTTCCGTATAGGGCAACAGCAGGCTTTGGAATTGAAAGATGCAAGTTTGAAAACGAGCGGAGGGTATTGAACGGTAGTATCCGAATCAGGCACATAACCCTTTAGCATACTACCCCATGCGGAGTAGCCAAGGGGGAGGAAATCCCCTTGACTGGTAAAATGTTATGCAACCGATCGGGCTCTTATACTACCAATTGCTTTTTTCTGGTTCTAGCGATTTGTCCCTCTCCCAATACTGCCTAACACGGGTGAGAAATTATCTGTTTCTGACAAACTTCATCAAAGATCGTTACTTCCGCGCATGGGAGAATACAAAAAAATAACAATCAAAGAACATTTTTGTTGTTGTATATTCTCATATTGTCATTGATTAAACATCAAATATACCTATACAGTTGGTATCATGGCAAATGGTGAGTGTTTTGATCATGAGTTCGAGCATCTAATAATATGTTCTGCTGTTCCAGGTGCGAAAATTCAAATAAATACTACAATTTATATGTGCGTTCTATATGACAGCCGTGATCAAAGCACTAAGGGGCGATACGGTCAAAATTTGGTCAATATCAACTTGACGTATTTCTTTCAATTTTGCATTTTAAAAACCTGAACACCCCTCATTTTGAAGGTGTGTGTGTAGAATGTTGCTCCTTTTTTGATTTTGGAATTCACTCTTCAGTTGTCAAAATGCCGTCCAAGCAAGAAGAGCAGCGTATCAAAATTTTGCTCGCGCATCGCGAAAATCCGAGCTACTCGCACGCAAAGTTGGCAAAATCGCTAAAAGTTGCCAAATCAACCGTTACAAATGTAATTAAAGTGTTTGGGGAACGTTTGTCGAACGCCAGAAAGTCTGGATCGGGGGGAAATCGAAAACCGGAAGCCGCTGAGACGATAAAGAGAGTTGCCGGTAGTTTCAAGCGAAACCCTAACCTATCTCTCCGAGATGCCGCAAATAAGCTGGGTGTATCGTCTACAACCGTGCATCGAGCCAAAAACGAGCCGGACTATCGACTTACAAGAAGGTAGTGACTCCAAATCGCGATGATAAACAAAATACGACGGCCAAAGCGCGATCCCGGAGGCTGTACACGACGATGCTGACGAAGTTTGACTGCGTGGTAATGGACGACGAAACCTACGTCAAAGCCGACTACAAGCAGCTTCCGGGACAGGAGTTTTATACGGCAAAAGGAAGGGGAAAGGTAGCAGATATTTTCAAGCACACGAAACTGTCAATGTTCGCAAAGAAATATCTGGTTTGGCAAGCCATCTGTACCTGTGGCTTGAAAAGCAGCATTTTCATAGCTTCCGGGACTGTCAACCAAGAAATTTACGTGAAAGAGTGTTTGAATAAACGTCTGCTGCCTTTCCTGAAGAAACACGGTTGTTCCGTACTGTTTTGGCCGGATTTGGCATCTTGCCATTACGGTAAAAAGGCCATGGAGTGGTACGCCGCCAACAACGTGCAGGTGGTTCCCAAGGACAAGAACCCTCCCAACACGCCAGAGCTCCGCCCAATTGAGAAATACTGGGCTATTGTCAAGCGGAACCTAAAGAAGACCAAAAAAACTGCTAAGGACGAGCAGCAGTTCAAGGCAAACTGGCTTTCTGCGGCCAATGTGGCTGTACAAAATCTGATGGCAGGGGTCAAGCGTAAGGCCCGGCAATTCGGATTTGGAAAAGCGGAAGCCTAACTGAATATTTTTCCTGAAGAATTGAACTTGAAAAAGAAATTTAATTTGATTTTTAAATAAACGATTTCACCGATTTACACGCGTTTTCCCTTGACCAAATTTTGACCGTATCACCCTTTAAATCTAATAACATATTATTTTGCGAACCCAATAAAGGTCATCGAACAATGTTACTTAAGAGAGATAAGACAGAGAATTAAAGGCTAAGGTTTTATGAAAACAGTAGGACGCCAAAGTTACTCAACTTGCTATGTATTTTTTTAGTACACATAACTTATTTTGGGTATCCTTTATGACTAAAACATTACAATTAATCGTTCTGTTTGTATCATCTTTAAGATCACTGAAGAATTTATAAACACAGATTTAGGACAAATAGTACGTTTTCAAGATACTTTGAATAACATGCTTTCAACATGATGATGTCTTATCTTGGTAGTTTCCAGCATCATAATAACAGAAAGGTTATAATCAAGTAATTCCAAAGTAAAAACAATTGCAGAAACACACGAACATGACATGCTAGTTTGAGAAATGTCAAACAAAGGAGAAAACTCATAGCAAAAAAAAAATTACAATCGTGTTTGGCCAAATCAATTATTTATCAAATATCAGAAGTCTAAAGATGGTCAATGCTAAACAATTTTCTCAAAATGTATCATCTGAATCATCTACAAAATAAACGCAGCTTTCAAAATGTGGTAATTGTAATTTTCTTAATTCCGCTTTTTGGTCATATTTGAATCGAACATTAAATCATATGCTCTAGAAAAATACATGAATGACTAATGGAAAGGCATATGTTTTGCGACAACATCTTCTGTGGTTGTATATGACAAAACATGTTTTTCATTTCATTCTTAATACAATTGTATAACAAAATTTAAAAATATCTTTTTGGTCAGTTGGTACATGTTTTTGATGTTGCGTGGGCGTAGAGGGTCTGCCTAGGGAGTCGAGAAGCCTTGAGGCCATAAACAATTATTCTTTGTATTGGTTAGCTTTGCTTTAATAGACTCTTGAATTAAACATATCCATCTCATGGGTAAAATTTTCCACTGGAATGAATGAATGAAATGAATAACCAAAATACCTGGTTTGCTCATGGTTTAATATGTGAATGAAATTACACAATGTTTTGTAAGGGGTAAATGTTTTTTTTTGTGTTTTTTTAGAGTGACCCTCCACTCACACCTTCACCAACGAGCTCTAGACTGAGCTCCTTGATAGTGGATACTCTATAATCAACCATAAACTAAAAAAAAAACAAATTTTAAAATGGTTGACAATATTTAAATTCAAATGGACAAAGGGACTAAACAACAAAACAAAACCATGTGGGTGCTTCAAGTGGGTAAGAGCCCTATTAAGAAAGCGATATGTGCAAAGTAGAAACAAAGCATAGCTTTTCGAGGGAGAAAATTACAAACCAGTCTTAGAATTCCACACATACTTGAAAAGGTAGAATCCAGATATATGCCAAGATATTTAAAGTAGTCAACTTTCTCAATTATGTCAGCGTTCTTAGCTAATATGGGAACTTGTGGAAAAACTTTCCATGGTGATCAAAAGAACATGTAATTGGTTTATAGCAGAGGAGATTAACTGAGAAATATCGTAAAAATCGTAAATCCCCCTTCATATTTGAAATAATTACATGCAAGTTAACATGCGAGTAGAATAAAGCCGTGTTGTCAGTAAATAGCCGTGGTGTTCCAGCAAGTTGATATAAGGCTGATATAGATAAGAAAGTGTAGAGGGTCAATGTTACTTCCCTATGGAACTCCAGTAATAATTTGTGTTTCGATCTTTCTCCGTCATATGAGGCAAATTGATTTCTGTTGCTCAAATAGCAACGCATGATGCTAGTAGCAATGCCCACGATACCATATTTTTTTAATTTTCTGAGTAAAATATCATGATTAAGAGTGTCAGATGCCTTTTTCAGATCAAGAAACAAGGCACCCACAACTTTTTTTAAATTCTGTTTCTTCTAATATTTGATCCACGAGCTCAGCTATAGCTACAGTGGTACTACTTCCATTACGAAATCCATATTGCAAACAATGTAGTGTGTTATGTCTGTCTAAAAAAAATATCAGACGTGTGATTGGAAGTTTCTCGAATATTTTGTTGAAAACTGACAAGATTGATGTGGGTCTATAGTTATCAGTTTGGCTTTGATCTCTTCAAATTAGCTCAGCTATAAGGGGAAAATCGGGCAAAATGACTTCCGAGGTTTGCACAAGACGACATCCCCTTCATTCAGTTTTCCAGACATTTTCATAATATTGCCGTGCATTTGATTTTATTGTAGCGCACGGCTATTTCAAAAACCTCATTATATATACTGAATCTTCCAGTATGCAGAGAAAAGGGGATAAAATGGACAATAACTGATGTCTACACAAGTCGAAATCCCCTCCATTCAATTCCCCAGACAGTTTCACAATAGTGCATTGCATTTTTATACATTCTAATTCACGGAAATGTCTAAAACCACATGACATATCTAGAATATTCAATATGTGGGGAATATCGGGCAAAATGGACAGTTCATGAGGTTTTCTCAAGACGATATTGCTTTCATTGGATTCGCCAGACATTTACACAATAGTAGATCCCAAATGGGTTCAATATTATTAGTGAAAATATGATAAATGTAGGATTGTCCAATTATTTTTTCAAAATTAAGGAAAAAAACGGGCAAAACGAGCCACTTCCCGAAGTTTGCATGAGTCTACATCCCGTTCATTCAATTTTCCAGGCATTTTAATAATATTGTACTGCATTTGATTTGATTCTAATGCGCAGCTACTCCAAAAATCGCATTTTATCTATTGATTCTTCGAGTATGTAGGGAAAAGCGGGTAATATAGACAATAACTGATGTTGACATAAGACGACATACTCTTCATTCAGGTCTCCGGACAGTTCCACAATAGTGTATTGCATTTTTATAGATTCTAATTCGCCCAAATTTCCAAAACCACATGGCTTATCTAGTACTTTCAGCATTTGGGGAATATCAGGCAAAATGGACAGTTCTTGACGTTTTGACGAGACAATATTACCTCCATTGGATTCTCCAGACACTTTCACAATAGTGCAGCACAAATGGATGCAATATAATCAAAGCTAATATGATAAATGTGTGATTATTCAATTTTTCTTCTGAAATTAGGGGAAAATCGGGCAAAATGAGCCACTTCCCGGGGACTGCCCAAGATGAAACTATCACCATTCGATTTCTCGCATTTTTTTACATAAGATAGGCTGTTTTACAGGGCACTTATCCAGCGGCCTTTAATTAGTTGTGATTTTGGGTCCCATTTTCCCCACTGTGCGTTGGGCGGGTTCGCCAATTTTGGTATAACATCGATATTCAGCCGCTCCACCTCCTCCAACGATCGCTTCGAGTAGTGGGCTGACGCCAGATCCGGCCAGAACACCACGTCTTCGCCCTTATGGCGATGACCGACGCAACTTTCGGCAGACATTTTGAACTATAAATTTCCCCGTTCACGGCCAGTCCGGAGCGAAAGAAGAGCGGCTTCGACATCTCTTTCTCGCTGATTGTCAGCCACAGCAGCACCTTCTTTGGGAACTTGGTGTGTGAAATGAATTTCACATCGGAGCTCACTTCCTTCATGGGGGTAGTAAAATACGAAGTGCCCTGCCAGTCGTTGCCATCCTGGGTGAGATAGGTCTCGTCGCCCATGACCACCGCCACGTCGCAATTCATCGGGAAAATCGAGTTGACTATCATATTCAGCCGCTGCCGCTGCGTCATTGCGACTTTCGCTTCCTGACATGTATGTTCATGTTCACCGGTTACTTTTTTTACCGTTGAACCGGTTGAACCGACCTCCCGTCAAACGCACACAGCGATGCTGCCACTTTTCCTTCGGCCTTCCTCTTCAGCATCCTTTGGAGCTTCTTGTCGCGCAGGGTCGTTGGCCGTCCGGAATCGGGTTTCCTTTAATGCTCTGATTGCTGCCAAGATGTGCCAAGATGTTGTAGATGCCGCAACGGGCATATCCGGTGTCCACAAAGTGCCGCACGATGTCCGTTTTTGCCATCACGGTTAGAGTTCGACTGATAGAGCTGTCAAATTTTGTCTGCTGACTCATGGGTTACTTTGATTGACGCTGCATGGGTAGTTTTGTTAGTGTGGGTGAAGGTAAACCCATGAAAAATCGACAATTTTTGCCAATTTTTTTTTTAATTCTTTGAATGATCTTTGAACATTCTCCCAGAAGAATAGAAGATATAGTTTCCGAATCATAAATGTTAATTGTTCATAAACAGGATTTTTTTCAATGAGCGTTCTTCAAGGTATTATACTCATTTCATATGATATTCTCTCAACAACACACAAACAAAACTTAGTTTTATCGCTCAGAATTCTATGATCTAATCTAAGATCCGTTTCTCTCGAATGTTTTCATGAAAATTTTCCAAGAATACCAAAAACGACCAACACATACCTTCAGATTTACTTAATCCGTTAAATGACACTCAAAATGTTTGAAGAAATTCTCGCAGAATCTCATGATTTTCTTTCAAATATTGCATACGGATCTCGCAAATATTCAAACGAGATTCCTTGAGAACTTCAGATAAGATTCAGTCAGAGTTAGTGATTACTTTTTTTTTTTTTTTTTTCAAAATCAAGGATGCGATGAACTTTAAAATGGTTTTTCTTTCTTCTGAATTCAGTGGTAAGAAATTGTTTATTTTAGTACGATATATATGGGATATGATTATGGGATGTAACGTCAGCGTTGCCCCTTCATTTGGCCTATGTACCAAATATCTCGTGGATTCAGCTAAAATTGACAAAATTATGCAGACATTGTGATGATCGTTTTGTTTTGTTTTGTTTTGTTTTATTTGTCGTCAATCATTTCGTAGAACTTGTTCCAATGTAAGAAAAGCATGTTTGAATTTTTTATTTAATATGATCTAGTTACTATAATTGTTATGTGTGTATTCTCCGTACGTGAAGTAACGATTATGATGTAGAAGAAGATGTTCGCTCATCACCATGAGGTTTCATGAGTGGACAGTAATGTTTGCTGGAATGAAAGATATGAAGAGTAAGTATTGATAGTTCCGTCAGGTTTAAAAGGTGAATAGAAGTATTGCAAATTGAGCCTGTCATGGTAGCGTGGTTATTTGGGATATTACACGCGTAACAAATCATGTGTCTTAATAAGATGAATCTGCCTCGGCTTTTATTCTGTAAAAAAAAATTAATATGCTACCTAAATTTTTCACAAAAATACGGATTTATGAAATTGGTATGTCAAAAAACTACTTTCTTCACATATGTTATGAAAATTTCAAATTTATAAATTCTATTAACATTAAATTTTCGTCACTTAAGATCTATACATTGGTTATAGTGTTGTAAAATTTTCAGCCAAAAATATTGATAGATGACAAGGAAACAAAAGATTGAACATGTCGTTTTTTTTTGCTACTGAGTGTAGCATCGACTCAGTTCCAATAAATCCAGTTTAATATTAATTCAGTAATCTCTGTCCCAAGTTGATGCAATTTTGACCATAACGAAACCAACAACAAACAGTTCCTTTACAGCGTCGATCATCGGGTTTCGATATCAATGATCCAGCCTTAAACCAAAGGAGCAACGTTTTTCAAAAATGGAACAGACTGGTTCACCCGTAAGTTTGATCCTAATGAATGCATTTTAAATTGCCTTACAGTAAATAGCAACTAAACAAAAGAAAAGTTCAAGGTTAATACAGTTTTGCTCATCAATGTTTACGCCTCTCAGATTTTAGAAAATTTATAGTTTCCCGTTCGCCTATTGGCTCGCTTAGAAGCAGATATCTGCTGTACACTAGTAATTAGACTGTAAATTTTGCCAAGAGCTTTGAGTACAATGATGTTTTGCTACATTGCAAATTTCCTCAATTGGATATGTGATCTGGTCGCTATTGGTTGGCCTATGCCATTAGCACTGAAATGGCAACCGAAGACATGTTGTGACGTGGTGGTGTCACATGTTGATTATTGTTATATAATGTCGCGTTACATATCTGTGCATTGATGCACTGATTTTACAGATGTGATGCAATCAGTGTTCTGTCTTGGAGTTTTGAATTATATTGCAGCCTGGTAGGGCTCTTTCCTCAGTAATAATGGTGTGGGATTTCCTCTTGTATGCAACATCTTTCTCATGCGTTCCCTAAGATGCTGAGCCGTCGCAACGCTGAAATATAAATCAAGCAAGATAGGTATTAGTTGATAGATTTTTTTTTAAATTTCGGCATATGTAGAGAATAGACTGTTTAGTTAATTGAGTCCCATGAAATTCATGTGGTCTTAATAGATGAGCTCTCCTTCATCATCGGACTTGGACTGACTTGCACCCATTGCCCTACCAAACGCTGCAAAATAAAAAAAAATGAAAATAAGACTTTTACAGCACATAAATGACTTACTAAACTGCAAAAGTCTTAAGAAAACACACTGACAAACTAAATAACAAAAAGGCGGAACGACATACGAAACAGTAGACATGAACATGACTGAGAGAAAGGGCAAACAAACTTGAAAATGTAACACCTTTTGAGACTGGTTAACAGCGTCTTGATTGACAAAATAATCCTTGCACGGCTGGTGAAACGCTTCAAAATTAGTTAAGTTTTATCATTCTAACGCACAAGGAATATAACAATTCCTTCTTATTTTTGGTTCGAGAAAACTGCTTCGACATACTCTCACAGCACACAAATGACACACTCCACGGACTGAACAATAGAGGACTGATAAAATTACGTAACGCCGTATAAAACATGCAAACGTAACACTGACTAACAAATAACAAAAAGACAATTGAAGAAACACAAATTCAAAATTCTCAAACGTAGCTCGAATCATTTGCAACAGCGTCTTTTTGGATGGCATGTTCCGTGTACGGCTGGCAAAATGATCCGAAAGGATTTACGCATCAATATCTTCACAGGCCTGGTGTAGAGGTTCCTACTCTAATAGGAGTCCGGCCAGTAAACCTTCATAAAAAAATGATACTTTGCTACATTGCAAATTGTGAGGTAATTTATATCACAATAAAAAAAAGAACTCTTGGGCGAACATTATTTTTAAGGATTGGTAATTTGTTAATAACATACCATTGAATCCTAGAGGGTTTGAGCTGTTTAGTGGAATACCTGTAACTAGAAATTAGAAGAAGAATTAGTATCTTCCATTTAATTCCAACTACCTTTGCTTATCTTCGACAGATACGCGTATTTCGTCTACAATGTGCAGACTTCTTCAGTGTCTCGTACTAATAACTCGACTAGTTAGTCAATTTTAATTCAAGCAATGCTTATTGAGAATCTTAACGACTTAGCACCTACCCCTCCTCGCGTCTTTGTGCTGCATGACGAGCTTCAGACGTTTCTCAAAATAATCGCACGTGGCACGCACCTGGTCCATCGGCATCTCGTTCTAGATCTTGGAAATGAGCTTCTTAAATTGGTCCATAGTGCTCACATGATGTTCGTTCTGCTTGGCCCGCACAAAAGTTCAAGGGATTAAGGTCTAGGGAGCTGAGAGGCCAAAAAGTCTTATCGAGAAAATCAGTCAAATTCTTCCGACACCACACTTGGATATTCGCCGAGTGGGCCGGTGCGCCCTCCTGTTGAACGTCGTAATGATCCTTTCCGTAGAGGTCTTGAAGTGCCGGGGCCACAACTTTCTCCAGAACCTCGGTCTCATGATACACGGCGTTGATTTTTACGTGTTTCTCGATAAATACCAGTGGGAGCTTCTGACGCTTGGATGCGGCCCTTAATCCCTCACCGACGAGGTGCTCCAAAACCACGGGATGTTTATATGGCATGGAGGGATGCTGAATCAATCATTTGAACGTTGTGTGGCAGTTGCAAGTCAAAGAGTTTCTCATCAAGTATCAGTTTGGCTCTGTCCAACCTCTTTTTCGTTGTATCCGCCGTTACCCCGTGAACCTTGCATTTCTTGACGGCTTGCATCCCAGGTCCGGGCGAGTTAAACCGGGCGAGTAAAACCGGGCGAGTTAGGATTGAGAACCGACAAAATATGAAATTATATCGTGAGCAAAAACAGGTTACGCTAGTATGTGTGGATGTTTTGAAGAATCTCTTCATTTCATGATTCATATTAATATATGTGAAGCGAATATATGTGTTTATGGGTATGAGTGAGAGATTGTTAAAGCTGGAAATCTAACCTAGAATAGACGCACGTTTTGAAAACAAGCTGCAAGATGGCAGACCTGTAGGCTCCACGGAAAAGAAAAATAAAAAATCACGACAGTACCGAATGATTGGAGAGCTGCCTTTCGAAAACCTGGTAAACCCGCGTCTGATCTAAACCGCATCGATCTATCGCGATGTTATCTTGAATTCGAAAGTTGTTGGATAAAAGGATCCTTTTCTGTTTGGATAAATGGGTTGAGACGAACAACCTGCGTTCAGATGTTCAATATGGTGTCCAAAAGGGTAAAAGAACAAACGACTGCGTTACTTTCCACAGTTATTTAGTTAACTTTTGCTAAAAAAGAGCAAATGGCTTCTGTTTTCTTGAATACTAAGGGGGCTTTTGATTCAGTATCTATTGAAGTTCTTACAAATAAACTCCACCGTTGTGGCCTATCACAATTAATGAATATTTTTTCTGTAGAAACATAAGCTGCATGGAAACTTTCGATGTGGTTCCCGATGTCTCCCCATGGGATTATAATTAAACCCTCTTTTGTAGAATTTTTACATCAAAGGCATTGACGGTTGTCTAAGCGACAACTTTATTTTGAGACAACTTGCAGATGCCAGCGTAGTATCAGTCACAGGGCCCAATGGTGTCTACCAGCAAGGACCCTTACAGGATTACTTTACCACAGTGGTATGGATAAAATTCCAAGGCGCGTTTTATATTGCTTCGGTTATCTATTGTTCGGCGGCGCGAGATTACCAACGATTATGAAATCTTAACATGATCACATCACTCATCAAGGTGAATCTTGATCCATCGAGACCTACGCCACTAACATAATATATACCTCCTTTCTGTGACCTTTGTGGGGATGCAAAAGTCAACATGATCCCTAAACAGTAGTTTCTGCGCTGAAACTGACGAAGTTGATGATATAATTTTCTTCACAGTTTCTATTTTTTGTATATACGGTGACGGGAATGATTTGTTTATCAATATATATAATTTTAAAGGGACAGTTTATACAAAGTTTTATTTTATCTGTCATCCATTCGATGCCTCTATAATATTACATAACCTAATTAGTCTGAGTAACTGAACGCTTATTTGTTTTTTCGGTTGGTAAATTTGTGGCACAAAAGGATCACAATATAATGGATTACCTTTAAACTATTTCTTTTAAGATAATTATAGATAAAAATGTTAAAAATGTTAAATGTTGTTAAAAATGTTGTTGCATTAATAAACTACCTATCTTAGACAAAACTGAATATTTGAATCATAATTCTGAGAAATGTACCTCCAAGCAAACAAGTAGAAAATAGTTTTTGGGGTTCAGGTACGCGAATGCACGACGCACTGTCAGTATTTTGAGCATTGCTCGGAAAGATCTAAACATCATTGAGAAAAGCGGGGCTAGTCTTGACATTAAAAAATCGGTTATCTAGTGGTGAAACGTGGCTGTTTGATGATGCAACTAATACCAAATTAATTATACGCACAATTTAAAAGGGCAAAAACAAAATCCGACTACGCAATATGGTTTTGAACGATTACACTGGTTGACAGAGATTTTAAGACCCATAGCTCCATGCCAGTTTCCATTAGTTTAGGTCCCAAAATCACCGAATATCGTATTTTGACCTCATGCGAATTGCATTTTTCTTCGCAAATTGGCATCAAAAATGGAAATTTTGATATATTTTGTGAACCCCTCAAATAACTGTCTCAGCTTAAAAGTTAATGCTCCAGAAGCATTTTTTTTTATTTTTCAGACTTTAACAAACAACTTTGCGCTAGTCTATATGTTAACTTTGTGTATTAAAGTTCTGTCCAGTTAGAATCCGGAATCACTTATTGTGTTGCAGCGGCACGGAAAGTGACCGCTGCAAGAATTCTTTTACAGTGGTTTGTTGACCTAGGCACCTACTTTCTGTGGTATAAATTTCACGGTGTTTCGTGCAGTCAAAAGTTATTCCAGATGGCAGCCGAGAGGAGAGAAAAAATTCTTCACACCCACGTTGATAATCCAACGTGGTCGGCAATTAAATTCGCAAAAACGTTGAAAATCGCCAAATCAACCATCAATGATGTGCTCAAACGTTTCAAGGAGCGAAAGAGCGAGAATCAAGTGCCTCAAGGTAAGCGTCGTAGTGCAACATATGACCGCAAGCTGAACCAGAAGGTGCTGAGAATCGTCAGAGCAAACCCTGAACTATCAGATAATGAAATCTCACAAAAATACGCTGCTGCTCGCAGTATCGTTCGATGCATTCCCTTTCGAGCAGGATATCGTTCTTATCAAGCCAGCAAGCAACCAAACAGAACGTTGAAGCAAAGATTCGTCACCAAAACTCGAGCTCGGAAATTGTACCAGCAGGTTTTGACGAAGTACCATGGATGCCTGAATAAGACAATGGACTCGAAGCTGTACAGGGAAGAATGCCTCAAAAACCGCGTACTAGTTTTCATTAAAACCCATGATGTTCCCGTGAAGTTTTGGCCAGACTTGACGAGTTGCCACTACAGCCGGGAAGTCATCTAGTGGTAACGCATTTCATCGATAAAAACATAAATCCACCCAACTGCCCGCAGTTTCAGCCCATCTAGAGATTTGGGCAATAATGAAACGGAAGCTTAATAACAGTGTAAAAACGGCTCGGGACGTGACTCAGATGACCAAAATGTGGAACAAATGTGCCAAGGAAGTTGACTCCGGAGGTGTGCAGCGTTTGATGGAAGGAATAAAGAAGAAACTGCGAATTTTCCTTAGAAACAAAGGGAAATGATGTGTATTGATATGTTTTCCCTCAAGTACAGTGAACAACCTTTGTTTTGATGTATTAAACTTATTTCCACGTCAATCGGTAACCGAGACAGATGATTTTATTATTCCAGAATCTATATGGACATAGCTTCAACAGTATTTTGAGATCTAGATCGTGTATAAATATACTGTTTTCAGGAATGTTAGTTGTGAAGATAATGAGTTTCCAAACGCCCGACTCATTTCTTAGCGCTAGGGTTTACGTAAACTTACTGTATTATCTGGATCTCGAGATTATTGAAATTATAGCACGATGACGTCTTCGAAATAGATATAAGAGGGGTCAGGGCTTTTTGAACGGTGTACACATTAGAGCAGAATTCGTCCACTACGTGGCGCTAACGTTCTTTTGTAATATCTTTATTTTGATAAGGAGTGTATCGAAAATAAACTATCCACAAACTTTCTTTCAAATTATGTTGAAAACCGATATTTTATTCATACAAAAAATTGATCCTTTATTGTACGAGGTTAAACTTGAACAAAATGAAGACAGGATGAAATTTAAGTTATTCCTTTCCGAGTTTTAGAACTTTGGATCGAATGCTCTTCATCATGTTCCGGACAAGTGTTGCATCGCATTTTTTGGACGCTTGAGCCCAATTTTTTTTGAACTCCTGCATGTTTCCAGCTGCCTTATCAGTCTTCTTGAAGACCCTCTTCACGATTAAAGGTTTTATTTTATTTTATTTATTTATTTATTTGTCGTCAATCATTTCGTAGACCTTGTTACATTTTGCTCAACATCTAAGAGTTTTTAATTAACTAATGTCTAGTTAGCCTAACAAAAAAAAAAAGCTTTTTTAAGTGCATTTTTATTCATTGTGATATCAACCGTTTCGCTATAGGTGTTGAAGCAGGACATCATTCTATTTAAGGGAGCATTTTTGGCATAGTTCGTTCTTTGATTGTTTATAAAAAATAAATTTCTATTTCTTAGAGAGCGACTAGGAGCATAAACATTTAAGTTTCCTAATATTTCTGGACTGTTTATTCGTTGCTCAATAACATAATAACATCAGCTATGAAAGCTATCATAGCGAACTCTCTTCGCCTTTGAAGTCTTTCTATATTAATCAACAAACTTCGCGACTCATATAAGGCTTGCTTCATTTAGAATTGAAACAAACTTTTGCTCATATTGTGGCGCTCCTGGTGGACGGATTTGGAAGTTCTTGGCGCCCACGTGTCGGGAGTTTTGTCAGCTTATGTTTATGTCAGTTTATTATTATGTATAGTTCGTTAAGTAGATTTAATCAATCATTGTATCATTTGGAAACTATTTAACAGTCTGTTGATACGAAAAGAAGAGGTCTGCACATTGTAGACGAAATACGCGTATCTGTCGAAGATAAGCAAAGGTAGTTGGAATTAAATGGAAGATACTAATTCTTCTTCTAATTTCTAGTAACATACCATTATTTACTCTTATTGTTATGTTTTGTATTCTCCGTGCGTGGTTTATAGATTATGATGTAGAAGGAGATGTTCGCTCATCACCATGAGGCACCAAGAGTGGACAGTAATTTTTGCTAGAAAAACCTGAGTGATCTCAGACATTGCGAATCAAAACAAACCCAAAAATGAGAGAGTTCACACAGCTATCAGTAGTTCATGAGCGCGTACCAACACGTACCAACACTTTTGCCTGATGAGGTGGCGGATTCGTCCGTGCCTCGGCCTACCCCGCAATGGAATGTAAGTCATCCTTGGTTCGAGTACTACACTTTACTCATGCCCTTTTGCTCAATTTTCAATACTTCTATTCTATTTCCAACCTACCGTACACTGACTGACACTTTCTTTTCAAATCTTTCATTCTACCAAACATTACTATTCATTCTTGGTGCCTCCTGGTGATAAGCAAACATCTCCTTCTACATCAATGTTAATTTTTTATTTAGTTATAGAGTAGATAAACTATATTTGCTTTTTTTAGCATCGTTTTATTGATAATACCGTAGATTTTCAAAGGAGGAAACATATCATGTGAATTCGTTGGCAAAATGACAAGTACCTAAAATTGAATAAGTCATATGGAAACATTCATATGTAAAACTTACTTTTCAACTAAAAAACAGTGAAATTGCGAATAAGATGTACGTGTGGATACACTTTTTTACATACTGTATATATCAATTAATTAAAAAACTTTCAGGCGAAAATTATTTCCAAGGATAGTTAAGCATTGGTAAATAAATTAAATACTTTAATATATAATGAACATGTTCTGCGATACATTGACGGTGAATAAACCACTAAGAAAACAACATCACCACCAGGTGGCAGGATAATCGCAAGGAAAAGCGCTAAAATCAGTGCATTTTTGTTCAATGCATACAGTACCTCACCATAAAGCTGCTGGAAATGACAGAAATGAAAATACAATTATGAGATCAAGACCCAAACCTCTATTCCATAACAACATCGGCTTTCATCCTCGTTGGTGAACGAAAAACGGAAAAAAATCTACGATTGCTGCAGTTCTCCACTGAAGCCGTTTTCCACCTTTTGTCCCTTCGGGGAACGGTCGATCAATATAAACAGAAAGAAAACAGTACCTTTGCTTGAATAACTTGCGATATCTAGCGAGCAGCAGCGAAACATTGAAACAAATGTACGGCAAAATTTCCAATCAACAGCCCGTTTAGGCCGCCAGTGCGTGATACGGTAGTCGGTACTTCCGCAGGTTGCCGTTGATTCGGCGATCTTCATGATGATGATGATGATGTTGGTTCAAGAATCAAATCAAACGGAGAGCAGCAAAACAAAAAAAAAACTGAAACATCCATCCCACAACCAAAACAGAAATCTGTACAGAAATAATGGGGCATATAATCAGGCCTCTTCGTCTTGGACGTCAGTGCCTAGTCGGGCGGTGATGGCAGCCCGTTGAACTGATTATCTAAATCAGGTATCGGGCCTACAATATTACGGTGGAGCGTGCGCGAGGCTGTGAGCATATCGGATTTCCGCTGGCCTGAGTGAGAGGTGTAGCCGCAGTGAGGAATATTGTTTTAAGCTCAATACTGTTCGAATGGCGCCATCGTCGCACGAACGGGCAAGCTCCCTATGCGGAAACCATAGCAGTGACACTACTAGGTGGATCTCCAATTCCCCTTGGTCCACTGAGCCGAAATTTGAATCTCATTAATTTTATTGATTTGTTTATTTGGCATCACGTTTCCTTTGAGCACAACTCTCCACTTAATATACCTTAAGCCTCATGGCGCATGGATGGGATGGGCACACCATTTAAGCTCTTCTCGCCTCGGTCGACGTCGGTGATGGCGAATGTGGTCAAGGCGGAACGATGAGTACGGTATTAGTCATAAGCCGCGAACATCGAACCATTTTTTTTTTTGGGTTCCTCCTCATCCCTCTGCAAATAACATCGCTCCCCCCCAGCTACTCATCACCATGGATGGTTACGATCTGGAAATCCTATACTCGCTCCAATGACTGCTGCTGCTGTTGCTGCTGCTATGGCAATAGTGCGTTGAACAGCTCTGGCGGCCCCCGGCCCGGTAACCGATAATGCGAAGGTATGAAGATGCGGCTGACTTCCACACATCCATTCCGGTAGAGCTCCGCATCGCATCGCACGGTGTGTAGAGTTTCAAATTCATGAATGTATAATTTATTCATGAAACTGCTTCGAATACGTCGAGAGACTTTGACGACTGCCTTGCTGCTGCGGCTACTGCTGGATATTCATTATTTACATTGGCTTTAGACTACGGATGGTACGCAACCAGCAACGCAGCTTTCCGGTGCAGGTAAAGACGGATGGGAGGCCTCCACCCTCCGCAGCACCCCTGATTTCACCCCTGGCCAACGGTAACAGTAATGACAGTGATCATCAGCATCAAAAATCCATCGCACAGGCAGTAGCAGCAGCATATTAATCGACAGCCCAGCATCAACGCCACCCACCTCTCCTCTCATCGGGTTTCGCTAGGAAAGACTGTGCTGAAAATCTAGATCTTCATGAATAGGCAGTTAATTTAATTAGCGTACGCATCTGGATGAAGAAACAAAACGGTGTATGCCTGCGATGATAGAGCAAACAAAAAATCACAAACAACGAAACATTGCCGTCGCTTGCGGGGGGGAACGAGGCCGGCTTTGATGGCTTATTGTTTGCGAAAGGGCATCGGCAATGGCTTAGAGGATAAAAAATAGAAAAATGAAAAAAAATAATGAGTGTATTTATTTTAGAGATCTAAATCAGATTGAAAAACTGAACATGATATATTTTCATTTTTTTGTCTCTCAAATCAATTTGAGGGTTCCATGACGAATCCTAGAGAATGTGAGCTATTTAGTGGAATACCTGTAACTAGATAATGGGGGAAAAATAGTTATTTTCATTTAATTTCAACTACTTATATTGCTATTCCTGGTATTCTTATCTGTCGAAATAAGCAATAAAGATAGTTGGAATTAAATGGAAATTACTAACCATTCCTTCCATTTTCTAGATTCTAGGACATTGCTCCAAATCCGAACTGCGGAATAAAAGAAATGCCGAACTTGCTGACGACGTCTTCTTTTCGAAACTATCGATGAAAACGTTTCAATTAAGTGATTCGGAATATCCAGTCTGGTACAATAGACAAACAAAAAATCGCAAATCGCATTAAATTAAGCCATTGACATCGCATTTGAAGAGTAAAGGGTGTCCCACATCCAATTGCATCACGAAAAAACGCTGTAGAAAATTACCCATTATGTATTTTCCCTTGAAAAAGTGGGTAAAAGTAGTTAAGAGTGTTTTTTTTTTGTATTGTTACCGCTGTCAGTTATTCGAAAATTGGAAAAAAATGCGTCACCCGAAATGCAACATCGTGAATTGATATTGAACTAGCACCTGGAAAATCTTCAATTCTCTCAGCTCGGAATCGTTCAGTCAACGGTGATTCGTGTGATTAAACGTTACAACGAAACTCTGAGCACCGAACGGAAACAGAAATGCGGTCAGAATGGATGTTGTATTAGTGATCACGATCACAAGCGTGTCATGCAAGCGTTTAAGCGGAATCTCAGTGCTACGGTCAGGAGTGAGGCCAAAAAGTTGAATCGTGAACTTTCAAAATACGATGGGAATGTCACCGGCCCGGAAACTGCACACTCAGATGCTGAGGCGAACTTCCAGCAGCTTCCGGGGCCACTGTTTTTAACCGCCCAGCATAAGTTTGATGTTCCGGAAGAAGTAAGGAAGCAGAAACATTCAAAATTTGCCAAGAAATATGTTTTGCTTTGTTCAATTCTTTGCTCTTCTGATTCTTTTAACAGTAAATAATATCTAAGAAAAAAGTTCTAGTGACGCTGGAAATTTTGTTTGATATATAACAAAATATAACAACAAAAACATGGGTTTTATGTAGCGTATCTTGCTCCGAATCACATTAGCATTAGCATTAGCATTAGCATTGACGTTTGCACACCTCGTGGATGGAGCTACGATGAGGAATAATTCGATGAAGATATTGCATGTCACCATGAACGTATATAGTTACTGATACGTTCCTTCACGCAAGAATCTCCACGAAGACACTCCTCGATCGCTCACTTGGCCACGTCCATGCAACCGTTGGGGATAGGGAGGATTTGGTATCTACCTTAAGAAGACACGGGGAACCCACGCAGTCTTCAGTAGATATCAAAGGAAAAGGGAAATGAATAGTCGGAGAGAAAAGTTAAACAGAATGCCCGTGTTTGTGTACAGAACAATAAAAAAAATACATATATATAAAAAAAAGGTCGTTGGGAGCATCTAGTCTAAGAAGGTTAAACGATGCTCAATTTCTCGTCAACCGGTTGGGACCTAAGTATTAACAAAAGTCCTAGCCCTATATGGCTTATGGTTCTAGTGCCATTACTCGCTCTTTGAAAAATCAAACGATCTAAAATTGGATGATACACAGAAAAAATAATAATGATGATTTTTAACAGACGCGTAAAATTTCACCTCGATTAGTTGCACGCAAAAGCAAGCGTTAGCAACGAAAGTGTATGCAATTTTTCATACAACAGACATCAATGGCGAACAGATCTTTATTCAACAGACTCTTTTTGGCCTTAAATGACATGACATGAAATGACATGAATTTATGTCTAGTGAATACAGCGGCGGAATCCGAATTGGAATCTGGCAATAAATAATTGCTAGCACAATCACCTATTGTGATTGTTGTTAGACCCATTTTCAGAAAACACTTTGTATATATTTACACTATTTTTTAATGTTTGTTCATCTATATAATAAAAATGAGTTGGGGTCACGATTTAACTCGCGATCAGAAGGACCGATCGGCGTGAAATTTTGTATGCAGAAATTTTTGGGGCCGGAGAATAATCTTATGATGGTTTGAGACCCCTCCCTTCACTGGAAAGGGGGGCTCCCATACAAATGAAACACAAATTTCTACACAACTCGAGAACTAATCAAGCAAAAGAAACCAAATTTAGCATGTGTGAGTTTTTGAAAGCAAAAAAGGTTTTTTTGGTAGCTTGAGAACCCTCCCCGTCATGAAAGGGGTGGCTCCCATACAAATAAAACACAATATTCTGCATAACTCAGGAACTAATCAAGCAAATGGAACCAAATTTAGTATGTGGTGGTTATTGAAGACATAAAATTGTTCTATGTTGATTTGAGACCCCTCCCCTATCTGAAAGTGGGGGAACCTAATAAGAGAAATGGAACCAAATTTCGCATGTGGAAGTTTTTGAAGGAGGGAAATGTTTCTATGGTGATTTGAGACTCTTCCGTCATATGAGGAGGTAAGGGGGAGAGGGTGCTCTCAAACAAATGGAACCCAAATTTCTGCATAACTCGAGAAATAATCAAGCAAATGGAACCAAATTTGGAATGGACGAGTTTTTTAAGGCATAAAATGTTTTTATGGTGGTTCAAAGCCCCTCCTCCCTCTAAAAAGGGGGGCCCTCATACAAATGAAACAAATTTCAACCAAACATGAGAACTATACCCTTTGCTTCGCAAATTTGTATTCAGTGGTTTTTGGGTCCGGGAAAGCATTTTATGATAGTTCGAGACCCCTCCCGCTTCTAGAAAGGGTGGGATCCCATGCAAATGAAAAACAAATTCCTGCATAACTCGAGAACTAATAAAGCAAATGGAATCAAATTTGGCATGTGGAATTTTTTGAAGGACATATTCCTATGGTGGTTTAAGAACACTCTGCCCTCTTAATGAGGGGGGCCCCATAGGAATGAATCGCAAATTTCTGCATAACTCGAGAACTAATAAAGCAAATGGAATCAAATTTGGCATGTGGATTTTTTTGAAGGTCAGACATATTTCTATGGTGGTTTGAGACCCCTTTGCCCTTTGAACGGGAGGGGGGGCTCTCATGAAACGCAATTTTCTGCATAACTCGAGAACTATTCAAGTAAATGAAACCACATTTGGCATGTGGGGGTTATTGGAAACAGGATTTTTGTTTATATTAAAATGGATTTCTGTCTGACTGTCTGTCTGACCGATCGGAGTGAAAATATGTATGCAGGTATTTTTGGGGCTGGGGAAGGTTCTTATGATTGTTTGAGACCGCTTCCCCTTTCCGGCTCGCATACACATGAAACACAAATTTCTGCATAGCTTGAGAACTAATCAAGCAAATGGAATCAAAAATGGTATGCGGGGATTTTTGAATGCAAGAAATGTTTCTATGATGAATTCAAACACAAATTTCAACCAATCCTGAGAATTATCCAGGACACTAAGCCACAAACTGTGTATTGTCTGGGTAAGAAGAGTGTTCTGATAAAAGTTTGAACTCCTTATTACTCAAAAAAAAAAAAAAAAATTCATAAAAAAAGCGTCAGTTCTATGTAATGTTCATTCATTTAGTTGCAGGCGTAGCAACGCTCGCACCGGGATCAGCTAGTTGAATATAAAACATGATATGTATAAAAGTGAATATCTCCATGACGGAGCAAATTGTTTTTTTTTCGATAAGTGTTTCATATGTAAAAAAGTCTGCAGAACACATTGAAGCCATAAAAATTGAAAAAAAAGTGGGGGCATTTTGAGCAAAACGTAATTTAATATTTCAACCACAAAAATAAAAATGTTGGCAACACTGTAAAAAATATTAAAATATTTATTTTGTAGCAAATTTAATTTCCTTTAAGAAAAGTATCTAACATTGTTCGTAACATTCATTGAGATATTCAATAAACAAAATATAAACTTTTCAAAAATCTCAAAAAAATTCGGGCAGCTCATGGGGCGAGGGGTTTACCGATTGGTCTAAAACTTTGGATTTTTGATTAATAGCCTAGAACAAGTATATCAGCCAATTTTGGTTCGAATCGAAGAGGGTCGATGCATTTCTCCGGTCACTTGATATGGAATGACCCATACACAGATAAAAAGAAACATTGAATTTTCTGTATTATGTAATTCATATAAATGGAATGCTAGATTTGGCAGAAAATAATAGGATATTTCGTGTAAATTGAGGCCAGATAACGCCTCAATCTAGCCTGTTGTATGAAAGATTGCAAACATTGTTGTGCGGTGCATGAAAGATTGCCAGCAATTTAGTTGTTTATGACTAATTTCACTTGGAACCAAACGAGGGTAAATTTGACGCGCCCGTTATAATTCTTAATTTTTTCTGTGTATTCAGTGATCAAACAACGATAACTAGGTAAACATTGAAGCAATATTAGAATGAAGCTTAACGACGTTTGATGGGAATTTCACGAGTGATCAATGTCAGAATGACGTTTCTTTGACATCTAGAATTTAAAAGAAATTATCTTGAAAAATTAAGAGCGAAATTGTTGCAGGCGTTGCTACACTATGGGTACGATTAAATGCATAGAAAAAAATACGAATTTTAATAAACGTTTCAATTTTTTCCACACTTAGTTGCAAGCCAAAGCAACTGTAAACAACGAAATCGTTTGCAGTGTTTCGTATCTTGCTCCAAATCATATGTGCATTGAATTGTTGAGGTAAATATTCGCACGATAAAAGCTGAAAATGAATGCGCCTCGGAAATTATGCAAATTTTCAACAACAAAAACAATTGAAACAAATATATGCGATAAATTAATCATGAATTTCCTAAAAATTTATGAAATTCAATCAGGTTATCTGAATTACTGGCAAGATTGGGATTCGGTCTTCAGTTCATTTGCATTACATTTACTATTTGGTGTATTTATATTTCCATTCCATTGGATTTATTATGTTTCAACATGGCGATTGGAAGAAATCATTTTTTTTCCAAAAAGCCAATTTAACTCTGCAATGGTTACTTTAAAACTATTTAGTCATTTGGTAACTTCCCTGAATGCCAATTTGCAGTTTGATGCATTCATTGGAGGCAACATTGTTTCGAAATGCTTTTCCAACTGACCATAATAAGATAAAATGAATGAGTCCTAAGAGTTCATAAAGTCAAAAAAAAAAACCTTTGATAGGAGTTGACGGAATTTTAGAAGACAAGGTTTCAAGATAGTTGTAAAGAAGCTGTGTTGGTTCTCATAAACCTGACCTGTATCCCAGATAACAAGTTTTGTTATTCGAGAGATATTTTGCATGCAATTCATTGGTAGTTTGCTAAGGTATTTTACCTCTCATGTTACGCTCCTCAAAACCAACTTCAGTTATCAAGATCAAAATTGAGTATTCATGTGTTATCTTCTTATAAATCTTGGTTTGGCTGTGTTAAAAGATTCTAGACTCATTGTAGATAATTTGTAGTCTTGAGCAAAGTTTCTCAAAGCGTAACGAATCTTTTTTTGATATCACCATATTAATTCTAAATAGTGCTGCAGAGATGGCGCTGCGTTCTAACTTTTCCAAATGAAGCTTTCGAGAGTTGCCTTTTTCGGTAAAGTTGTTGAGAATGTAAAATGTAGTCACTTGACATTATCAGATTAGTTCCAAATTGCACCACAAAAATAGCACTGCAGTCTATCGTTACCAAGTTTGGCCCTTGCTGTCTTAAGCAAAGTTGATGAGGAAGTAAAAACAAAAACATTTGAAATAATCACATTAGATTCAGATCGAAGCGCAGAGATGACGCTGCAGCCTATCTTTTTTTATCATACATCCTGATTGAAATCATCCTCTTATTGAGTTCACTTGGTCATTGGAGCCTTATAGAGTGTTTCTCAGAGTACGTTGAATCAGTAGTCGTGACCGCAATATCTGGAGCATAAAATCCTAATTCGCTCCAGCAAGGCAGGACTATCGATTTTGGCATGGAGTATTTTGGCACCAAATACGGCTTGATGTATCTTATGACGATTCGCCAATGGCCAGCACTCCAAGATCTTTGACTTTATTTTCCGTTTGCTAACAGGATCGTCACGTCGTTGAAAAATAACACGAACAGCGGTGGACCCTAGTTGCTAAACTGTAGTACACCAGAGCACGGAGAGTAAGGAGTAGACAATGTTGATCCAATTTTCATATTAAGTTGACTGTTGCTTAGGTATGAGCGCAGCTAACTACATACTATGGTTGACACGCCAATTCTAAGTACCTTTGCGAGTAGAATATCTTAGTTCATATCATGGTATGTCGGTGCAAATGGAATTAACCTGAGCATCGTCGTCCAAAGTTCCAATACAAAAATACGTAAATTCACATAGGTTACTCTCTACGGATCGCTTGGGGATCGCCAGTCGACAAAGAAGTAATCCCACGGTAATTTGAAATATCTAGCTTATTACCTTTTTCTATACACCGAGAGCATATGTGATGTCTTCCTGATGGATGGAAAACGTTGATGCTGAAGTGACTGGTTGAAAATTGAGTGAAGAGGAGCGACCAAAAATGAGCTACACTTTTTGAAGACACATGTCGGGATGCCATCAGGGCCAGGCTGAAAAGATTGCTTAAGTTTCAGTAGGGCTGCTTCAACCATTGATACATTAATGTCGAAAATGTCTAAATCAACCGCGTCTTTTGGTACTAGATCAATAGCCAATTCTAACTCCTCCACAGTTGGGATCCGCTCTTTAAACACGCTAATAAATTGCCGAGAGAAGAACACACACCTTGCTCCGGCCGTTTGTGCATTCGAATCTCTTAGGTACATCGAGGTCGGCAAAACACTCTCCTTACACTTTGAATTTACAAGACTCCAAAAACGTTTCATGTTTCGCCGAAGATCATCCTGTCTACGTCTGTAATAACATGGACCGCCGTGTCGTAGGTTACGAACATGCGACTTTGACCATACTGGACTCCTTTCTGGGCTTTCTTCACAATACAGCTTGACTCATACAGTTGTGTAGAATGCAATTAAATGAACTTCCAGCATTATTGTGAAAACCCTCCGTGGACCACTGCATGAACTGTCCCACGTCCACGGGAAAGGACAGCAAACCACGTCTTACCTTTTCGATGGCCAGTAGGAGAAAGAGGCGGAATGACGCCAAGCACAGTTAATGACTACGAGAGCAGTGTTGGCAGATGTACTATTTAAGGGCGATTAACGTCAAATGACAGATAACCGAGGGGTTTGTTATAGCGTGCACTCAAATCAGAAGTTGCGAACATACCTTAGTCGCAGTCCTAGCAAAAACAATAAACATCATTGTCGAATAACCGCGTGTTCAAACCAATTTGGAGAAGTTATTCAGTTTTTCTAGAAGAAAATGCAGAACAACGTCTCCAAATTTGAACAAACAGTTATTCAGCAATGATGTTAGTTGGGACCCCGTAAACAGAAATTATTTCAAGCTTAGGAGAATGGCTTTAAAATTCATGGACAGATCCAAGTGCAAACAATTTGCTCAGGTCTGGCCTACAGGTGGATTTGGTTTAGCAATGATCATATCAATTTCAGAACAGAATAACCATAAAGAAGCTTCGAAAAAATCATAGACAGCACACAAAGAGAAGTATAAACAGCTCTACGCAAGTATATATGAAATCAAAACTATACAACTTACAAATTCCAATAAAAAAATCACATTTCAGCCATTGCTTCTCCTTCACTACTACACCGACAAAATTAATGAATTTTAACAAGAGCGTAAAATTTCCTCTCGTTTAATTTCAACCCAAAGGAGGCGTAAACAACGAAGTTGTATGCAATCTCCCATGCACCATACAACAATGTTTGTAATTTGTCACACAACTGGCTAGATGCAGGCGTTATCTGACTTCAATTTACATGAAATATCCCATTAATTTCTGCCAAATTTAGCATTCCCTTCATGTGCATTAGAAAACGCATAAAATGCAATGTTTCTTTTTATCTGTGTAGCCTTGGATTGACTTGTGCTCTTACTGCCCCACCCTGTGCTGCAAAATGAAGATGAAAAATTAAATGAGACACCATACAATGCTGATGCTGTAGTTATGTTATTATGCATTTAATGCATATTCATTTACTTGGCTCGCTTGAATTGAAAAAAATAACAGTTAATTGAAATGAATTTTCAAAGCACCAAAACATGACATCGTGCAAAATAAGTCTCTACTAAACTATTATTCTAACGCCCAACACGTTATAAAACTTGCAACAAACTGCCTTCAAGTTTTAAGAGGCAAGCAATAAAGCTTCCATCCCAAAACATAGTCTGTAACGACATTACTAAAGAGAAAAACATGTTTTCGAAAACAAAATCATACGATTCGTCCCCGTCAATGAAGGGCTAATCCCCAGTAGCTACACTTTGCTACAAGTTTGCCTTGTTCTCTTCCACTCACCGCTGATGTGAAGATAATAATTGAAACCATAACGCAATCATGCTTGATGTTGCATCATCCTCATCGATACCATTATCAATACAAGCGAATTTGAACAACGAAATAAGTTCGTCTTCTTGAGTTCGTTGTTTGGATTACCATTGGATTAAACCAGTTTCAATGTGTTGCGAGGTAAATTGCACGCTCTTTGCATACAATTTAAGTCGTTCAAGAATTCGTATAATCTAATTTTCTAAGAAGAGTTTGAAGTTCTTATGTACGTTTTTTTTTAACGTAGGACTACGTCTTTGTTTTCTACACTGGGGTACAATTAAAAAACAAATCACGGCACCACAAAACCGTCACGAAAAGTGGTCAGGTTTTGAACATTAATATCTCAGTCATTTTTCTAAAAACTTTTAAAAAAATTTCACTAATCGATCGGAACTATTTCTACATATAATTTAAAAAAAAAACTGGTTTCAGATTATACTTTCGAAATATTCGAAATATATGTAAAGTCTTCAAAAAATATATTAACCCCTTCAGACCAAAGGGATCATATATGACCCCATTAGAAAAATAGCTGTATTAAATCACAGACAGAAAAGAAGTTTACTTTGTTTTTGGCAAAAGTAATTAACATCAAATATTGTATCTGAAAAAAATTAAAAATTAATTATTTTGAGGGATAATTAACGACCTTGCACATCCCGAATATGAAAAAGTACAGGAAAAAAAAGTAAATGCCTTATTAATAGTATAAATGTATATAAATAAAGTTTTATAATATGGTACATATGCATATGTATTATTTACCATTTGGTGATAAACGATTAATATTTTTGTATCTTTCAGGGATGTTCTAGATTACCCAAAATGCACTTGAGTTCTGAACTTCAGATCTAAAGTTGAAACAGTAACTTTTAGGGCTATTTTATATTATGATATGTATTCAAACATATTGAATACACCTTTTGAAATGTCAGCAGTCATGATTTGGTAGTTTTAAGATGTTCTAGGTCATCAAAACTATACTTGAGCTCAGAACTTAAGATCAACAGTAGTAACTATAGCTATTTGGGTTGTCCAAAGCAACGCTACGTATTCAACCATATTAAGTGAATAATTAAGATCGTAAACAAACATTACGAGATAAACAGGGATGATCTGGGGGTCATCCAAACTGTCCTTGAGTTCAGAGCATTAGATCTACAGTTGCAATAGTAGGTTTTTGGAGTATGCAAAGGAACAATATGTATTTAACAAACTTCATTGAATAGTGTAGAAGGGTAACAGACACAATGCGACAATTTTGAGATGTTTCAGGTCATCCAAACTGTCCTTAAGTTCAGAATATAAAATTTACTGTTGAAACAGTAGCTTTTTGGGTGACTATATGTATTCAAACATATTCAATGAATCTTTTGCAAGGTCAACAGTCGATATTTTATAACTTTCTGATCCTCTAGGTCATCCAAACTGTCCTGGCGTTCAGAACTTAAGATTAGCAGTTGTAACAGTAATTTTTGGGCCGTACAAATTAACAAAAACTATTCAAATATATTCAACTAATATTTTTAGAGGTCAACAACCATTATAAAATAGTATGATATTTTCTATCCTTGAAATCAGAACAACGGACCTACGGTTGCAGCAAAATATCTTTCTGGGCTTTGCAAAGTTACGCTGTGTATTGAAACACATTCATGGAATATCTTGGAAGACCAACAGACATTATGAGATAATCTTCTAGGTTATCAAAACTATCTTGGAATTCAAAACTGAAAACCTACAGCTGTAACTGTAACTTTCTGGATCATACAAGGTAACAATATGTATTTGATTAATTCAAGTGAGTACTCTGGAAGGTTAACAGATATAATGAGATATATTGGGATGTTCTATGTCACTAGAACTGTTCTTGAGTTCAGAAGTGAGGATCTACAGTCACAATATAAGCTTTATATCCTACGCATTCAAAAACATTCAGTGAATCTCTTGTCAGTTCAACCATTTTTATCAGATTATCTTAGGATGTTCAAGTTATTAAAAACTGATTTGAGTTCCGAACTTTAGATATACAGTAACCGTTGCTTTTTGGTGTACACAAAACTACGATAACTATTCAATCATATTCAATGAATATTCTGAAAAGTCCAGAGGCATCATAGGATAATCTTGTTAGTTTAAGGTACTTCAAAATATAAGGTCTACAATTGTAACAGTAGCTTTATGGTGTAGTTTGCTTGGCATGAAAATCAGAAGGTTATCGCATAATGTCTGTTGGTCTTCCAATGAATGCCCTTCTATGAAAATGTTTGAATATTTATCATAACATTGTAAAACGGATAAAGCTACTGTCACAGTTGTAGATCTTGAGCTATAAACTCCAGGACAGTTTGGACGAGCTAGCACATCTCAAAATAATATATCCAACTCTTAACAATCATTCCTATTTTATTGAGCTTTTGGGCCTGATTGGGTTCATTCAAAGAATATTGCATTATACAATCTTAATGGTTTACATTTAGTAGCGTAGTCCTACGTCATGAACAACCCAGAGATGGCTTTGTAGCCTATCGTTGCCAAACATTGCTTTGAAAATGTGTGAATTGTCATTAGTTTTGTGTTTGATTGTTCTTAGCTACGTTTTGACATACTCCTTACGATGTCTACGAGTTGATGGCAACGGCAGTTATGAAGACCGCTTACACGAGTGCAACTATATCTGAATTTAGGGCATCATATGCGCTATCAGAAGTTATGAACATTGGGTCGAAGCCCGACGCAAATAAAAAAAGAAGTGTCGAATAGCCGCTTGTTCAAACAAATTTGGAGAAATAATTCAGCTTTCTAGAAGAAAATGCTGAAGAACGTCTCCAAATTTGAACAAACAGTTATTCAGTATTGATGTTATTTGGAAACCCCGTAGTGATGCAGCCGGCTCCCACCCCAAAAGCGCAAATTGTTGGCGAACAATCGCATATCTTCGAATAAAGGAAATCTGTTATTCATGGAGCCTGACAACGATGGCCATGAATTTTCGTGACATTACTGGGCATTTTGCCATTTTCGAAAATCGTGGGGCCATTGGCACGCTGCATGGTCTTGGATTCACGTTTGCCGCTGAAGTACTGGGCCAAGACTGTCAACACGGCCAACAATCTGTAGAACCGTCTGCCAAGCAAGCCGTTGGAGAAGACACTGAATGAAATCTGGAGCGTTACCAAGCCGGATCTGAGTCATCTGAAGATTTTCGGATCTCCGGCGTACGTCTGGATTTGCCAGCAGAAGAGATCCAAGCTGGAGGCGAAGTCGAAGAAGCTGTTGTCCGTTGGATATTCCCTACAACACAAGGCATATCATTTCATGGATCCCTATAACGACAAGCTGACCGTGAGCCGTGACGCAGTGTTTCTGACGCCGGAAGAGTTTCGGGCAACCGAATCTCATAAAGGGAAGTATTCTTGATTGTCCTTTCAGACCTACTGAACTTGTCAAAGTTAAGGAAGTCCCCGTTGCTACAGTGGATGACAACGACTATGAGAATGCCACAAGCGAAGATGATTTCTATGGTTACGAATCAACTATCGAAGATTTCGTTGATGAGAAAGAAGAATCCGTAGAAGAGGTGACTGATGGGTAGGATCATATACCGGAAACGGCTAAACCAACCGGCGAACAGAAGGTAAATGATGCTGATGCACCTCGATGATCAAACCGGGCAAACAAAGATACGCTACCGTGCCGTTACTCAGCTGCAGCCACGCTGATAGCGGAACAACAGAATGAGCCAAGTTTCTACGAAGAGGCCATGAGTTGTCCTGATCGCGAACAACGGGAACGAGCCATGGAGAAGGAGGAGGAGATGGACTCGCTTCAAGAGAATGCTTCTTGTGAAGTCGTCCAATTACCTGCCGATTGCAGGGCCATCGGTAGCAAGTGGATATTTAAAAAGAAGCTGAACAATAATGGTAACGTGATCCATTATAAAGCCCGCCTTGTTGCTCAAGATTGTAGCCAGAAGTATGGCCCGGATTACGACCAAGTATTTGCGCCAGTAGCGAAGCAGACGACGTTTCGCACCATAATCAGAATCGCCGCATGCCGTAACCTAATGGTGCAAAACGTTGACGTCAAGACGGCGTACCTTTACGGCGAATTATCCAAATTATTTACATGAAGCAGCTCGCTGGATTCACGACCGGTTCCAAGAGCGATATCTCTCGTCTACGCAAAAGCCTGTATGGCCTGAAGTAGGCAGGCAGAGTGTGGAACGAGAAGATCAGCAAGGTGCTACAGGAGCTTCGACATGTACCATCCAAGTCCGATCCTTGTCTGTACGTGAAGACGTGCAACGGGTAGAAGTCTTGCATTTACTGTACGTAGACGACATGCTAATATTGACTCACGATCAAAACAAATACGAAAAGGTTCGCAATTTCCTGCCACGATACATAATTATCACGCATCTTGGAACCGTATTGTACTACCTTGGCATCCAGATTCGGAGGACGCAAGACGGCAAGTTCCTGCTGAATCAGAGCGCTTATATCCGGAGGGCAGCGGCTAAGTTTGGTCAAGACAAAGCGATGCCATCTAACATCCCGATGGACCCCGGAAACCCGAATAAACAGCAAATTAAGGAGGATCCGTTGCCCCGGTACAAGGAGTTACAAAGCCTAATAAGTGCTTTGCTGTACATTGCGCTGAATTCGAGGCCCGATGTCGCTATAACTGATGCGGTGTGGCGCATGATGCGGTTTCTCTACATAACCGCAGACTTGAAGTTGCAGCTAGGAGGTGAAGGAACAGTGGAAACCTATTTCAATTTAAAGCCTGCCGTACACGAACGGAGCTATCCATAATTTCTCTTCATTTCTTCGTTCTAGCAATAAATTACTGTCCACTCCTAGAACCTCTCATGTTGATGGGAAATTATCTGAGTCTGACCAATTTCATCATAACTTACAGGGTGCGGCAGACAATAATGCGAAAATGTTTTCTATTTCTTTTAAATCCCATTTTCAACCAATCCAAAAATGCACACATTTTCGAGTGCAGTTATCTTTATAAAGTCCTTTTAAACAAATTTATTCAATGTGGCCTTCATTTTTTTTAATGCCATCCTCGAGCCGACGCCGGAAGCCAGAGCATGCCTTTCGGACGTAGTCCTCCGACATTGACTGCCATGTGCGTGTTATGGTTGACTTCAGGGTTTTCACACTAGGGTGTGATGTTTTGCTGGCTCGTGCTTCAACATATGCCCAAATCGAATAATCCAACGGATTAAGATCTGAACTGATAGGGGGCCACAAATCCTTCGATCAAAACTTCATGTTATTGTTCAACCACTGTTGGGTTCGATTGGACGTGTGACACGGCGCTCCATCCTGCTGTAGGACAACGTTTTGATCCTCGGAGAAGTTGACCTTCACCCAGGGAAGCACTTGGTCCTCTAGAATTCCGATATACACTTCGGTATTGATTTTAACTCCAGCATCAATTAAAATAGGCGGCATTTTCAAACCGTTGGACGTCACCAAGCCAAACATCATGACACCAGCCGGATGTTTGGTTTGAAATTTGAATTTCACTTTTTCCGGAACGTTCTCCATTTTCTGCGGTGAAATGAACCGGTCCGGGCGGTTACTGACCACAGCATCGATGATGAAAAGCTTTTCGGCGGAGAACAGGATTATCATGTTTTTCCTTCTTCAACAAGGAAAGCAATCTCTTGGAACGAGTCACTCGTAGTTCCTGGACCCGGTTCGTAATCAAGTGGCGTTTCACTCTGGCTTTGGAAGATGCATGCAGGTCTTCTTCGATGATTTTCCGCATGGATTTCTCCGAAATGTTGGCTTCCTTTGCAAGTTTTCTTATGGAACGCACCGGGTTGCGAGCAATTTTTGCACTGACCGATTTGAACACGTTCGGCGTGCGTGCAAAGCGCGAACGTCCGCTTCTCGGCTTCCGCTGCTTAAGACCATCCTGCAGGGACTTTTTATGCGGTAAACTGTTGCCAAATGCAAGCTACTACCTTGGCAATCTCTTTCGGCTTCTTCTGGACGAGCAACAAACTGGTGATCACTTCTTTCGCGAACATTTTGACGAATTTGCAATAAAACAAATAGTATGTTTCGATGCAGCACTTGAAAGTAAACATAAGCAAACACACTTTCGACAGAAATTAGTCACTAGCTATACGAATTACCCAATACTCAAGTTTCAACATTTTCGCATTATTTTCTGCTGCACCCTGTAGTATGTTGGCCGCTAAACATTGACAAGTAACCATTTAATGGGGGGGGGTTCATCATATTATATCCAAAGAACAATCAGCAGGTTTGTTTGTTCCTTTTTGTCAGTACGCAGTTAGTGTTACAAAGCAAAAATCTTCCCATACCGGGAATCGAACCCGGGCCTTCTGGGTGAAAGCCAGATATCCTAGCCACTAGACCATATGGGAGGTATATTTATCCCAATGTTCTCACTTGGTTTGATTTCCACCAATGACTTGCATGATAACCTTCTGCAAAATTCAGTAAAAAGTTCTGTGGCAGCGGTGGGATTCGAACCCACGCCACCGAAGTGACTGGTGCCTTAAACCAGCGCCTTAGACCGCTCGGCCACGCTACCTCTGCGTCTCGAAGATAACCTTTTTTCAATAAAAAAAAAAACAAGTCACCACCGAGCCAAATTAATTATAATCATCGCCGCTTCAGTTCGGTTCAGTTCCTTTCTGTTACACCCTCCCCACTTTTCCACCCGACATACGCTCGCAGGTTGTGAATCACAACACCCATCGTAGCGGAGTTGCTTTGCCCTCGTATTATCTTCGCTCACGTTCCTTCTATCTAGCCGGTTTATGACGTGCGTTTACTCAATATGTGGGTAAACAACCAATTCTTGGTTCGTTCGGTAGGGAAGGGGGGTCGGGTGGAAATCGATTTGAATCAAATGGAATAAATCAGGGGCAGAAGAATGATAGGCAAACGGAGAAAAATAAAATCTAATAAGATTAATTTTCATCACGTAAGATACAATACTAGCCTGCTGCACCCGGTTTTTTCTTTCAACATGCACAAGCGCAGTTACACACGATCACTTGATATAGATAAGCTGCTCCATGCAGAAATCAAAGTTGTTTTCGATTCATCTACGGGTAAAGGTGATCTATTTAAACGGTGTTCACGAACATTAGTGCTTCTCAGGAGGAGTACAAGCCTTGGAGTACGCTCGAAAAGCCTCTGTTTGTTGGCCGATCGTCAAACAGCGCAGAGCACACGCACGGTAAAGCTGAGCACGTTGTCGTCGTTTTCGTCTTGGGTTGGCCAGACGTCGGGGAGGGGTACTTTAGTAGGTATTATGCCTAATTCTAGGTTCCAAAACCGGTTCCGAAAGCGGTGGATTGGGAAGCTGATCATACCTCTCCACTTATCTTCGTTCGGTTTGGTGTCTTTTCTTGGTCGGTAGAAGTTGTCATAGAATCGATTATCTGCTTTGAGCGAGCTTGGCGGGCGAGAAGGATGGGGAGGGGGGGCGCACATGACACGTACCTACACATGGGCAACCATGTTTTGTCAGTTGCTTGAGCGGAGAACGAGTAGATTCGATGGTATAATTCAGAGAAAAAAACCAAAACAAAATTTAAATATTTTTAATGTTCTATGTAGACCGATTGATGTTATCTAGGAAATCAGTGATAGCCATTCATTTGTAATAACTGTCCCCTGAAGCGGTTTGGTTTCGTTGCCTGCCAATGTTTTTGGTCCAAGCTCCACTTTCGCCACAGGGTTTTTGGGTAGTTTTACATTTTTTTTGGGCTTGCCACACCCTTTTCTAACCTTCTGCCCAAGAGAACCCACAGTGGTGGTTGAGGGCCATCACACGAGCAGCAGCAGCAGCAGCAGCAGCAGTAAACAACGCAGCAACAGAGTCTCCGAGGCCTATCTTGAATTCTCAATCAGCTCTTCGCTTCGTGTCCCTTATTTTCGTATATTTTTTTTCACCAGAGTATTAAATTTATAACCCCTTCTTCAGCTCACCCAAAGTCTCCTGCTGACGATGTTGATGCTTTCGGTTCCAAGAGATGGATGAAAGGCATAGGCGTGCGTGGCAAGGGGTGGGATGCCAATGCTGCTAGATGTGAAATTTTGCATAAAGAGAAGCAATTATCAGTGAAACATATTCGAGAATTACCTTCTTTGTCTAACTTTATTGCAGACCAATGTTGATACAAAGGGGATGGTCTTTATTTAAATATCCCATATGGTCTAGTGGCTAGGATATCTGGCTTTCACCCAGAAGGCCCGGGTTCGATTCCCGGTATGGGAAATATTTTTTGAGTTCGGAATATCGCTGAACATTCTACTTCATCTGTTCTGACGAACAGTTTTTGCGCCAAAGTTTGATAAAGATACAGTACTACACATTCGCTTAGCCGAACCCAATAAATCCGTATAGTTATGGAAGCAGTTGGTCCCTCTCGTGGGTCAAATTTTCCACCTTGTCGACGGTAAGAGGGCTTATCTCATGCTATAAACATGCATGTGAGACCAAGAATTTGACCAGTAGTGAAAGAATCACGTATTCTAGTCATTTTTTCACTGCCACGTCGTAGAACGTTTATATAAAGGCACTAATGTGCCAGGTGTGATACTGGCGGGTTATTGCCGCAACTCACTCTTAGACTTAAAGCTTGCTTCAACAACAACAATTGCCTGTATTTCAGTTATTTATTATTGAATACAAGATCGTTTTTTATACAAATGTAGCGTTTTCTTCATACTTTTAAGAAAAAATACGGATAAAATTATTCGTCACGGTTTCGAAGGAATTCTCGAATTTTTCCTGTAACATGGCTCATTAGGCGGCGCACACCTTCTTCGTCCATCGTTTTAGCTATCTTTTTCCACCAGGTCTTCATCTGATTGATGTCTTTGACAACCTTTCCCTTTTCCTTGAGTCTCCTCTTCATGATTGCCCAGTATTTCTCAATAGGGCGGAACTGGGGGCAGTTGGGTGGGTTAAGGTTTTTCAGAACAACCTGGACCCCTTTCTCTGCATACCATTCTTGAACGACTTTGCTGTAATGACAGCTTGCCAAATCTGGCCAAAACATTACGGGATGGTCGTGGGATTGAATGAACGGCAAAATTCGTAATTGGAGACACTCTTTTTGGTATAGTTCCGACGTCATTGTCTTATTTGTAACAAAAACTTTCGTTTTTTTGCAACATTCCTCTTAATCGTCTTCAAAATCTCACCACGCAGTTTCCGGTCGACAGTTCCACTCCGACGATTGGCTTGAGGCTTCCGAATCGTCGTCAATGTTTCCTTATACCGTTTGATAACGCGCCATACGGTATTTCTGGACAATTTCAGCTGTTTAGCTAGCCTAGATGCAGACCACAATGGATTTTCCAAATAACTGTGCACATTTTTTTCCCTTCTTTCGGCTTCCATGTTGATTGTTTACAAAGTACAGTCGATTTGCGGAATGTCAAAAATACATGCGTGAAGCTGACAAAATTCCCGACACGTGGGCGCCAAGAACTTCCAAATCCGTCCACCAGGAGCGCCACAATATGAGCAAAAGTTTGATCCAATTCTAAATGAAGCAAGCCTTATTACCTTCAATCAAAGGAAAACGACTAAAAGTACACTTTTCATTTTCGAAGCATTCAAGGTTGTTGTTTATCCATTTGTTTTATGGAAGGGATAACAAACTTTCTGTTTATTTCATGGTACAGTAAGTAAAAAGTAATTGCCAAATTGTCGAAAAGGATAAATTTTTTGATCATGGTAAATATCTGACTGTTCGAAATGAAACACATAGCCACAGAAAAGAGTAACTTAAGACTGACGATGACAATTATGTATAAAATCTGTATCCACATTAATCCGGACACCTTCAAATCATTGTAACTTTTGAAATATTGCACGTAAGAATGGAAAATTTCACTGTGGTATAGCTGAGAGTCTATGATGAAAAAGACTATGATTGATGTTTACATTTAAAAAGACTATGATTGATGTTTACATTTCATGTTTAGTATTCAAGATGGTGACGAAAGAAAAACAAGTGCGCAAGAGAATTTTGTACATGCGTACGGCAAATCCTGACTTGTCAACACGGGACCTTGCAAGTACATTGGATTTACCTAAATCAACTGTTCACGATGTGCTCAAATCATTTTTGGAACGTTTGACGGTGGATAAGAAACCAAGAAGTGACAAAAACATTGGACGCGCTGATCCTGTCCTGGACCGAAAGGTGAAAAGGATATTAACGAAAAATCAAAATCTCTCCATGCGAACGGTGGCTCGTAAAATAGACATCCCTGGTTTTGTCCAAAAATCAAAACAACGTTTGGGACTTAAGTCGTATAAAGTAAAAACAGTTCCAAATCGCAACTACAAACAGAACTTGGCAGCAAATTCACGGGTTTGACGTTTGTACTGCGAATATTTGACGAAGTTTTCATGCGTTGTTATGGACGATGAAACTTATGTCCTGGAGGATTTCAACCAGCTTCCAGGGCTGGGTTTTTATTCTGCTATGGCTAGAAATGCTACAGTTGAGCATTTCAGAATGAAGAAGGCATCCACATTTCCCAAAAAATACCTTGTGTGGCAAGCAATTTGAACGTGTTGCAAACAGAGTAAATCTTACGTCACTACAGGCATAATCAACTAGGAAATCTATCAGAAAGAGTGTCTGCAGAAGCGATTGCTACCTTTCATCAAAAGTCACAAAGAAAAACCTTGGTTCTGGCCCGATTTGGCATCATGCCACTATGCTTGAACTGTGATGGAGTGGTACCAAGCAAATCAAGTGAACATTGTACCAAAAACCTCAAACCCGCCAAATTGCCTGGAGCTACGACCAATCGAGAGATATTGGGCTCTGATGAAGCGGAAGCTTTCTGGAAAGAAGCAAGGAATCAAAGACATCAAACAGTTCCAGGGAATTTGGACAAAGACGGCTTCTACGATTTCTGAAAAGTCTGTACAAACCCTAATGGACGGAGTTTCGAGCGCAAAGCTCGAAAGTTTTATGCAAATACCGAATAACTATGTTTTGTCTTCACGAATTGTTAAAACACATCCCATGAATCTGAAATAAACAACTACGACGGAAATATAATGGGAAATTTATGTTTTATTCTTGTTTTGAGGTGTCCGGATTATTGCGGATACAGACCTTAGTAGAGACAGGACGCGGAGAGTCCGCTAAGGAAGCACGAACAGTAGTTTAAACTTTTCCATGAAGTTTATTTCATTAACAGTGTTTGGTTGGTCATATACAATATAATGCTGTTTTTTAATGTTCTAAATATTTGTTCTAGGTTTTTTACCCTTCTTACATCAATAGAAAGGTATTAAGATCGCTTGAAAACTCGACTTTTTATCCGAGGCCCACAGGGCCGAGTGTCATATACCATTCGACTCAGCTCGACGAACTGAGCACATGTCTGTGTGTATGTATGTGTGTGTATGTGTGTATGTGTGTTCGCGTTACAAATAATGTCACATCGGTTTCTCAGCCATCTGTGAACCGATTTCAGTTCTGTTGACGGCAAATGGAAGCTACAACACTCTCATAGAACGCTATTGATTTTTTTTATTATTCGAACATTTCGTTACGAAGATATGAACGAAACAGTACTTGACGGCCTATTATAATAGTAATCAAACAGTTTAGTCTCCGATTACATACTGAGCTATTTGTGTACCGATTTTAGATTTGTTGATGCCAAATCAAAGCTATGAAATCTTCAAATAACTGGTCAAAATTTCATTATGATTGGATAATCCTTCATGGAGATATGAGTTGGCAGTGAAACCACAATTTTGTACAACAAATTCATTTTTATGAGACAAAAGTACATGTTTTGCAAAACATGGTTGGTATATGGTTGGTTGGTATTTGAACTACACATATAATCTTGTCATGTTCATGTTTTGAAAATGTATAACAATGTTTTTAAAAACAATGATAAAGTCTACATTACTTCCAGCTGTGACAAAAGTATTTTCAGCACAATCGTCAGTCAGATATATTGATTAATAGATTTCAAGAGATGCAGACCGATCCAAACTAGACATGTTTTGCAATACATTTATAAAACATTTATAAAACAAACAATTAATATTAATTGTGAAAAGACGTTCTGTTCGTTACTTGGGTTACCAATGCTAACATGTTGATGACCGATTGCGATCATATCACCGACTAATGAGAACCAGCTTTGTCACTGTCCTGCATTTGCAACATAACATATACTTGTTTTCCACTTTAAAAAGTAATGCAAAGGTTTTGTATAATTGAAACGTTAACAGCAGTAACAGTAGACTGTTCCCCAAATCAATCTCACACTACCGATCGAATTTGTATTAACATTGATCAATACGACATTTTTTTCATATAAAGGGCGATACGGTCAAAATTTGGTCAATATCAACTTGACGTATTTCTTTCAATTTTGCATTTAAAAAACCTGAACACCCCTCATTTTGAAGGTGTGTGTGTGTAGAATGTTGCTCCTATTTTGATTTTGGAATTCACTCTTCAGTTGTCAAAATGCCGTCCAAGCAAGAAGAGCAGCGTATCAAAATTTTGCTCGCGCATCGCGAAAATCCGAGCTACTCGCACGCAAAGTTGGCAAAATCGCTAAAAGTTGCCAAATCAACCGTTACAAATGTAATTAAAGTGTTTGGGGAACGTTTGTCTACAGCCAAGAATTCTGGATCGGGGGGAAATCGAAAACCGGAAGCCGCTGAGACGACAAAGAGAGTTGCCGGTAGTTTCAAGCGAAACCCTAACCTATCTCTCCGAGATGCCGCAAATAAGCTGGGTGTATCGTCTACAACCGTGCATCGAGCCAAAAAACGAGCCGGACTATCGACTTACAAGAAGGTAGTGACTCCAAATCGCGATGATAAACAAAATACGACGGCCAAAGCGCGATCCCGGAGGCTGTACACGACGATGCTGACGAAGTTTGACTGCGTGGTAATGGACGACGAAACCTACGTCAAAGCCGACTACAAGCAGCTTCCGGGACAGGAGTTTTATACGGCAAAAGGAAGGGGAAAGGTAGCAGATATTTTCAAGCACACGAAACTGTCAAAGTTCGCAAAGAAATATCTGGTTTGGCAAGCCATCTGTACCTGTGGCTTGAAAAGCAGCATTTTCATAGCTTCCGGGACTGTCAACCAAGAAATTTACGTGAAAGAGTGTTTGAATAAACGTCTGCTGCCTTTCCTGAAGAAACACGGTTGTTCCGTACTGTTTTGGCTGGATTTGGCATCTTGCCATTACGGTAAAAAGGCCATGGAGTGGTACGCCGCCAACAACGTGCAGGTGGTTCCCAAGGACAAGAACCCTCCCAACACGCCAGAGCTCCACCCAATTGAGAAATACTGGGCTATTGTCAAGCGGAACCTAAAGAAGACCAAAAAAACTGCTAAGGACGAGCAGCAGTTCAAGGCAAACTGGCTTTCTGCGGCGAAGAAGGTGGCTGTACAAAATCTGATGGCAGGGGTCAAGCGTAAGGCCCGGCAATTCGGATTTGGAAAAGCGGAAGCCTAACTGAATATTTTTCCTGAATTTTATACTAATTGAACTTGAAAAAGAAATTTAATTTGGTTTTTTAAATAAACGATTTCACCGATTTACACGCGTTTTACCTTGACCAAATTTTGACCGTATCACCCTTTATGTATTCCCAAATATGTAATATCATATGTACATGAGTGAAATTTATCTTTAGTGATGAGATTTTCAGCCATTGGTTAGTTCATTTTTAAGAATTCGAATTTATTCAAAGCACATATATGTAACTGTTTGGGCCTTCCCTTGCGTCAGTTGGTAAATGCATCACTTTACAGCAACATCATGCTATAGGTACCAGAGCTCGATTTTCGACTTTGTCTAGGAGTTGCTCGTTAGTGAAAATGTCTCTGGTCCCTTGGCATAGAGGGTCAAACTGTAATGTGTGTAAGTCGAATTCTTTTGATTTTTAAGTTCAGTTAATACAGAATACAGGAGAAATATTCACCTAAGCTTCCTTTCTACCGAATTCGAATTACCGAGTCTTTCGTTTCTCGCTCAAAACAGCTTTTTGAGTCTTCTTAAGGTTCCGCTGGACCATGTTCTAATATTGTTCGATTGGGCGGAGCTCTGGCGTGTTGGGAGGGTTCTTATCCTAGGGCACCACTTGAACGTTGTTGGCAGTATACCACTCCATGGCCTTTTCTCCGTAATGGCAAGATGCCAAATCCGGCCAAAATAGAACGGACAATTGTTCAGGAAAGGCAGTAGACGTTTTTGTAGGCATTCGCTTAGATAAATTTCCTGGTTGATGGTTCCGGTCGTAATGTAAACGTTTCTCTTCAAGCCAAGTAATTAAAGTTGTCCTACAGCAAAATCAAATCTGTCTTTGTGCGCTTCTATCATGTCTATTGAAGACTGTAAGGCTATGTTCCTTTAATGTGATTCGTGAGTTTAATGGATAAATATATTTTAGTCAAGTTGCTTGGAAAATCCCAACTACGAGATGTTTTTTCACAATTTCAAAATTTCATTATAAAATACTCTAATCTCTAGTTTCAATGTAAGGTGATTTCAAAATCAAGGTCAAAATATGATAATAATTGCTCTGAAATTTTCTTAAATTTATTTAACATCATATGTTGGAACAAAAGGACGGACTATCAGAGCACCCGATTGAAGCGATTTGAATAGGAAGAGTGGGCCTGCCAACTTCCTGTCGTTTACATTTTGTGAATAAAGGGAGGGCTCTTCACCTCATCTAGTGGGACTTTGGGACCAGCCGAGCGCTCGGTTTTGATGTGGTTTCTGTGAACTTGTTTCTGGAAAGAGATTCTCTCTTGACCTCTTGAAGCTTTGAGTTGCACGTGTGTCAAGTGTATCTGCTTACGAGCTTACAATGGCGCTTCATACAGGAACATGATGAAACATTTACCACCGTACAACCTTGATCAAATCGTTTATTTAAAACTGTCCGGTGCTATGGTCAGTTTCTTTGCTATTATCATTGGTTTATTTATTCTCCACTCCATAATCAAGCACCCACACTTTGCTTTGGAAACATCTTTTTTTATATTTATACCCATTGCAATTTTAATGTTCCTGACATTTTTAAATAAGTACTGAGCAAGTGAGAGCAATATTACTAGCGCCGTTTGAAGATGACAGCATGATTTAAATGATATTATTAAATTATGAGAGGAATTCGGGTAGAATGGACAATTAACTGAGGTCAACCCTAAACGAAACTATCACCATTCGATTCTCCGGACAATTTTACAAAAGTAAATTGCAAGTGAGAGTAATAGAAGCGCATGGTATATGGACTTTTTCAAGTATGAGGGGAATTCGGGTAAAATGGACATTTTTTTTTTGCTGGCAACCCTAAATGAAACCATCATCATTCGATTCTTTGTACATTTCTAAATAAGTACAGAGCAATATTACTAGCACCAATCTTCAAAAAGGCATGATTTAAATGATATTATTAAATTTGGAGGGAAAATCGGGTAAAATGGACAATTTACTGCTGTGCACCCAAAACAAAACCATTACCATTCGATTCTGCAGACAGTTTTACGTTAAAATAGTGCAAGTGAGAACAATATTACTGGCGCCAATCTTCAAAACAGCATGGTATATGAGGTTTTTCAAGAATGAGGGGAAATCGGGTCAAATGGACAATTCACTGAGGTCTACCCTAAATTAAACCATCATTATTCGATTCTTCGGACATCTTTACATAAGTACAGTCCAAGTGAGAGCAATATTACAAGCACCAATCTTAAAAACAGCATGATTTAAATGATATTATTAAATTATGAGGGGAATTAGGGTAAAATGGACAATTTGATGTGGTTAACACTAAACGAAACTATCGCCGTTCAACTTTCTGGACATTTTTACGTAAGTACAGTACAAGTGAGAGCAATATTAGTAGCGCCGATCTTCAAAACGGCACGGTATTCGAGGTTATTAAATTATAAGGTAAAAAAAGGTAAAATGGATAATTTAATGAGGTCAACCCTAAACGAAACCATCACCACTCGATTCTTCGGACATTTTTACATAAGTACAGTGCATGTGAGAGCAATATTACTAGCGCCGATCTTCAAAACGGCACGGTATATGAGGTTATTAAATTATGGGGGGAATTCGGGTAAAATGGACAATTTACTGAGGTCAACCCTAAACGAAACTATCACCAATCGATTCTACAAACATTTTTACATAAGTACAGTTCAAGTGAGAGCAATATTACTAGCGCCGATCTTCCGAACCACATGGTATATAAGTTTATGCATGTGTAAGGGAAAATCGGGTAAAATGGACCACTTCCTGGCATTCGATCAAAGTGAAATTTGTTCTTCACAGTTCTTCAGCTTGTTCTGGAAATTTACAGTGCAATTGGGTTTAATATAGTAGCACCAAGTTTAGTTTTCGGGTAATAATTCTAGTTTGCATCCAAAAGGAGGGGAGAAATGGGCAAAATGGGACACTTACTGTGGTCAACCCTAAATAAAACCAACACCATTGGATTCCCCGCATTTTTTCCCATAAGATAAGCTAGTTTTCAGGACTCCTACCCTGCGCCGTCTAAATTAATGGGATTTTGGATCCATTTTTGCCCACTGTGCATTGTTTCTTTTAAGTCAACTCGTTCTCGATTACTTTAGGTGTTTTAAGAAGTTTGGCTTTCATAATGATCTTAAACTTCTCAAATGTATCAAAATACCAAATGGATTAAAATAGCGTCTCACCTTCGTGAGACCGTAGAAAGGCCAAAAGAGGTTTCTGGAGGCACTCGTCTCGGTAGGTTTGCCCATTCTCGGTCCCCGTTATGATGTATGACCGGCTTATATCTACACCCACTGATGGCCTGCCAAACCAAGACCTTTTTGGTGAATTTGTTCATCTACTTCGTTCTTACCTTGTAAAGAACGACCAACGGTGATGTGGCAACGTGAAACTTCTGTCTTGGCAATAGCTTTGCGTACGCTTTAATGTAAATCTCCATTGCGACGCATCTCGGTTTCGTCATACACTCTTGAAACTGCTTCCAGTATGTGGATTATCGCTACCTTGCTTTGTTTGCCGATTCCGAACTTGAAGACGTGGAGGCCGGCACGTTTCATTCGATGAAAAATTTCGCCTTCTACGCCACATCGAGGAACGAAAGGTTCGGACGGCGCTTGAACAGATTCAATACCTTTCGGATCAGCAGCCTTCGGGTTTCTGACCCTGCCACTGCTGGGTTGTCTGGGTCTCTTTGAATGACTTAACCACCCTGGATACGATGGAATTTTAGGTGTTTTCTGTGCGAGATAGTCTGATTTTCAACGACATAATTTTTGGCGGATATGCTCTTTTTTCCGTGCCATTTAAAAAACCATTTGACAGATTTCTTAAAATATTGTACTCTAAGCTTCAAACTACCAAACTACTACGAGAAAATCAATTCAATAAAACATATCTGTCGTCCGATTCCGTATGCGTCTGTTTCAAGATATATAATATTACATAAAATCTTCGTTCACCGACTTTTTACAAACATGAATTACGTCACGAATAAAATTCATAATTTTTAAGTGTGTAGTTCAGTCAACTTTTCATCAATTTCTACAAACAGACAAAAAACTTGCAAGCTATTACATTGAGTCGATGTTATTCGAGAACAGTCTATAGATTTGTTGTACTTGGTTGTTACATCTTGATAAACATCCTTGTAAAACATCTATTAAGACAAAAGAGATAAGAAAATAAATTCTATTTAAGTCACTAATTATTAAGTTGCCTGGGTTTCTAAAGGGTGATACGGTCAAAATTTGGTCAAGGGAAAACGCGTGTAAATCGGTGAAATCGTTTATTTAAAAAATCAAATTAAATTTCTTTTTCAAGTTCAATTAGTATAAAATTCAGGAAAAATATTCAGTTAGGCTTCCGCTTTTCCAAATCCGAATTGCCGGGCCTTACGCTTGACCCCTGCCATCAGATTTTGTACAGCCACCTTGTCCACCTTCTTCGCCGCAGAAAGCCAGTTTGCCTTGAACTGCTGCTCGTCCTTAGCAGTTTTTTTGGTCTTCTTTAGGTTCCGCTTGACAATAGCCCAGTATTTCTCAATTGGGCGGAGCTCTGGCGTGTTGGGAGGGTTCTTGTCCTTGGGAACCACCTGCACGTTGTTGGCGGCGTACCACTCCATGGCCTTTTTACCGTAATGGCAAGATGCCAAATCCGGCCAAAACAGTACGGAACAACCGTGTTTCTTCAGGAAAGGCAGCAGACGTTTATTCAAACACTCTTTCACGTAAATTTCTTGGTTGACAGTCCCGGAAGCTATGAAAATGCTGCTTTTCAAGCCACAGGTACAGATGGCTTGCCAAACCAGATATTTCTTTGCGAACTTTGACAGTTTCGTGTGCTTGAAAATATCTCGCTACCTTTCCCCTTCCTTTGCCGTATAAAACTCCTGTCCCGGAAGCTGCTTGTAGTCGGCTTTGACGTAGGTTTCGTCGTCCATTACCACGCAGTCAAACTTCGATACAATTTCCCGATCTGTTCTTGTTAAGATCATTAAAAACTATCTTTTGGACAGATCATTCCTAGGTCTTCCTGAACAATTGCCGTTCTGAAATGTTTCACGTTGATGCTGGTGTTCCTCGGGTCACCTAAGCCTAAGCCCTATCCTATTCAACATCTTCACGTCAGATTTTCCTTCCCTGCCGGGTGGTATTTTATCAATGTTTGCGGACGACACTTCCATCATCTACAAGGGTCGAGTGATTCGAGCTCTGACTAGAAAACTTCAAGAGGGCCTCAATGTTCTGTCCGATTACTTAAACAGCTGGAGGATTTGTATCAATGCAGCTAAAACCCAGACGATTCTGTTTACGCATTCAAAGTTACCTTACCGTTGGCGGAATGCGCCACGAGATGTCAAAGTCCACTTCTGTAACTCTCCGAGCGATTGGACCGGGAAAGTAGTATACCTTGGTCTCACCCTAGATAGCAGGTTGTTGTTCCGATCGTATGTACACAAAACATCAAATAAATTGTAGTAGTTTGTTAAGATCTCTGTATCCGCTGATCAACAGAAAGTCCACTCCTTCTTCTAGCATTTAAAGCGTATTGCTTCCTAAATTCGCTTATAGCATGCTCTCAACTAAGTGGTCTAATTATTTTTTTCAAATATATTTGGAGTCGATAAAGTAGATCTGTCAGTAGCTCATGCAACCACCAGAGAGACGTTTCTTGTTTATTGGTAACTAATTATTCGTAGCTCTTTGTATTGTTTCCGTAGAATGAACGAATGTTCTTTCTTTGTCAAAAAATGCTTCGTGCTTTTGACAATTGCGCGTGTGGCATTCAATGCGAAGGTAGCTTCTTAAAAAGAACAAATCTCGAGCAATTCATGTGAAGTGCCTAAAAGCCATTTGTAAACAATGACTTTAAATGTTGATTTCTCTTGAATCTTGAATCACTCTCGTGAAATAAAAGCAGCATCTGGTAGAAGAATGTTAGTTCTACCATATAGAGAAGCGATATTCAGTAGTATTCACGTGGTTCGTGAGAAATCAACGTTTAAAATAATTGTTTACACATGGCTTTTAGGCCCTGAAGGGTGTATTCGATAAAAATGGCACACACATATATACTCATCAAAATTAAACTGATTATCGGATTTTCTTGAAATTTTCAGGGAATAAAGAACTACTAATGAGTTTTGATTTACAACATTTGTTTTATTCAATTTCGTCTCCCATCCCGAATGCCCGCACCTTCCTTTTCACTCCACCCATCAAATTTTGTACAACCGATTTTCCCAGTGTTTTTGTTGCTTTTACCCAAATTTTCTTCAATTCTAGCTCTGTTTTTATAGTTTTGGGATGTTTGCGAAGTTCCGTTTTCATAATTGCCCAGAATTTTTCAATTGGACGAAGTTCCGGTGAATTTGGTGGGTTCATATCCTTTGGCACAACATTTACTCCGTTGGCTCGGTACCACTCCAATACGTTTCGAGCGTAGTGGCAGGATGCTGAGATCAGAGCCAAAACAGAGTTGATCCTTTGTGCTTCTTAATGAATGGCAAGAGACGCTTCTTAAGGCACTCTTCCGTGTAAATCGCACCGTTTATTGTTCCGGAAGTGATGAAGGGAGCACTTATTTCTCCACATCCGCCAATCGCCTGCCAGATTAGAAACTTCTTTGCAAATTTCGATAGTTTCTTCTTTCGAACATCCTCCGGAATATCGAACTTCGACTTGGCAACGAAATAAACTTGCAAAGGAAGTTGACGGAAGTCGGCCTTGAAGTATGTTTCGTCATCCATCCGTGTAAAGTTTCCGGGCGTGGGTTTTCGCAGTGATGTTTTGTTTTTCATTCCGGTTTGGGGCTTTTTGCACTTTGTAAACATGTAATCCAGCACGCTTCATGGTTTTCTGCACAAAACCGACTGACACCTTAGACTTTTTAGCGACATCTCGAATTGACATGTTTGGACGGTTCTTGAATTGTTGTACGACTTACTCTGGCCATTTTACTGTCCATTGGGCCACTTTTACGACCACTCCTTCCTTCCCTTTGGACACTCAGACGCTCTTGAAGGTTCTCATTACACGAGACACAGTTGTATTTGCAATTCCAAGCCTTTTAGCAATCCACCGGTGGGACGCCCCTGGATTTTGATTGTGAGTGCACAAAATTTTCTCACGGACAATTTGTTGTTTCGCCTCCTCTGGGGATGAACCAGTTGCCACACTGGCGAGAAAATCACTACGCTTACGATGAGTGCAAAACAAGCCAAGTGTGAGAGGGAGTCTCTTGAGAGCATTTGTGGTGAAAATTTGAGAGCACGCTCTCGAGTGAAATGAACGAATTGTGGTCTCCAGTGCACCCACCTAGTTCTCGCTGGTTTCCTCTTGAGAGACCGCTCTGCAGAGCCAAATCTTTAGAAAATCTTCAGTGCCCTTTTTTATGCATGTTTCCAAACTTATGAATCCAAAGTTGTAAGGATTTTTTTAATTCCTTTGTGAATGACTTAGATGTGTAAGTACTCCACCTAAGTTATTAACCTATGTACAAGGAAAAAACGTGGTAATAAGATAATAATGGAGAAACAAAAGGTTTATTTCTTTAGTAGTTATTCGTTTCGGGTGTTGATGGGGCACATTCGGAACTGTCGAATGCCTTACCACATGTTTCGTCTTGGGGTTTTTGGGAATGGAGAATGTTCTTATGATAGGTAAGAAACCCCTCCCTTATCTGAAAGGGGAGACTCCCATACAAATGAAACACAAATTTCTGCATAACTCAAGAACGAATCAAGTGATTGAAACTATATTTAGCATGTGGGGTTTTCGGGAGACGAATTTTTTTTCTATGGTGATTTGAGACCCCTCTCTTCTCTAAAAGGGGGAAGGAGGCTCTCATACAAATTGAACTAAATTTGGCATGTGGGGGTTTTTGGAGGCAAAATTTGTTTTTCTATGGTGGTTCGAGACCCCTTCTTTGACTGGGGGAGGTGCTCTTATACAAATGAAACAGAAATTTCAACCAAACATAAGTATTATCCAGGCAACCGAAACACAAAATGTGTATTATTCGGATAGGCAGCATGTTCTGATAGAAGATAGAACCCCTTCTTATTCAAGAATGGGGGAAGTTTCAGTTATTCTTAGTGCTACATTATGCACAAGAAGTTAATCTCAGATTATGAACGAGAAAACTACGTTCAAACTGACAGGACACGGTGTAGTTTGAAGATAAATGTTTTGTCTATGACATGCTTCAACGTAGAAAAATAGCCATGGTAGACACTAACGATCCGAGGAATACATTTAAAACACACACCTACGTTTTATTTTGCAGAAATAACACACATTAGCAAACAAAAATATATCAACAAAACTCATAAAAAATTTATAAAAGCGCCAGTTCTATTCAATTTTTATTCATTTGGTTCAGCTTGTATGAAATAAAATGATAAACTCTAGATTAAAATTTTAAATGGGCGTTATTGCAAATCATCATATCTAGAAACCGTTAAAGAAAGTATCAATAACTACATCTCATTCAGTGGAAGAAAATGTTTACATGTTTAAACTCAATCTGTTTTAATAATAAATTTATTAATATATAGATGAAGAATGGCACTGGCGTTCCCTTTGTTTTGATTTGAAATTCTGTCGAGTGTAGATCTGTCAAATTCCATAGCTTATGCTCGCTTTGACAGTTGCATCCCAACAAGATGCCAGAAAAAGATGTCCAGACTCGGTTTCGTTCTTATTGCCCCATTTATTTGTATTCTCGCTGAGTTATATTTGTTCTATGTATGCGTGCCTTGGTTCATTCTGGCTTACTATTTATAAATAATACGGAAAGATCTAACCTTGTGCTTCTTGGTGTTCTGCAGCCATGTAGTACATCTCGATGATGATGATGCTGTCAGTGGTGCATGTTTCGTATATGGCGGTTATTTCCACGAGACGGTAACCACCACATGTTTTCGTTCGAATTCTGTTGAGGCCAAATTTGGGATGGTTCGGTAATTGGCGACCGGTATGCACACCTCGGAAGAGTGGCGACTTCCGATGGTCCGTGATGCTCTGGGGAATATCACTTACCCGCCGACGAGACATAGCTACAAGCTGGCGAGTCTTTGGCGGCGTACGCGATCTCCTACATCTACCTGGACGTAACACCTTCACTTAAAGGATATTAGGTCATTCAAGTAAAAAAGAACGCTCCATATTACAATCTCGTGTTTTGCATTTTGGTCTTTAATGAGGCGAATAGTTACCAGAACTGGAAGCAGAGTTATTGTGTGTTTTGATTGTGTCACTGGTTTTTGTTAGGAAACATTTCAGCCTATTCAGCTAAGAACTTTTTTTTGTGGTTAGGCTTCATTCCATACAATTTACAGAAAAAAATCACTGGGTTGTTACACCATGGATTTCCTTAGACAATTTCACCATACTGGAATACAAATTTAGTCGGTTGGTTTAGGCTTACTTATAACAATGCATTTCTTGATAAAAGAGGACTCACTAAAATTCTTCAATTGACTAGCAACGGCAAACTAACATCTTTCCACTAGATTTCGGAACTACGTCCAACCAATGCGTTAATCAAATCTAGAAAGAACTGTAGTTGAAGATGGCCTACATCTTAACATATTACGCAATGGGGAAATTGCTACTTATATTAGGGTAACGGTATGTAATATTAGCCTAACTCCTTCATTCGGCGTATGTACCAAATGTGTCATTAATGTAGCAATAATCAACAAAATCATGTTGCTTTTAGGATGACCGATGGAATCCGAAGCAATTGAGACAATATTAATCAACTTATAGTTGTTCACTTCCGCGTAATTTTCGATTTCTTGAACTTTTGGGCCATCATGAGTTCACTGGTTAGGCTGAACAGATGATCTACACGATCTTCAAGCGATCTAAATTTGGCTTAATTGAATCGATAAAGCAAGTAATGCAGTCTGGATGTGCAGAAAATAGTTAAACGTTACAAAGTAATCATTCCCATACCTAAAACAACAATTATTCTACAAGAAAACCCCAATGTTGGGGATATATTATTTTGTATGTTCCCTACTATGGCCTGTTGTATCAATAACGTAGTAAATAGGTTGTTATTGCTAAAAATTTAAGTGGAAATGCATAGCAAATGCTAGTAAATCATATATGAACATTACTTATGTGTTTCAAAGCAGTTTAACTTAAGTTTGTTTTGTGAAATTTCGTGTTCAGTAATGCCAATACAGCTGGCAATGCCTTAATTTATCCTTAATTAAAGTTTCTGACTTTATAAAAAGAGTTGTGTAACTTTTCGTGATACACACTACCAAATGTCTTATCAGACTTATCTTGTCTTATCAAACTTATCAAACTTATCTGTGCAAGTGTAGAACAAGTTGAATCTCGCCTTCAGCTTGAAAACTTTAAGAGTTATAATCAAAAATGTTACCGATGGTTGCATAATAGGCTGAGTCAAGGGACACATACCCTATTGTTTCATAATTTGTTTCATTTGTATAGGACGAATGTTAGGTTCCTATAGTTGCTTATGGACTCTCCATTCACAACTATAGAAACCTAATGCTTTAAAGGTACCGCAACCATTGCAGCCTTACCCTATGCAAGATAATGTTCAAAAGAATACCTTTGTATATTAATATTGCTTATGTTTTCGTACACGCGCCCTCACAAGAATCTGCAATCCTTTATTCAAGGTCAAATTCATACGTTATAACGAACATATCAAAACCGAAATGAGTAAAAATGGAAACCGGAACCTGGAAGACAAACCATTCGCAAACGCGCTAGCTAATCTACTTATTTAGAGAATCAACATCAGTGTATCTGACCAGTTCACGCACTCCAGAGTTCTCTGGGGTGCGGATCTCTGTTTTCACTGCAGTGCGTTTCAGAGCGCTGAGTTTACTCGCCAGTGGCTTTCAGAGGCAAGTGATTTAATTTCACCGCGCTGCTCATTTCAAAAACTACAGATGAAGGAAGAGTGTGGTGAGTATGCTGCTGTGTGCAGCGCTCCTGCATGAACAAAAAGAGAAGAGGAAGGGGTATATTCGCTCTTGTCTCCCACAGAGGAGAGGGACAAGTATGCTCAAATTTCTAGGTTTTTTACTCATACGATTCAAAAGTTACAGAAGATTTTCTGTGTGCCATTTTTTTCGAATACACCCTTTAATCATGAATTACTCGAGAAATCAGTTTCGTAGCAGAAAACAACGAATAGATTTGTTAGTACTACGTTTGATTTTGTAATATTAAAGAAATTTAATTTTCAGTGCAGTTATCAATTGAAAGCTTTCGATGCCAAATACCATTTGTTCATGAGTATGATTGTGTCGCAAGTACAATCATACCCTATACTTAGGATGTTTTGAAAAATTTTCCTTAACGAAAAATTCCTAGACAAGACCGGGAATCGAACCCAGCCACCCCCAGCATGATGTTGCTTTGTAGCCGTGCCTTTACCGACTGAGCTAAGGGAGGAGAAAACTGCACGCATTTTGAATTGACGGTTAATAATTAGGGTATTTATAATTATTGGGACAGTCTATACATCACAAATATCAAAATTCATCACTTTCAAACAACAAAATACATAACCAAAAATCTAAAAGGGTTTCAAAAATTCACAGCAACACAATTTAAAAAGTATCTATTTCCAATATTTTGTTGTGTTATGGAAACCATCAATAATTGATGATATAAAATCGGTGTTCACAGTAAAAGATAAATTATCGCACGCTTTTTATAACTTTGCTGCAGATTTACATCATTTACATGGTCAATTGAACATAAAAGTTACATTGAAAACACTGGATCATTATATACGTGCTATATTACTTCAGGCTATAACATTTCGAAGCTGCGTAAAATGTTGTCGCAACTTATTAGGAACCTTGCTGCAAACAAACTCCACCCTCTAGCGCGTTGCTATTGAGTATGATTTTGAGGTACATTACTAACAATAATAAACCCCTATTTGCTTCAAAGGAGATTTTGATTTTCACTTTTTTTTAAACACTATTTTTAAAAAAAAACTTTTTTGAGCGTATTAGTAGAATGATTGTGATTGGGAAACTGGATTTTGATGCTCTATTGAATCAACGTTGAGAACGATTTTAACATTCAACAAATTTTTAAAAAATGTTAAATTCTTGAAACCCTTGACATCTAACACATGGAATTACATTCCCTTAAATGATGGTGATGCTAATTTCTGTGAGGGCACTCCTTAAATAATTATTTTAGTTAATAATTATATAAGTGTTATGATCATCCATTACCAGCCCACCTAAGAACACCGCTGACGGAAAGGTTACACCACCCGATACCTTCGCCAACCGAGAGCACCCCAATCCCCAATCAGGCCAGCCCAAAGTGGCCGTGATGGCTTAAAACTCCTCCCTCCTCGCCCCACGGTCCACGGTTCTCCACAACACCCGCTCGCTCTGTCGCCCCAGACCCAAGACCCAAACACATTTCTTACACACAAAAGCAATACGATCGAAATACGGCGACCGGTTGTGAAGAGTCGAAACTGGATGGCTTGTGGCCTGGCTCCCACCTGAGCAGGAACACGCCGAGAATCGGAACCACTCGCAGCACTCGGTGGAACATTCCGGACGGGACCACCCATTTCTCGGCGTGCTGGCAAACTCGGAAAACCGTTTTGCTGCCAGTCGAACGTGTGCCTACTATCATCGCCATCGAGTTCGAATCTCTTCTCTCCGGTGAGTCGTGATTTGATTTTTTTTTCACTTCTCCGATGCTTTTCCACTTTAGTTCGTTATTTGTTTTCTTACGTGGCCTATACTTTTATTTTGCTGTTTTTTTTTTTAACAACACGAACAAACGAACGACCGAACAGCGGCCGGTTATTTACTTTTCTTATACCAAGTTGGACCATGTTTAAATTTTATGAATATATCGAAAGAGTGAGATTTGAATATTCATGAAGAGACATCAAACGTGGTGTTGGTGGTGGTGGTGTGTGTGTTGCTGCTGCTGCTGCGTTGCCTTTTGACTGCACATGGGGAGGACGAGACAAGTGAGGACGATTCGAAGATCGCTTGTGGGGAATGGAAAATTACCAAGAAATAAAACAGCAAACTGAACACTTGCAGCAGCAGCAGCCCGGGCAGTTTCGTAAAGAATACGAATGACTAACGGCCTACGCAAAACTATCAAAACAAACGATCGTAGCCGTACACATTTCGGGCTATCGGAATCAAAGTGTAAGGTGAGTATATTTCCACGAGAATTTCTGCATGACAATGAAGACAGCAGTATTAGTTATGCTTAATGTCGCAGAACAGTCAAATCTATCAACTTCAGCATATAAACTGTGTGATAAACGGTTGTCGTTGGTTTGGTGACTTCAAGGTCGCACCCGAAGTAAACTTCCGTGGCGACAGCCTGCTCAACACCAGCCGGTGTTGGAGCAGTGTATCGTGTTGTTGTTATAGTACCGGTGATAGCGTGGGGTTTCATTTTTTTGAATTTGTTTCCATATTTTAAACACGTGCGTATCCATAATTAATTTAACGCTTTTGGAAGAAAAATGTTATGAATCATGTGTTACATATATTTATAGCTACGTTACTTTTCTATTTTCACCAATGGAACAAACATTATCCTTAATAATTCAGTGATCATGACAAAATACAAAAATGTCTGTTTGGCTTTGCTAAAACAAGCTTTGAGACAAAGACTCATACGCCTCCTAAATTTCATGAAGATTTAATACAGCAAAATAGGATAAGTTGTTCGCAACAGATTTTAATACAAGTTACTCACTAGGAGAGTATTTTGCGTTTCGTACATTTGCTCTCACAGAAAACAGAGCTGAATAGTACCTGCCACTTATAAAGATTAAATGCTAAATTGTCGCATGACGAATTGTCTAAATAACGAACAATTGAAAAGACAAACAATCGAATTGTAGGACAAAAGATCGAATGACAAAATGTCAAATCACAAAATATAAAGCCTGTCCACGGTTAATTTCGGGCACTTTTTTCCAGTGTAGTTTTTGAATTATATCACAGATTGCTGAAACGTTTCAGCTGGAGCTCTGCACTTCATTTCGTCGTACATTCATGTTACGTTCAGTAAAATGGCATCGAATCAAAGGAAGTGTGAAAAAACATTTTGTACGAACGGCAGCAAAATTTGAATTTATCGGTACGCGACCTTGCCAAGAAACAAAACTACCGAAAAGTACCGTGTTTTGTGTTTGCAAATCAGTTGAACATCACTGGACTGTGGATCGGAAGGTTGAAGGCGGAACAAATCGAAATGTATGCTTCCGACAAATGGACAAGATGGTGGTAGCTATTATTTATAAAAATATCAATCTTTCTGTACAAAACGTGACTCTCAAAATTGGGAACCGAAGCATTAATTTGAATTTGTAAAAGCGTTTCTTCAAATTCACTGTTGAGTTTATTGCTTATCAATCGTCGTTTAACTATATCTAACGTTATCATAGACACTCAAATGTATTTGGTAAACTTTGTAAGGACCATTAATTGATGCTTTTATTTATTCATAGTTGCCATTAGTACAGTTGATTGATTACTTGTTGTATTTCAAATTCTTCATTCGTTGAAGAGAACTTTTTGTACCTTAAGTACCTAAATTTAACTTGAACTCGGGATCCTTAGAATGAAGGTTGCATTATTCTACATCTTCTTCATCCTTGGGTATACATTTGACAAAATTAATAGCCGTATTCAAATCTCTAGTCTCAAATTTGCATAACATTGTTTAACAATCGTTAGTTAACAGTCACATACATAGAACTTTGACTATGAGCAAATAGAGTGTTAGAAATGGTCTAGAAAAGTTCCACAACATATTAGAAAACGGTGCTTCATGACTTGTAGCATTGTCTTATACCAACATATTTGTTGTTGTGTCATCGTTTCGACGATTTGTTATTGTACTTAAGATGAACAAGGGTTTGTTTCTAATCAGCCAGTATCTCATTGTTTAAATCATGTGCCTTTCTCCATTGGGTCATCCCTTAGCTCAGTCGGTAAAGGTGCGGCTACAAAGCAACACCATGCTGGAGGTGGCTGGATTTGATTTCCGGTCTGGTCTAGGTATTTTTCATTAAGAAAAATTGGCATAGGGTAGGATTATGCTTACCGCACAATCATACTAATGCAAAAATGGTCCTGGCATCGAAAGCTCTAAATTAATAACTGTGGAAGTGCATTTGCAACTCTAAGTTGAGAGCAAGAAATAAGCTAATTTCGAAAGTAAAAAGCTTGAAACGCTAAGAAAGAAGAAAGACGACTGTGTTGACATGATACTCGCTTTGGAGGAAGCCGAAAAATCCTCTGCACTTCCACGAGAAATGAATGGGATGTTGGATATTTGGGGAAAAGTCAGCAACAGGGTTCGTTTTGGTAAGCGATACGCTGAAGATATGTAGCACTTTTCGCCAAAAGCAATGGGCCGCTCTAGTGTTACAGAAAAGAGACAAGCATAACGAAAAACAAATTTAAACAAAATAGACAAAATAACATAAAACAGGATATTAGATAATGTCTTCCAAGTATGATAGAAAAAAAGTATTTGTTGCTGTGCAAACCACCTCTCCTCGATATCCAAGATGGGCAAGTCTGCCGGCGGCACTCGTCCACATCAACCCGGCGGAAAAGAGAGAGAGAGAGGGAGAGAGAGAGAGAGGGAGAGAGAGAGAGAGAGAGAAATTGTTGTATTTAACAAAGCCCTCCCTCCCACATTCGTAAGATCTAACATTGACTATTTTTATGAATCATTGAAAGTAGTTATTAGTATACGCAGTGAAGAAGTAGACGAAATACCCGTATCTCGTCAAGCATGAGATTGGTGCCTCTCAATAACATATTTAACATAATAAATAATAAATTAGCTTTTCAGAAAGCTTTTAGTTAGGGGTCCCTCAATTTGAAATGAAGCAAATGGAATTCCTTATTTCACCCATTCAATGCAAACAATAATAACTCCGATGTAGTAAAAAACTGCTTATCCTTGCTTTAGGTAACGGGTGTCCACTAAAAAATGAAAATGATTTCAATACTTTTCCATCAGAACAAAAACGGCCGCATAGAAATGTCACTTTAGATGAATGAATCGTTGCACTCTCCAGAAAATTTTCATACACTCTTATTTCACTCTAACATGTTCAGTCGTGTTCAGCATGCCGTCGAAACAGGAAGAACTGCGCGCGCGCGTTGTGCAATTCTTTCAAGCGAACGAAGATCGTGGAAAAAATACACGGTGGACCATTTTGTCGTGAAAAAGTTCCGGTATCCACCGTATACCGTATCCTGGCATGCATGAGAGTAACCCGGAAGAAAGGTTGCGGCCGTCCAGCGAAAATAATGAATGAGAAAACGCTCCGCTCGCTGCGCAGCACTGTTCAACAACAAGGATTCGGTAAGTCAACGGGAAGCAGCCAGAAAGTTCCATTGTTCGAAGTAACTCATCTTGCAAGACGCTAAAGAAAGAAGGAATAGTGTGTAGAAAGAAAACCAGATCCCCAGAGTACACAGATGAGCAGATTCAAACCGTGAAATCCCAATGCCGCTGGATGACTCGGAATTACGGCGGAAAATCTCTCGTTCTGGACGACGAAAGCTACTTTCCTCTTTCGAAATCTCAGATACCGAAACGACCGATTCTACACTAAGGACAAATCTACTACTCCTCCAAAAGTAATGTATAAGTTCAAGCACAAATTTGAATCGAAGGTTATGTTATACATCGTAATATCCGATAAGGGTATTTCGAAGCCGTGGTTCAAACCAAGCGGTTTGGCCATCAACCAGGAGGTGTACCAAAGAGAGTGTTTGCAGAAAATACTCATCCCATTTCTTAAACAACATCACTCGGATGGCAAATACGTGTTTTGGCCGGACAAGGCATCATCGCACTACGCAAAAAAACGCTAACGTTTTTGGAGAGCCAAAATATACCATATGTCCCAAAAGACCGGAATCCGACAAATTTGCCACAGTGCCGTCCTATCGAGGATTTCTTCGGTCTTTTGAGCTCCATGGTATACAAGGATAATTGGAAGGCCAAGAACACCAAGCAACTTACCAACAGGATCAAAAGCTGCATCCGAAAAATCGATGTGGCTGCCGTCCAACGGTCATGTTCCAGCATAACGACTAAGCTGCGCGCACTGGCAGACCACGGACCATATGACAATATTCACTAAACTTAGTTTGAAGATTTAAGTTGACCATTTTAATAAAATAAATCAGTTTGAACAAAACTTCACTGGTATTTTTTCCTGACCCATTCTTTTCGTTCTCATTATTTAGTGGACACCCGTTATTGGCTGTCATTTTACTAGCTTAAGCATTAACGGTCATTTCAAATTCATTGTTTGTTTTTATGTTGGCAGCACTGTATTCTTCGGTTTTTACTAGCAGCAAGAGATTTTTGTTGGCAGCAGTGAATTCTTGGAATTCTTTTCTGGTTACAATTTGAACTTGAGCGGAACAGGGAAGGCTTGAAATGTCTCCGAAACATAAAGCATATTTGGCGAAAAAAGAGACGGTCGGTGGTTCTTTTAAGTGATAAACCTAAGATTATTAATGAATTAGAGGATGGAATGTCAGTCAATGCTGAGCCGCGAAAATATAAGATTAAAGTCTCGGCTACGGTTTATGGTATCAAACGGCGAAAGGAAGCGATCAAAGCAAATGTAGCTGATATTCCTGTAATCATTCGTATGTCTAACTTATACCTGCTTTTGCAAATTATGTACCTCTATTTATTTATCAACTCGTGACCGTTTCAAGAGAGCGAGATACCCAAAAAGAAGACTAGGCGCTGCATGTTTAGCTCTTACAACAACGGGGACATCATATTCAGGTAAGCCATCAAGAGACGTTGCAAGTACAGGCGCAGAGTTTTTCCACAAAATGGTCAGTGATGGTTCTTTCGGAAGTAGAGGCTTCATACAAAAGTTCGTTGATCATTATCCGTGTTCTTAAAATGACAGGAGAAAAACTCACAAGTAATGGTGCTATCATTGAAGAGTATGTCTCAGATATTAATTGCCGGTAAAAGTGGACGCTGTTTTAAAAAGACTTCATAACCAATTTGAAAAAAAAATCAAAAGTGAATAACTAATTTGCATTATTAAAATCTCCTGTGTAGCCAAGCAAAGAGGTAAGTAGCAAGTAGAAAAGGGTGAATTTATACTTGTTACGAAGTATGTTAAAAAGTTCTGGGAAAACCCCACTTTCAATACGTCAAATGAAACTCTAAATCCATATTTTGAAGGAAAAATATCGAAACTAAGCTTTGTTTTTGTATTCCAAATCAGGTTTGCCATGACTGGAACATTGTACCAATTATCGCCATAGTTTTAAATTCTGGTTCTTTGATGGCCAATCGCCTATGTTTCTTATGGGAGTGGCTATAACAGAAACACATTCATGAGTCCTAGAGGGTTTGAGCTGTTTAGTGGAATACCTGTAACTCAGAAATTAGAAGAAAAACTAGTATTTTCCATTCAACTCCAACTGCCTTTGCTTTTCTAAGTCGAGTTATTAGCACGAGACACTGAAGAAATCTGCACATTGTAGACGAAATACGCGTATCTGTCAAGATAAGCAAAGGTAGTTGGAACTAAATGAAAAATACCAACTTTTCTTCTAATTTCTAGTAACACATTTATGGCCAAGTGGTGCAAAAAATCTGAAAATTTAAGACAAATGGATCAAGTCTATCTTTTGATTTCCGACCAAATGCTGAAATTTCGAAGAATGGAGACGGACTATTTAAATGTTATCTACTCAACGAAAGATATCTCATGACGATTTGTATCACCAATTGGTGAGAAATATATTGTTTGTGTTACCACCCCAAAAACACAATCCGCCACACTTCAAACTCACTCGCCACCACATGAAAAATAAATTCATTCCTGGCATCACTTACACGAATCGATTGGAAAATTATGGCCTTCTCACTGTTTTGTTTCCCTTTTGCATACACTCATGTGATTTAGATGATGCATAAGTGTGCGTGAATTAATCGTCAAAAAGGTCCATGGTTGCCAATAAGCATAAGTTTTTGATTGTAGTTTTGACAGATGAGTTGAAACACAAAAACACCTTCCGACACACTGAAACACAAACACAACGTGGCAGAGTTACTAACCCCTGAAGTTATATGAACAAAACTTTGAACTTCTTTTGTGATACTTGAAATAATTTAAATACATTTGAGTAAACTTGTTAAACTATTACTTGTAACAGTTTTAAGTACATCCAGTAACCTGAATAAATGCAGTACAATGAGTGCAATGTTTTTGGTATTCTTTAATATAGCTGTTAACTAACTTAAATGAAATTAATTGACTATTTTTTCCATTTTTTCCTAATTCCGGGTTACCCAAACGAGAATGAAACATAAAAACAACAACAATAACAGTTTGTGTGATGATTTTATCACAATTGAAAAATGGGGTGGGGGTGAGTCCGCGAGGGGGAGTGAGTCCGCGAGCGTTACGTAATTAAAGGAGGGAGTCAGGTCAAGTGTTACTTATTGTTACATTAGAGGTGGGGGGGTAGTCCAAAATCCCGTTATTTTGCGTTACGTAATTTGTACACAAAGCCTAACAAGGTAATCCTATGATGTCTGTGGACGGTCCAAAATATTCATTCAATATGTTTGAATATTTATCGTGGCTTTGTATAGCTCAACAAGCTACGGTTACTACTGTATATCTTAAGTACTGATCCCCAAGGTTAGTTTTTATGAACCTGAACATCCCAAGATAATCTGGTAACGACGGGTGAGCTTGAAAAAGTTTCACTGAATGTGTTTGAATGCATATCGGCACCTTTCATAGAATATAAATCTAATGGTACGACTATAGATCCTATTTTCTGAACTCAAGGGCAGTTTTGATGACCTAGAACATCCCAAGATACCTCATTATTTAGGTTGATCTTCCAAAAGATCCACTTAATTTGGTCGAATGGTGCTGTAGAAGCTGTAGAATGACCTAGATCATCCGAAGATTATCTCATCTCAGACAGACACTGTTGTTACTCCAAAATATTCAATGAATAGGTTTCAATACACATTGTAGCATTGCATAGCCCAGAAAGCTTTTGTTATGACTGTAGGTCCTATTTTCTGATGTCAAGGATAGTTTGGATGACCTAGAACATGTCATACGGCTTTATAATGTTTTTTTTAAATAAAAATCGTTAATTGATTATGTTTGAATATTTATTGTAACATGGTATTGCCTAAAATTTTCAATTTACTGTCATTACAAAATTTACTGTGTGATTTTATACAGCCATTATCCTTTTGGGGTCATGTATGACCCCTAAGGTCTGAAAGAGCTAATGTACACGGAAAAAAATAATTATTTTCAACACGCGCGTAAAATTTCCTAATAAATTGTTTAAGTCCAAGCCAAAGGAGGCGTAAACAACGTAATTGTTTGTAATCTTTCATGCGCTATACAACAATTTTTGCAATCTTTCATACAACAGGCTAAATTTAGGCGATATCTGTCTTTAGTTTATATGAAATATCCCATTTTTTTCTGCCAAATCTAGCATTCCAATTCAATGTTTCTTTTTATCTATGTGTACTTTTCAGGGCAAGGCTAGCATTTAGGATTATTTCAATACTGTGTGGCCCGAAATGTTCTGTATTGAAACTAATGCGAAACAATATTTTTCGTGACGGTCGCAATGTGATTCTTTTAAAATTGTACCGCAGTATAGAAAACAAAGACGTAGTCCTATGTCAAAGGTCTGGTTTGCTGAACTCGTTTTATAAAATATTGCCAATGCCTCAACCCACCAGCCGTTGCATTAAATGAAAGCTCCAAGTATGTTGTGAAAATCGCCAAGTTACTTCCGATTCAGGTCAACTATGATCATCTTATTGACGAGTGGAACTTGTTAAAATGCTAGGTGTTGATTTTGAGTACACAGTACAGAATCGAGGCGTATTGGAACCAGTTGTTTACTAAGAAAACGGCTGTAGGCGAGCCTAAATACCCTCAGGTGATTAAGGTAGCGAAACATCTTCACATGGTAACGGCTCAAAATAGGAATTGAGAAGCAATATATGTCAGAAGTAATTCTAGTAATGACCATGCCGGAAGGCGTTTCAAAAGTGCGTATAGACCCGTCTTCAAAAAAAAAACGTGCTGCTGACCTAGTGAAATTGGTCGTGGAGAAAAAAAAGGCTTAAACCCAACAAAAAACCCCAAAAAGTATCGCTGCGCCTCAGTATTATTAATTTTTGCAAACGAGGGTGATCACTTAGTTCATTTTAAACTGCACTTATACAACTAGACCTGTGCGCCGATCGGTTTTGAATCGGCGGCGGCGTGTATGGTATTTTCAAAATGGCGGCGGCGGCGTGGATCGGCGTGGGCATAAATTACCCCCTAAAAATTTCCATATGCATATTCCTTTTAACTTTTTCGCTTTTTCGTGCACTGTAAATGCTATAGGATCATTCTAAGTCTTATATTTTGATAGAAGGCCCGGATATCCGTTGTGTTATATGACTCAGTTCGATGATTTGACGTGTGTATCTGTATGTGTGTATACAAAGATGCGAGACTTAACATTATAGAATTTGTTCATAACAAGTCGACGGGGAATTCGGCTTGTCTTTATTACTAAACTTAACCAAAACTGTTGTTTCAGCGTTCAGAGTTCAATTGCCAAGAGACGCTCTGCACATTTTGTAATTGTTGGGTATAAAAATAGTTTAGTTTAGATCTTCACAAAGATTCAATAAATAATACTTTAATACTACATATTACAACAGAAAAGTAGATTATAAAGATCTATAAGACATTTGTATTCTGATTTTTGATGTACCGTAGAAAATCGAACACTCTTGTAATATAAAAAGCGCAATAGATAGAGATAACGAAACATCTTTCAATTGCAATATAATACTCAACTATTCAATAATTCTAAATATTTGAAAATTGAATGATAAAAATATCTAATATGTTAAAAAAATCAAAATTTAATATATAAAAATCTAAAAGTCTAAAGATCTAAGAATCTAAAAATCTAAAAATCTAAAAATCTAAAAATCTAAAAATCTTAATGCTTAAAAGATATAAAAATCTAAATATCAAAAATATCTAAAGATTTCAAAATATTAATCCTTAAAACATCAACTTTTAATTTCTTAAAATAAATCTGAAGAACCAAAAAAATTTAAAATCTTAAAATTAAAAAATCAAACTACCTACATATCTTAAAAAATCTAAGAATTTGAAAAATGATATAAAATGTAAAAGTTTAGAAATCTGAGAATCCAAAATTCTAAGATAAAACGTTGTACGGAATCAAACTGCACCACTTTTAAATAGCTGTAACTTTTTACCCGTTGAATAGCAGCCGCACAAAGAAATTTGCACACGTACCTCAAAAATCCGGATTTTGCTCATCGTGCCATCAGCAGGAAGCTAGGAATGGTACATCTACGGTGTCTCGTGTTTTAAATCGGTACCACGAACGTTTGATCATCGATCGGAAAGTAAAAAGTGGCAAAAATAGATCTCCGAATAAGGAGTGTATCGAAAAGTAGTTATAAACATTCGATGCGTTATTACGCATAAAGTACTGTATATATTTTTAGCGTGTAAGCGCCATTTGCTTTGTTTACATGTCAAAAATGATTATTCGGTTCATTCATTTCCGTTGATAAAGTTGTATTCAAAATGTCGCGAATTGAATTTGAGACTAAAAGAAAATTCTGCACGCTGGTGCACCGAAAAGGTGTTACTTACAACCAGATTGCGAAAAGAGTAAATGTTCACCGCAAGTGTAAAACGCATCATCAGAAAAGTTTGGTAAGGAGTGCTCCCTCAAGGATTTACCAAGAAGTGGCCGGAAACCCGGCTCCAGCAACCCCGATTTGGACCAAAAAGTTGTGGATTATATTCAACGGAACAAATCTGCCTCTACTCGCGATCTAGCCAAGAAGTTCAGGACCAGCATCGGAATGATTCAACGAATCAAGCGCAGGAATGACTTGAAGACGTACAAAAAAGCAGAAAGTGCCCAAACAAACTCCGGAACAAAAGTCTCGTGCCAAAACCAGGGCTCGAAAGCTGTACAGCTGCATTTTGGACAATGTCGACCAGTGCATTTTGATGGATGACGAAACATACGTTAAAGAAGATTCAAGAACGCTACCGGGGCCGCAGTTTTATACCTAAATCTGTTGGGAACGTGTGCAACCTGCAGATACGACTGTTGCGATGGAGAAATTCGGCCAGAAGGTGCTCATTTGGCAAGCTATTTGCACATGTGGCTTGCGTTCTTCAATTTTCTATACAAAAGGAACTATAAATGCTGAGATTTATCAAAAGGAATGTTTGAAGAACAGGTTGCTACCATTGTATAGAAAGCACCAGACCCCTCCTCTCTTCTGGCCAGATTTGGCATCGGCACATTACGCCAAATCCACTCTACAGTGGCTGACGGAGAATAACATCAAGTTCGTAGAAAAAGACATAAACCCACCAAACTGTCCCCAGTTGCGACCGATCGAACGCTATTGGGCAATAGTCAAGCGTATATTTAAGAAGGATGGTACAGTGTCCCAAAACATGACCGATTTTAAGAAAAATTGGGCAGCGGCATCCAGGAAGTGCACAAAGGTCACTGTGCAGAATTAGATGGCAGGTGTCAAATCAAAAGGTACGGGTATTCTACAGAAATGAACATGATGACTAGTTTTTCCGTTTGGATCTTTTGTAAACATGTTAAGCTATAATAAACTGAAATAGTAAAGGGTGATACGGTCAAAATTTGGTCAAGGAAAGCGATGTGTAAATCGGTGAAATCGTTTGTTTAAAAATCAAATTAATTTCTTTTTCAAGTTCAATTAGTATAAAATTCAGGAAAAATATTCAGTTAGGCTTCCGCTTTTCAAATCCGAATTGCCAGGCCTTACGCTTGACCTGCCATCAGATTTTGTACAGCCACCTTGGCCGCAGAAAGCCAGTTTGCCTTGAACTGCTGCTCGTCCCACAGTTTTTGGTCTTCTTTAGGTTCCGCTTCGCCAATAGCCCAGTATTTCTCAATTGGGCGGAGCTCTGGCGTGTTGGAGGTTCTTGTCCTTGGGAACCACCTGCACGTTGTTGGCGCGTACCACTCCATGGCCTTTTTACCGTAATGGCAAGATGCCAAATCCGGCCAAAACAATACCGTATCAACCATGTTTCTTCGGAAAGGCAGCAGACGTTTATTCAAACACTCTTTCACGTAAATTTCTTGGTTGACAGTCCCGGAAGCTATGAAAATGCTGCTTTTCAAGCCACAGGTACAGATGGCATTGCCAAACCAGATATTTCTTTGCGAACTTTGACAGTTTCGTGTAGTTGGCGAAAATATCTGCTACGCTTTCCCCTTCCTTTTGCCGTATAAAACTCCTGTCCCGGAAGCTGCTTGTAGTCGGCTTTGACGTAGGTTTCGTCGTCCATTACCACGCAGTCAAACTTCGTCAGCATCGTCGTGTGCAACCTCCGGGATCGCGCTTTGGCCGTCGTATTTTGTTTATCATCGCGATTTGGAGTCACTACCTTCTTGTAAGTCGATAGTCCGGCTCGTTTTTGGCTCGATGCACGGTTGTGAACGATACACCCAGCTTATTGCGGCATCTCGGAGAGATAGGTTAGGGTTTCGCTTGAAACTACCGGCAACTCTCTTTGTCGTCTCCAGCGGCTTCCGGTTTTCGATTTCCCCCGATCCAGACTTTCTGGCTGTCGACAAACGTTCACAAACACTTTAATTACATTTGTAACGGTTGATTTGGCAACTTTTGGCGATTTAGCCAACTTTGCGTGCAGTAGTAGCTCGGATTTTCGCGATGCGCGAGCAAAATTTTGATACGCTGCTCTTCTTGCTTGGACGGCATTTAGACAACTGAAGAGTGAATTCCAAAATCAAAATAGAGAGCTACATTCTACACCACACCTTCAAAATGAGGGGTGTTCAGGTTTTTTAAATGCAAAATTGAAAGAAATACGTCAAGTTGATATTGACCAAATTTTGACCGTATCGCCCTTTATGTTAATTTTAACCATGTTTTCATGCCTATTTTATTATTTGGAAGTTTATAACTACTTTTCGATACACTCCTTAGTGTTAAGGATCACAAGTGGGTAGTTCAAGTTTTCCATAGGAATCCAAACAGTTCAGTTCGAGATGTGGCGAAGAAACTGAATCTTACCAACACCGTCGTGCAAGGTGCGAAAAAACGTGAAGGACTACACACGTACAAAGTCCAAAAGGCGCCTAACCGCGATGAACAGCAGAATACGGTAGGTAAAACACGTGCACGGAAGCTCTACATCCAGATGTTGACGAAACCACATTGCCTCGTTATGGATGGTAAAAGCAGACTTCTGGCAGCTTCCGGGGCTCCAGTTTTTTACTGCTCATCATAACTTCCATGTCCCTGATGATGTTAGAAAGCAGAAGATGTCAAAGCTTGACCAAAAATAGTGGTGGGTTATATCAGGGACATAACCGCGAGGTTCACGTAGGACCGTGCGGTTCTGGATCTTGTGGTTTATAGTATTAATGGTATCATCTGATTTATACGTACCATAACACATATGGTTGGTTAAAATTGTAATAAAATAGCTCTATAATTTTGCTTTGGACCAGCCCTTCTTATGAATTTTGCTCCATACTACACTTTCGTGATCCTCGTGATCTTTCTGGGCCATGTTATTCAACGCTAGTATATAGCACGCGAGATGAACCGAAATGATTTCATAAAGGACGAACGACTAGTTTTCAGTGGCCCGAATTTTTATCATTGCATCTCGGTTATTCCGAGAGTCGAAGTGACGTTTGTCACTGGTAAAGTGAGAAAAGTCACCTGCAGTGACGTGACTCTTCTGGGTAAATCAAATGGAGAGTCACGTCACTGCAAGTGACTTTTCTCACTTCACCAAGTGACAACCGCCACTTCGACTCTCGGAATAAACCTCACCGTGTATAGAGAAACTTTGTCGATGGATCGCAAGCCTCAAAGCAAGCGTCGGGCGGATACTGTCAACCGTCAACTGTAGAACAAAGTCATCAAGAACATTAAAGCAAACACCAGCATCTCAGATTGTAATTTGACCAAAAAGTTTCGCGCCGCACGCAGTACCATTCAACGGATTCGTCTCCGGGAAGGCTTCAAGTCATGTCGTGCCTGTAGACAATCAAATAGGGATCAGAAGTAGAACAATGTGGCCAGAATTTCCGTGCCAGAAAACTGTATGATCTGGTGTTGATAAAATTCAATGCCTGTCTCCTCATGGATGATGAAACCTATGTTAGGGCCGATTTCAAATAGCTACCGGGACAAACATTTTACTTGGCTACGGCTCGGGGAGATGTTCCTGCCAAATTCAAGTTTGAGTTTGCAGATAAATTTGCATTTGCATTTGAAAATACATGATTTGGCAAAGCTTCTGTAGCTGCGGTAGGAAGACCAAGGTTTTCATCACTGATAAGACATTTAATTCAAAGCTGTACAGAACGGAATGTCTCCAAAAGCGAATATTGCCATTCATCAGATCCCACAATGAACATGTCCTATTTTGGCCAGATCTTGCAAGCTGTTGTTACAGTAAAACAGTGCTATAGTGGTTTGAAATCAACGGAATTCATTTTATACTGAAAGAACTCAACCCACCAAACTGTCCCCTGCTCAGACCGATAGACAGATTTTGGGCTATTATGAAGAGGAAGCTGAAGGTTGATGGCAGTGTCGTCTAAAACATCAATGAATTGAGAACCAAAATTGCAAAAACAATGGATTGGAATATTGTGCGCCGGTTGATGAAAAGTATTCCGGAAAAAGTCCGCAAAATTCTTCAAAATCGAGATGATTAATTTTTGTTGTATTTTTTCTTTAAAGTTTACATAAAGTCAAATGTTTAAGTTAAAATAGAATACTTTTTTGTTAACGTATATCCGAAATGTGCGCAATAGTCTATCTTCCAATTCTAACTGGGCCACACCTAAGATAAACATTCTATTGTTTTTTGGGAAATATGTGTCAGGTAACATATATTTTCGTATTCCTGGATAAGGATACATTTAATTTTCAAAATGGAAAATACTCGTTCAAAAACGAGTTCAATATAATTAATAATCTATAAAGACGTACATATTATTGAAATCTTGGAACTCCATAATAATTTAACCAGCTAGTATATGAGCTAAGATCTTGATCGTACACCAAGTCCTCAAAAAAAAAAAAAGATCGAACCATCGCAAAATTGCTCAGCTGTTGCCAGCACGGGCATCCGCTCCGAACCGAAGCCGGATTAGCATTTCCCAAATTGGCGCTGCTGACATAGCGCGAGCAAGTCGTAATCGCAACCTCTAAAAAGCATCGCAAACAACAACAGCACACATCTCACCGACGAAATACTTAGTCTTGACAACCGCAATCACAACAACACTTGAGCAGTCAATGACCAACGGTAAGAGGGGAGGAAATTTCTCGAATGCCCAAAACCATAAAAGAAAAAAAAAACAATCCAACCGTCGATGCGAAAAACAACAACCTACCAACCTACCTATATTTTCGTTCATGGTGACCGACGTTCGCTCGCCCGATCAGCGCAACAACCAGGGTTGCCACATTATTTTTCGTTTCCATCTTTAATTTTTGCCGAAAAAATCTTTTTTATCTGTGTTTAATTGCAAAAATCTTGGTAAAAATCTTTATTTCATATTTTGTGCTCTTAAAAAAGGAAAACAGATCTGTATGTGAGGGATTTATGTTCTCGGGGGAAATCGATCATTGCAATTAAGCCCTTCTGATAGGGCAGTAATCATTTGATAATGAATCATATGTGACATGGTGTTTGTTTTGGTTACGTAAAGTTCCAGGATAGGTGAGCAAAATCGGAATGGAATTAACAATAAACCATTGTTATGATGCGTGTACATCAATTTGTTGAATTTAGAACTTAGTTGTGATGTTTATATTAACTGATCAACTTCTCCATTCCTCCTTTGGCATCCATGATGTCCGTACTCAGGTGGTTCCGGATTTTGGACTTATTCAGATTGTATTGCGAGAATAGTCACTCGACTTCTTCAAAAGAATGCGCAATGAACTTTCTTAGCAAGTGAAAAGCTATCTTCCCAGCTGCTCGTTTGAAATACAGACGTTTCCTTCAACAAGTTTTGAAGTCTTCTGATTCTTACAACTTGTTGTCAGTGCAAACGGTTACCGTCGCTTTCAAAGAATTTTGGATATTGTTCAATAATCGAGTTGAACTCCTTCAAAGGGTGCAACTTTTTAGGGTCAATGCTCGGTGCAGTAGTCAGAACTGGATCGTTAAGATCAAAGCGCTTAATGATCTGTTTCATTCGGTTTACAAAGCACAGCAGATCGAGTAAAAAGCCTCCATCCTTGTATCATCGAGCATTCCGAATCTAAGCATTTCTCCTGCAGCAACACCGATGTATATTTTCAACTTCTTACGAAGATGTTTCTCGATATCTGAAACCCATAAATCCGTCAGGTGTTTTAGGCAATCATCCTCACGAAAATTGGCAAGGGGCACCATCAGCGAGACTTCAGCTGATTGCAGGATTTCATTTTCAGGAATTCCGTAGCTTTTGACTGGAATATACGATTCGCTTTGTTGATAGGAGGCAATACTTAGTTTAAGAAGTGGATAAGTGGCTGCGTCATCGGCTCATTATGATGACAAAAATCGAACCGTTGTCTCAGTTGGATTAGAATGCGAAGCTCCGAAAACCGTTCCATATTCCATTTTAAAACTGACTCCAACAATATCCATCTGGTGGTAGACGTATGCAGAACTGTGTAATCTGGAATTTCTTAGGTCATTTAGGGCTGCAGTACAAGTAACTGCAGATATATCGCATCATTTGTTCCAGGTACATTTCCAGATTTCAGTATGCGTAACTTGCTTAAAGAGCCAAAAAGTGGCAAGTATTTTCGTCACTGTTTATTAAATGCGCAAAATATGTATAGGTTTGCGCATTGCAAGATTATATTAAAGCTAACAAAAAATTACGTTCGAAGCGAATAGCAAAAATTACAATCAAGAACATCATTCTAACTGGGGCGACCCCGACGTAGTGGTTAGCATCCATACCTCTCACGCCAAAGTCACGAGTTCGAATATCAACCCCAGACAAGTTACGAAAATACCTAAAAGGTATTTGAGTGACTACAACGGGAGGTGAACCAGCCCAGGGCTGAAAATCTCGATAATAAAGGAATAAAAAAAATCTTACTTCCCAAAATTCTTCTGCATAAATGCATAAAAATACTTCTAAATTAGACGAACAGTACTTTTGTAGAAATCACTGAAAGAAACAACTTTGAACATTGAAACAAACACTTCTCCAGCGGAATACTTGAAAAAAATATTGAAGCCATATCTGGAGAACTAATTGTAATAATCCTTGCAGACATACTTGACAAGATTTGAAAAATAATTTTACAAAAAACCCATTCCAGAATTTTTAAATGACTATAAGAGATTATGGAATTTATGCACACAAATCTTCTTAGATTTCTCCAACTCCAAACTCCAAACTCCACTCCAACTCCAATTTCTCCAAATAAGAATTTTAATCAAGCACTCTTTCAAGAATAATCGTAAGATTTTGAGTTGTTCTTTCAGGTGTCCTCCAGATATTCCTTTAAAATCGCAAATCTTTAAAAAATCAGGGATTCTTCCAAATATTTTATCATAAGAAAGTTAAAAAACTACTGACGCTATGCCTGAAGAAACTCCTGCAAGAATCCCTGGAAAAATACTTGCGAACGTCTGAAGAATACCTATAGAAACGCCAGAAGGAATATCTAGAGCAATGTCTGAGAATCTTTGAGAAATGTTATAAAATTTTCTTCAATAAAAAATCTCAAAAATATTATACATCATTTGAGGGCCCACATACAAAATGAATTTTAGATTGTGATCTGTCACGGTAGTGTCAGTGTGAAATGTTTTATTTTGCTTTGTGGGCCCAAAACAGCACACTGAAAGTAGTATTGATAAATAGTTGAATCCTAAACTTTACTCATATTTTGAATTTGAAGTTTTTGAGCGGACAAGCAATTGCCAAAAATCTTTAAAATCTTGGTTTTTCTCAAAAATCTTTCATCTTTACATACAGATATCTGTATGAAAAAAATGAAAAAAATCTGTGTCATTCTAGATAAATCTGTGCATGTGGCAACCCTGGCAACAACAGCAGGCAGGAGGAGGATCGTTTCGTCGATCGTTCCTCGGGGCGTTCGCTTGCTTTGCTGATGTTCGGGTGGATTCAATCGAGGGGTTCGTTTCGGATTGATTCGGCAATGAATAACACCAGTTGGGTTAGTTTATTGTTTTCAGTATAAAATTTGTATTTTCGTTCTTTCTCTTTTTTTTTTTTGGTTCCGGTTCAACAATTCATAGAATTTGACCGGGTGGGTTTTTTTTCTCTTTTAGTTTTAGTTTCTTCAAAAAAATATTCTCACAAAAAAAAACTTCATTTCACAATTTAAGTAAACTTATGTGAGAAAAGGTTTATCAACACAATACAATAGTTATGGTAGTAGATTTGTAATCATCAGGTTTGCCCTTTATTCTTCTTCGTCTTCTTCTTCGTGCAAGTAGCTTCTTAAAGAGGTTTTTTTCTTCATTCTGTTAGTGGGATAAACTTACGAGCTACAAATTTTCGATCGAAGCTGGCTTCGATTTATCGACATTTAGATTTCACATGGCGCACAATTGCTTTGTTCTCTATCTCTATCGCACGGGTAGCGGTAGTTGTAGTAGGAGCAGCTAACTTTGCCTTTGGGTCGCTTCCGAGCGAGTAGCAATTAGTTTTCGTTTATTTTTTTAGTTTGTTCTCTCAAACTTACATGCTAAGGGTTTATTTGTACTTGCTTTCTTGTTCTTTTTTTCTTCTTCTGTTTTTGTTTATTACACATTCGCACAACAGTACCATTAATAGAATGAGATTTGGATGATACGGGTTACATGGGTGAATGAGTTTTTCTTTTTGTTTTCAATTCGTTACATAGACGTTTTTGAGTGGTATGTGTGTTTGTGTGATTATGGGTTTGTCTGTTTGTGTGCGAGTAATTTTCTCTCTTTCTGTGTCGAATAACGAGAAGTTCACCTCGGACGGAGCACTCTCCAATGTGGTGGATCATGTGTTGGGGAGGAGGAGCAGGAGGGTTGGGGGGAACTTTTCGGATTGACTAGAGGTCGCTTCGGAGGGAGATGTCAAATCAGTAAACCAACGACTCGACGATCAAAGAACGAAGCGAACGGTGTGCAACGAAAATGGGAGAACTTTTGGCGATCGAATCGGTAGACAAAGGAGAGTGTGAAAGCACGGTATGCGAATTGGGGTGAAATAAAAGAGGCGGTTTGAATTTTTCACTTTTGAGATTTTTTATTGTATTTTTTTCGTATTTTCTTTTGCGTTTTCCTTTTTGTTACTTTCATAATACATTTGTGTTTGTTTCCATTATTTCCACAGAAAGAGAAAATATTACTTTTAAAAACGGTGGATTCCTATGTGTTTTGCTGTTTTCTTTTTTTCTTCTTCTTTTCGTTACAATTGGTTTTGCCGTAATGCATTTTTTTCTTTTTCTGTTTGTTACAAATGATATAATAATTAATGTTGTTTTTTCATTAGAATTAATAATTATTTGTATTTTTTCTTGCTTGATTACAATTGTTATCCTTAGTTCTTCATTTCTTAATTATTATCACTTTTAGATACTATCACTTAATATTTTGTTTTGTATTTTCCTCCTTCCGTTTCATTCGTCACATTACAAAATCCTCCTTTCTATCTCTCAACTTTCTGTTCAATCGAAAAAACAAAAAAAAAACAAAGACTCATTTTCCTTTTCTTCTGCTCGTTTCTTTCGCGTCATTTGTTAAACGTAGATACCTAGTGTTTTTCAATTGTTTGCTTTAATTCAAAAATCTAACCTAGAAATAACAGAGACAAAAAAAACTCGCTTTTCGTTTTCGTTTGTGTGTTGTTTTGTTTTCCATTTGTTCGCCAGGCGTTTTCCTCTCGCGATTGATCGAAAAAATTGGCTTCGGGAAACCGACGGGAACATCAAAACAATCCCAACTGTCACTATTGGCATAGGAGTCCCATTCGGTATGAGTCAGTTATGCGAGTAACGACGATTTGTCGTGTGTTTTGGCTGTTCCCGGCGGAAAATTCCTCTCTGCGGGTTTTTTTTTGGCGAGAGGCAACCTCTTAACCAAATTCAGTAAAGTTTCATTGGCAATAAAACTTGGAATGAAAATTTGGCTCGAATTTGATGTTTGATGTTTTGTTCTGGTTGCTAAGATCAAAACTAAACGAATCAGGGTTTCTTCTCCTGGTTGTGTTATTGTTGAGAAGGTTCGATTTTACAAAACTAAATCGCTTCGCTTGAAACACTTGAAGCAAAGAACAAACGAACTGCGAACTAAAATACTGATTATATTGGAGCAAAATTTGCCCGGAAGTGGGGCAAACTTTGGGACACATTAAATGAGAGAAAGAAAAATGTATACCTCGTAGGGGGTGGTGAAATAAATCAAATCGTGCGCCGTCAGCTTCCCCGTTAACACGCGCGCTGTCACTTTTGAATATTACACTTTCTCTCGCTCTCCCCTCGCCTGCTTCGTTTGCTTTGCTCGTGCTCACGCTCTTGCGCTCGCTTATTAATCATAAATATCACGATAAGAGTTTTCTATCTTCATCCGAGAGAAAATTCTTGTTTGCTTGATTCGTCTTATATGTAAATAGTTTATGTAAAAAAAAAAACAAAAAAAAATGAACATGACTAAATAACATAGTAAAAATAAAAACAAATGACTATGACTTTGTGTTTGTTTGTATTCGGAATTCGATAAGACAAAAAATAAAAATAGGGCTTTTAAAAAATTGACACAAAAAAAACACTACAGTTAAGATCACACTTACAATCAAAATAAATGATGAAATTTGCTCTCGCATTTTCGTTTTTCGAAATCAAAAACAAAACATTATCGTCGTTATTATCTTCAAAATTGAAGCTTGCTAACCCTCGCTCTCTCTCTTTCTCTCTCGGAAACCGAGGTTTTGTGTATCTGTGTGTGTTTGTTTGCTGTTTGTGTACCATTTTGAAGGTTATACAGACAGATATAGCCTATAATATGTAGTAATCGAGGCGCTCCACGCTTTAATTTTTAATCTTTCGAATAGACACACACACACGCGCGCGCGCGCGCTTACAAGAGCCGAGCGCAGTGTCGAAGGCCGAACCACTGCGTCGGTTGCGCTCGCGCTTTGTTCGCAATTTCTTAGTAAATCCTACTAGTCCTAGCTAATAATAGTTGTAATAATAATAAAAAAAACTGATTAACAATTATTATCTGTTACATTTGTACACGATCGGTTTTCCATTATGTATCCTGCGAGCTGCGCAAGGAACGCTTGTCCGAGCAAAGCTAAACAACCTGTCAGAGCCGAGAGCAATGCGCGGTTTGTTATTTTGATCTCCGAGAAGCTGTCTTCTGTCAAAAATTGATGATGAGAAAATGGGGGTGGAAATCCAAGACGGTTCCTACTGGGTCTATTTTCTTCTTCCGAAAATCTTATTCCTTGTATAAATGTTCTATTTTGTATTGTTAAACCGCTGCTGCTGTGGATATGAACGAGATTAAATCCTTAACAGTCTACAAAGATTTGTATAGATTTTTTTTTGTTCTGAATATATGCATATATCGGTACACATATACAAACATTTAGCATTGTTTTTTTTTTTTTTTTGTTGCTGTAAGGTTTTTAGTCCTTTCTTTTATTTTAACATTACTTGATCACGTTGTGCTTGTCTCTTCCGCTAGTACTACTAATACAAGGGAAATTAAAAACAGATTTCGGCTGGAGCGGTTGGCCGTCCGCTGCGCGATTGTGTTGAGAAAAAAATCCCGCCCGGACGGCACCGGACTCCACAAAAATTGTCAAAACGAAATCAAAAAATATTTTTTTTGTGGATTTTTTTTTTATGTTATGTTTATATGATATTTTGTTTATGATTTTTTTTTGTTTACTATTTTTTGTTCATGCTTCCTTCGTTTTGTTTTGATTACTTTACGGAAAACTACTAATACATTCATACAGTATTTTTACGTTTCCTTTTTTTTCGCAATAGTTTGTATTGAATTTCAATATATGTATAGCTGTATATGTATATTTATATATATTTTAATGTTCATATATATTTATACATATACGTCAATATACATACATAAAAATTTATATATAAACATTTATAACTTTTTTTTTATTCGCGACCCACGTTCAACCGACGCGGTCGGTCACGCTGTAAAATTCTGGGATATGGATTCTGCTTCCGCCTGCCGCGTTCGCTTAAGTTCAATTAGATTAGTGTTACTTATTGGTTCAACTAAGATCGTATCACATTTCTTGAGAAATTTTGTAGAGAACGAGATGTTTTCAACCGCGCAACCCCTCCATCATCGGCGCTTGCTTTGCCACCAGAGCTCTCTGTCACGTTCGGTTTGCGATCGTGCTCACACACGCACACGCAGGCACGATGCCGTCGCGTGATCGCCGCACAAAGCAACAGAGAAAATGAGCCAACCGAAAACAAAGCAAGCGGTGCGGCCGATGGAAGAGCGATAGAAAAAAAAGAAAGAAAAAAAGAAACGAAAACCGTCGTCAAAGTCTACGCGAACAAACTGCTATCGTTATATAGTTTTGCTTTATCATGTGAGATTTGGGACGAACTGTTATTTCTAATGTCTGGGATTCAATCGATAGGAAAGTAAAATTGACTCTCGTTGTGTTTGCATTACTCTTTTTTTTTCTCGGTTTCCTAGTACGGATTTTTAAAAAGGAAAAAAAAGCAATCGTAGATTTGTGGATTATTGATGTTTGTTAGGGTTGGTTTTTTGTATTTATTTTTGTGGGCTGGTTGTTTAAAATTTGTTTGTTTTGTAATTATTTATTTTAAATTTGAAAATCCTAGTTTTTTTTTTGTAATAGTTATTTTGTTTTTTTACGATATATATTTAATAAATATAGAAAAACACACACACAATATTTTTTTTTGTATCAAACATTTCACTTTCCAGTTTTTTTTTCACGGTAGTAATAATTTCGCTTTCTTCAGTTTTAAATATAAATTTTGCCCTTACATTCTAATCACGTTTTAATCCATTCTTTTATCATTTATTGTTTCAAATTTCCGCGGGTGTTTGTGTGCCTACTTTTAAATTCCGACGAGGGTTGAAAACCGAAAAAAAGGGTGAAAATCAAAAGTAATCGGGCAAGCGATTGAGTACCAGCGCCCCCTCCGGAACGTGGCGGCGATCCCAAAAAACGACGCGGAAGAACATTTCTCGAAACTGTTTACCGATGTGACCGAATGAAAGAAAATGAGAGGTGGGTGAGTTCTTCAGCTGATCAAGTTAACTGGATTTTCTTTTGTGTTGTTTTTTTTTGTTGCTACTAAACAGCGCTACAGACTGATTGTTCCTTTCGTCGTGGGATCGCTTTCATGCTACGAGGGGCAGTTGGATGGGGCAAGTCGCTTGACGATTTCTGGTCAAAGGTTGTGGACAGTTCGAAAAATTTCGAGAGCAATTATGTTATTGATTTTTGTTTTGTTCAACCACGATCTACACGATTATGATTAATGATTTGTTGATAACTACTACAGACACATATCGATATCTATGTTTTGCTTGGTTTCATATATTTTAATTGTTCCGGCTGTAACAAACAATTACAGTTGCAATAGTAATAATAAAAGATCTGTTGCTATTTTACTCGGTTTTGCGTGTGCTAGTGTGAAAACCGTTCCGCGTCTATTTGGTTTGTGTGTGTGTGTTTATTTTTTTTGCTTACGACCATACAGTAGGAAAGGAGGGTTTTCGATAATTGATATACGAGTTCTAATTTGATATATTGAATGCGCATAAGTGAGTGATTATGGGTGGTTTTGTTTTTGTTTTTGCAGCGCTCTCGAGCTTCTTTGTTATGCTGAGAGAAAAATGGAGCGCTTCAGAAAAAAACGAATTCTTCCTGGTTCCCTCGGAGATCAGTGCTTGCAAAAATCGAAAAGCTGTTTGTTCCTATTGATAAAACTTTGCTTGTGTCGCGGATAATTTATTATTACTACTACTCGATTATTTTTAACTCTGAGATCAACTTAAAGAAGTTTGCAGAAGAAAAAAGAAAATGTCGGTTCCTGTTTTGATGTGGATTCTAGAATTCTATATCGTTAAAAAAAAAACAAACTAATAAAAAGCTGGCTCCCTAATTAGCACAAATATCACAAATGATAAACATGTTGTATTCGTCTTTCACATCCTTCTCCTTCGACATCTTCGACGTTCCTATCAGCTAATAATCGATAATCGGTAATTTATACACAGAGACAAAAAACGAGACACGGAAAAAATCTTCCCTTCGAAATATACGCTTCCTCCCTCAATCCTCAATAAGCCTTACACAAACTGCCTTAAACAGATTACCTCACAAATGCTTTATCGGTTTGCTTCGTTATTATTATTATTTACTTCTTCCGTCTTCCTTTCCCTCACCCCCCGCTTCGTTTTGATTTTGACGTTTCGTGCAAATTTTGAAAAAAAAAATTTTGCTTTCGTAGGAACATTCTGCACCAAATTCTCGTTTTCCAAATATCCAATCAAATCGGGAGTCGAAACTGATACGCTGAAAGGATGGTTGCGTTTCCTCCCCCCTTAAGGGCATCTCCATCCATATCACAATCCACGTTTCTATTTCTAAACCACAAACGAAAATCCCTAGATCCAAAACGAAAACCAAAACAGAAAAGGCTGATTGATTGCTTTCCTTCACATTGGAGGCGAAAGCAAAACATAACATGCCACTCGCCAAGTGCCCCGTCCCGCGAGGGGGGAGGGTGCTGAATTTCCAGGGCACACTTTGCGGGGCGCAATTTGAAAATCACTAGGAAATCATCACAAATATCGTTACAAATAGAAAACTCGTGCCCATGCTTCACACGAGATGACGACGGCTACTATGATTTGTTTTTTTTTTGAGTGTGTGTGTGTAATTATTTGCAGCATTGGATTCGTTCAAGGCTTCTTTTTTTCCCCTCTAACTTCATCTTATAAGCTCAACACCGATAACGAAACGAAAAGATTCTAATCGATGTTCTGACTATCCGTCCAACTGTACACATTTTTTGTCCTGCTGCTTTTTTGCAAATTTTATTCGTTTACATTTCCTTAACTCGAAACTCTCACAATGGCGACGAATTGTTTTTTTTTTTTTTGTATCTTTGTATCATTTATTTTTCTTGTTTTTTTTCACGATGTTGTCTATACACAAAAAATTAAAAAAGATGAGAGAGATTTCATTTTTTTTTTTCTTTTCCTTTATCCGCTGGCTACATTTATACTTGTTTTGCTTTGTTAGCGTCATCTACACATAAACGATCACTTGGTTTGTGTTGTGTTTAATTTAAATTTGTATCGCCACCGGTCACGATTTTAAATATTTATAAAATACTTAAAAAATTAGAGCGTTTTTGTCGCAGCCCACTTCGGGACCCCCCGGTCGTTTGCCAGGAATCGTGCGATCCCGAGCCCGCCCGAAGGTTGGTTGACGTTCGCTTGTTTGTTTCTCACAGTTAGACTTTTGCATTTTGTTTTATCGGTTGGAAAGAGTTGGAAAATTCGTTCCTACCTTTTTTTTTGTTTTGTTTTGCAGTGAGCCCCTCGCGTCAGTCGGCCGAGGGGTGCACGCGTGCAGTTGGTCAAAGAAGCGATGACGGGGATGACTTAGTCGGAGTAGGCGTGATAGAGCTTGTTCTTGGTCAGTGCAAACTCCGGACTGATCATGATCGTACTGCCACGAGCCAAATTTCTGAGGAGGAAAAGAAAACAAAGAGAATTCAAAATTAGGTCAAATGTCAAGAGTGGAGTCTTCGGAGGGGTAAACAGCCGAGGTCAGATACTCACTTGAGAAACTGTGGCAGAATCGAGGTCCAGCCGCTTCTGTCTTGCCGTAGAGTGAGATACAATTCGAAGGTGGATACTGTCGTGGGATCGGTTTTCATGGTGGCGATCCGTCTGTCAAGAACGAAAACAAAAGATAGAAGAAATTCGATTAGATTTCGGTCAAAGCTACACACCCACTAACGGATAACCCATCATCCAATCGTCGAGAAGCGAAACCTACCTGCTATTGTCCGGCTCGTCCTCGAACTCGATGTAGACCGTGCAGCCACGGATGCCGCACGGTTCCTTCTCGGACAGTTCGAACATCTGCGAAGCTATCCTGGGCAAAAGGTCGGCCGGGAGTAATACTTCGGTACAGGCTAAATGCCGCCGTTTGGCAGTGCGCAGTTCCGACTCGAGCCGGGCCGATAGCGCTTGCAGGGCATCTTCGTGGGGCGATGCGGTGAGGGCTATCGTCGCCGGCTCCAGCGGCTGACTGTTCTCCTGCGACGCCTGATGATGGTGATGGTGGTGGTGATGGTGATGATGGTGACCTCGCTGACTGACCGGCTGACTGCCCGCCAGCTGCTGCTGCTGCTGCTGTGGCTGATGATGGCGTTGGTTGGCGTTCTTATTACTATTTGCCGGTATCGGCATCAACGGTGATCGGAAATCTACATCCGGAGAAAAAACACGAAAAACTTCATTAGCACCCACTTCAGCCATCGAAATTCACATTCCGGCACGAATCACTGTCACAGTCGATCCCGATTCCCCCCTGTAGCGGAAAATTTTCAAGGCCTTGCAGAACTGGCCTGCGGGATTGATTTTTCACCGAAGACAACACACTCACTCGCAGAAACCGGCTGATGTGGGCCAGCAGCACCAGCAGTCTTGGAAAAATAATCGATTTCTGCCCGTTTCCCGTTGAGAAGCAACCGAAAGAGTGCACCAAGAAACCCAAATGAGCGAGAGAGCCCAGAGCACCGAAGGGAGAGCCACCGCGCGATCAGCTGGCTGCTCTAGCTGCCCGGAAAATACGAAAGGAAAATTCCACGTCAGCCCATCTTTCCAAAGGGGACGTTCAAAGGAAAGCGAAAACGGTATCGATTTTCCACAAAAAGATTCCACCATAATGGCCGGTTCACTCCGGGAAGCATGAGAGAGTCTTCCGCTTTTCCGACGAAGAAAAAAACAAAGCAAGCGAGAGCCGGCTTCCGCGGAAAGTGAGAGCACTCAGAACAGCTGCTTTCTCGCTGCTTCCCAATTTCAATCAACTAAGTTCCAAACCAAAAAAAAAATCAAATAAATCTTACTGTAACACATTCGCGACCGCAGGCAACCGACGAGCGAAGCGAGGGATAGTTCCAGCAAAGCCAGTTTAATTTTTAAAATTTTTTCTTCAGCTCAAAATTTGGGCACAAACTCCAACACAGCTCAACCGATTGCCGATTGCAAGTGAGCGAGCGAACGAGCTGAAGCGAGGCTTTCTGCTGGCGGTGTTGTGTTGCACGGTCAACGATTCGGGAGCGAATGATTGCACCAGCAGCTGTGACCGGGGAACGAGCCGCCAGGCGATCAGCTGTTCGGCTCCGAGCGCTCATATGTTTTCACCGATTCCGCTTTCGCATGCTCATTCGCACGGGTGCCGCACGGGAGGCGGCGAAGTGCGTGCAGCAAAACGAGCGTAGGAGGCCGTTTGATTGCTCTCGCTCTTTTTCTCTCTCTCTCACTTCGGCGTTCTTCTCCTTGGTTATTATATGTTGAAAATCGTGCGAAGAAAAAAAAAACTAAAACTGAAGGTTGCAGAGAGCTTGGCTCTCTCGCCGCGAGGTGGACGAGAAAGTTCACTTAGCAACAGTGTGAATAAAATTGGATACTTTATTCAAATCAGTTGGTTTGCAAGGCGAACGAAGCGACAAGCGGGGCAAGTGATGTAACATAAAGTCAGCGTTTCGTTACGCGTCGTTCGTTCGTTCGTTCGTTCGTTCGCTGAAGTTGCTCCAGAGTTGCAAGAGAGGGTTGGAAAATGAAGGGACAAAAAAATATCGAGATTGCGGGTGGTGGAACTGGTCAAACATGGTTTCTTTGAACATAGACCGAGTGTGACTGTGACTCGCTATGAGGAAGAGATTTTGTTCTCTTTTTTTTTTCGTTAATCAAGATAGACACTTACCGTTGACTTTGTTTGATCCTAGATAACCCAATTGGCCTGGATATGGGGGAACGGAAATGAGTTCCATTTTCAGAAACTCTTCAACCAGATCGTCGATGGCCGCAAAATTCGCACTCATAAATACAAGGAGCAATTTGCTTCACTGGTAGCTTGCTCGCGATTTGCAGCTTTTTTTTTGTTCCTCTCTCTTCGTTTTACTTTTTCCTTTTCCCCGATTGTTATTTGACTTGTTGTTTTCCACTTTTCTTCCTTTTATGCTTTTCTTTTGTGTAAGCTCTTAACGTTAGCTTATGATTAAAATTTATTATTTGTAATTCACAGCACTTGATTATCACTTTCTTTTTATTAACTTGTAATTTTTTAAATATTACTTTTTACTCGTGTTAAATAATCTACTCTTCATTTGTATTTTTTTGTGGTTGTTGTTGTTGTTGTTGTTGATGTGCCAACTGATTTTCAACTTTTTTATATTATTTATCGGGTAAAATTTGAAAATCCTAAGTATTATTTCGCGAAGAGGATTGTGTTTCACGTGTATCAGTTCCGATCGACAAGCATAACTTGCTAATTTTCTTCTCTACTCGCTTCCGCAATTTGGCTCGCACTGTTCGAACTGCATCGATTTTCTTCTCGCGGAATAGTGCCTTGCTACTGCTGTCGCTTTCTGCCCTTGATGGCAATTTTTTCGAACTCAGCTGCGCTTTTTCAGTACTATCACACGACAATCTCGATGTTGATTTGCTTCCTCCAGCTTGCTATCATTCACAGACAAAAACTTTGTAACTTTTGGTGACAATTTGTTAAGAGTCTACTAGTTTGATTAATTACTAAATAATGATAAAATTTACAAAATAACTCAACGTTGTGTGTACTTTGCTCATTTAAAGACGGCGATGAAAAAGCGACTCTCTTGTTCCATTCGTGACTCTCTTGTTGATTTTCTGTGTAGTAGGTTTCTCTTTCTGTGCTTCTCCTGACTCAAACTGCCAAGTTCAGATAAAACTCTGATTTCTCTGTTCTGCGCTTTTTGCTTTTCTTCATGTACGATGTTACTTGATCAATTGAAAGAACCTAACTAACCCGGCCGGCAGCCGGATCCTCTATTTATAACCATCCGCACCAGATCGGGTTCGGCTTTCGTGCCGAGCACTTCGGTATCTGCCTTCTAGCAGCACTTGAACCGAAAATTGAGTACGTGACTTCACAACAGTCCGCATCGGCTCATGCGAAGTGCACGATTTCCGTCGGCTTTGACTCAATTCAATCGCACTGCTTCACGTGTTGACCGTTTTCCCTGTTCGCTTGTTCGGCCGCACTTCGGCACCGGTATTATGCCGGTTGCCGGTGCGTTCGGCTTCCTCCAATCACACAGACATACACCGTTCTACTTCGCCTTCATCCTCATGCATCTATCTCTCGTTCGCCCTCTCCCTCTTCTTCGTCCACCATTGGCACAGCTGTGAACAAAGAAAACTCCTGAAACACACCATGAATACATAACAAAGAGGTTGTTTTTTTCGTTCGCTTCGTCTCACCTTCGTGCCGCCAAGCCCTCGAACGCTCCCGCACCGACCATTCTAGCCTCTGTATTGGTGACCGTTCGCACGCACGTACATAGAAAATTTACATACCCTCCAGCTGCGAACCGGCTATTCGTGTTGGTGCTTAACTCCAGTAGCTGCGTGCTGCTTTACTGCCAGGCCCTCGCCTGCTTCATAGAAGAACCATGGAAACAAAGGCGAGTCGAGGGTGGCGATGGAGCAAATTACCCTTTCCCATATAATAACAATAAATACGCTATAAACACACTCACACTCGCAGTGCCGCCCGAACGCAACTTCGTGCCCGCTTCGGCAGCCCGAACCTGGCTGTCGGCCCTTGCTGCGATGGGTAGTAATCACATCTTCTTCTCGCTCGTGCTTCAGTGTCGATTCGTGCTTCTTTGTGTGAAAAACTGGTTGTGCATCGCGGCAGCAGCAGCAGCAGCTCGGTTCCTTTTTCCCGTTTCGCTTGTTTTCCTTTTCTTCTCCGTGTTTTTTTTTTTTTGCTTTCTTCGCTTTTTTTTCTCGCCTCGATTCTGGAGTTTGGAGGTGCTCGGGCGGAAGTGTGGGGCAGAAAGTGTGTGCGTATCGTGTGCGCGGTGGAGGTGCGGGAGAGGTGGTTGTCGATCGGTTGGTCTTCGGGCGTTGGGGAGGTGGTGAATGGTCGGCAGGGCGGGCGGGCGGTCGGTCGGTCGGATGGGGGCCAGAAGGTGGAGAAAATATCAATATTATTTTTTCCACTTTTTTTTTCGGGAAAAAGGGCCTATCTGTGATCGTCACGGTTTGGAGAGACCTCCGGAAAACGATTCCGGCCACCCTCGCCTCGTCTCCGGATCAGTTGCTTAAATCCGAAAGGGGGTAGAAGGTCTGAATTTTTTTTTTTGCGTTCTCTCGGTCAAATCGTATTGTGTGAAAAAATTTTGGAAAGAAAATAACTTTTCAGAACAGATGAGAAAAAAAGTGCTTAATAGCATGAGAATTGTGATGATTGTTCTGGTTTCGAAAATTGCGTCAGTATAGTAGCTTGAACAGAGTGATGATATCGTTTTGTCGAGTTCTGGTGTCCCACCCGATTTTGGCTGACTGTGGCTCGAGTGATGTGAAAGTTGTGCTGAAAGTGAAAAAAAATCAATCAAATGAGTTCTGTGGAAGAACGCCATGAGCAAGGTAAATTCGATCCAGTCGGGGTTTTCTCAGAATAATATTTCTGTTTTGAATATTTCATCCGGAATGAATATTTGATCATTGATGATGAAAAAAAAAATTTCCGTTCTCGACGAATGAAACCCTTTTTTGGAAAGAACGAGAATCGGGGAAAGCAAAAAAGAAACGATGAGAGATTGCTCAAGGGGGGAAATGCTACTCGTCAACCGTCTTACACGTCCGGACGTGTTTCGCAAAGTACTCTTTGCACGTTTGATACTTCCGGAAAATTCTGGAAAAGCTGATGCAATTTCGTGTGCAACACGGTGGCGAGGTTCCTTTTTTCGGATTTTATTTGCGGATGGGGTGAACTTTAAATTTGATCATTATTTGAGAATTATACTTTTTTCAAGGTTTCAGTGATTTTTGTGTTTCGCTTTGAAAAATAATGTGAAAATATTAATCAAAGCAATCCGGTTTTTGTACTCAGTCGGACGACTTTTGAGTGATTGCTTAAACTTGCTTTTTTTTGTGTGTGTGATTATTTGCATTAAAATTTCAGTCTAGTCCTTTTTTTTTAACTAGTTCATTCATTTGATAGGCTGAATCGCATTAGCTTTACGAAGCCAATAATTCATTGTTTTTTGATAACACGAGTGACTCAATACTACTTTTAGTAAGACGATCCATTTAGTTGCAGTTTACCCGAGGTTAGAATGGGTGACATTTTTTTTTTTTTTGGAGATGGATTGGACAAAGGAACATGAAAATTAGATTCTGTAGTCTCACGAGAGAGTTGTCGCCAGCACTAGATAAAGTCGAGTTCTGAATTGGATTTCTCTAATGGTTAAATTGTAACTAAGTCTTACGGGTTTGTGTGTGAAGCAACTACAGGTATTATCCGAATTCAGTGTGAGTGAAAAATGAAAACGTATGAAAATAAAGAAAAATTCTATCGGTGGTAAATTGAAAACTGCAACAGTTCTATTCAGTGAAAGTTTGGCGTGATTGATTGGAATTTAACAGCAGGACAAGTTTTGAAGTTGGGCTGAGAGTTATTTATTTTCAAAACTTTTATTTTTTTAAATGATCCGATATTTTTATCGAATCAATTTCTAATTTTCAACATCCTTTTTTAAAACCTGATTGAAAGAATATTCTGAAATAAATGCAACAAAAGATAATCTGTGCAGTGCAGTTAACAAGACAAAACTTTTGATTCTTTTTTTTCACGATAAAATTCCCAATCCGTTTGTGATCTCAGAGTAGGTCCTTCCAGATTTACTGCGAATGTTTAATTCTGCAAAATACCAATCCTTACATCTTCGTTTGACTTTAAAATATTGCAGGAAACGTTTTTTTTTTTTTTTTTTTTTTTTTTTTTTTAAAGAAAATTGGATTAGTACAAAATGATTCGTGACAGTGTGAAACAATTTTTGTTAACCCTAGTAGCCCACTTGTTCGAAAACAGTCGAGGTTCCTTTTATCTGGCTTATTCTAGTCACAATCAAGTTGCTAGAACCAACAATGACGGTTGCGTGTTGCTTGTTAACACAAACGTCCCCAACCCCTCTGACAAAGAAAAATACGAATTCAAAATTAATGATGCTCCATCGTTAGCCACTGACCATACAAGCCAGTGATTTCTGACCATACAAGCCACTTAGGGAGGCCCTGTAGGATCTGAGTTCCTCCGGAAAAGTGGCCATATTCAAATCTTTTTTCAAAACCTGACTTACGGCACATCAAACTTCATGATGTTCCAAAACCTGGCTTGCGACATATCAAACTTCAAAACTTGCAAGGTTTGCAAAAGCATGAAGTTTGATATGTCGCATGTCAGGTTTTGGAGAAGATTTGAAGAAGACCATTTTTCCGGAAGAATCGGATCTCACAGGGCCTCCCTAAGTGGCCAGTATGGTCAGGAATTCACAGAATGTCTTCCAAAAACCTGTTTTTGCTATATCATAAAGTGTGATATGTCGCAAGCCAGGTTTTGATAAAAAAATGAATTATGGCCACTTTCCCGGAGAAACCCAAAACCCCGCATGGCCACCCTAAGCAGCCAGTATGGTCAGACACCCTCAGAATGTCCTCAGAAGACGATTGTTTTCGAAATCATGAAGTTTAATATGTCGCATGCCAGGTCTTGGAATAGATTTGAATATGGCCACTTTTTCGGACTTTTTCGAACGAATCGGATCTCGCAGGGCCTCCCTAAGTAGCCAGCATGGTCAGGAATTCTCAGAAAGTTCTCCAAAAACCTGAATCCTAGAGGGTTTGAGCTGTTTAGTTGGAATACTTGTAACTATAAAGTTCTGATAAAAAATTGATAATGTCCACTTTTCCAGACTAACTCTATATCCCGCACAGATACGCCTATATCGTCTAGTATGGTCAGACACCTATCAAGTGTCCCGTACTAATACACTCGACTGTCGAGTTATTGAAGTACGAGATGTCACTGAAGCCAGGTTCTGGACATGTAGATCTGAATATACGCTACTCTGTCGGATAAGCAGGTAGTCGGAATCTCAAATGGAGCCTTACTAATTGTTAGTCTTCAGGAATTCATAATGTCCTCAAAAACCTGTTTTTGCTTAATCATACAGTTTGATATGTCGCAAGAAAGGTTCTGATAAAAAATTAATTATGGCCACTTTTCCAGAGAAACTCAAAATTCCGCAGGGCCAAGCGGCCTAAGCGGCCAGTATGGTCAGAAACCCACAGAATGTCCTCAGAAGACATTTTTTTTGCAAAATTATGAAGTTTGATATGTCACAAGCCAGGTTTTTGAAAAAAAATTGAATATGGCAACTTTTTCACTTAGTTATGGTCACTCGCAGGGCCTCCCTAAGTGGCCAGTATGGTCAGAAATCCTCCAAATGTCTTCTGATGACCTAATTTTGGTAAATCACGAAGTTTGATATGCTGCATGCCATATTTCGCATCTAAAAATATTGTGTCCATCATTTTTGGACAGGTACTCACCCAGTACTCCCACCTTGGAAGTCGAAATTACGGACATTTTTGGAATAGCCAGTAGATGTATATACACAGACAAGGATAACTTCGTGATCTATTGCAAAAAAACCGCATCAAAATCCAGTGGCTAATGATGGAGTATCAATAACTTTAAATTCGAATTTTTCTTAGTCAGAGGGGTTGGGAACGTAAGTGTTAAGTAATTCCTATTTAGTGTATTGATGTTAAAAGTTGAATCTTTTTTTTTTTTGACAATTGAAAACTTTGCAATTATCAATAGCTACAAATATCAATCATACTTTTGAGAACAAATAGTAGAGATTCAAAAATAAATAGACGCTTCTATCCGAACCTCCTAGGTTGACAATAGGTCGTCTTTAATGTCGTGTCATCACACTGAGAAGTTATGAGTTTTACAAGGCACGTAATTCATGTTTGTGAAAAGACGGGAACGTAAAGAAGATTTCGTTTAAAATTATGTCTTCCGAAACAGACAAATACGCAATTCGACAAAAAAAAAGTGTTTGATTGAATTTATTTTCCCATCTCTTTCAACTCATTCTTATGTGCTAAGGGACGCTTGCTGGTGTCGGTCTCTGGGGACCGAAATTTACAGGACATTGTGGTAGTGTGAAGATAATAAAAAAACAGGGCCTGAACCTGAAGTGAATTGAATAATGATTGATTTAAATTTTTGTGACTGGAAAATGGTAGTGTTCAAATGGTTTTGATTTCTTTGGATCTTGTTTTGAAACAAAAAAAAAAGTTCTCCCTGAATGTTTCTTCAAGTTTATTTTTGGTTGCAAAAGTATACCTCAGGTTGAGATTAACTAGTTCAGAATGAGCGCTGACGTCTGATTTGGTCAGGGAATTGTTCGTTCAGGAAAGTTTTTAAACTTCCACGCTATACAGTATGGTTGTACTTGCCTCTCCATCACACTTATGGAGCAGTTCCAGGCAAAACTGGCCATACAATGTCGAAGTTGGTCGCGGCCGCTTTTATTTGATCGAAATTTCGCAAACATATTCAGTTCAACAGAATACGTATTTTGACATAAGGATATATTGTTTGGACTGAAGAGTAACTTCTGAGAAGGGTTTTTGTGTTTTCGATACACCAGTTTTAGGAAAACAGTATCTCGGAAATCATTCGTTATACAGAAAAGGTGTCTGAGAGTTAATGGCAGGGAATCAAAATGTCCAACATGAAAATATATACACTGAAAAATTATAATAAATTTTTATATCAATAAATGATTATTAAAACTTAAAATTTAAATTCCAAACATACGTTATTTAAACAAATCAAATTCGATGGTAAACACTTTTGGAAGTAAACACAACATTTTCAAAAAATGGTTAAAACAGTTTTTTCACAAGCAACATTTGGAAAATTTGCACAAATTTAATGTATGTTTATTAAAAATCTTTTTCAAGGCCAAAATATGACGGAGCATCAAATGTGTAATAAAAATATATCTGTTAAAAATCTTTCTGAAGGTAACCATTTTCGAGATATTTTGAATTTAATTTCATGTGCGGCCTAAAACTCAAGAAACACGCCATTTTCATAAGTTATTCGAGATGGTCCATCATCAAAACTATGCTTGTTTCAGCAAACACGAATATTCCATCCACTGTTTCGTTGACTTTCACACGATTGGACTAATAATTTGGAAGTTATGGGAGATTACTTCATCATTATTGTTATTAATCCCACTACTCTTTGGACGATTCCCAGCTTTTGGCAACCCTATTTGTTCCTATCCGTTCCTCATGCCAAACACTTATACTGCTATTCCGAACACGCTTGCAAAGTTTGGCATAGGTTGCTTGTCCAAAAGATTACAAGAAAAACTAAGTCCAATCTTTCCCAATCAGAAACATCAGAAACCCTAGTTTTTCATTGCGCTTTTTTTAACTTGCTGACAGATTACCTTCACGATTTTCAAGTGACCTTTGGCTAGCCCTTTAGCCTTTAGCCAGGTAACTACAACGTAAAATGTGTGTTTCTCGGATTAGAAGCATGTTCTTTTTTTTTCTAAGACAATAATTTCATTTAGTTCTACTATGATAAAACACTGGTATATAAACATTGCATACCTGGAAAAATTTATTTTAGTTTTCAGGAAAAGGCAGTAGTTACGAAAGTTATGGTAAATAGCTGAAGTAGTTTAAAAACTGGCCATACTAGTCAACCAAGATAGTAAGAACTACCGCACTTTTTTTTTCAGTGGAGGTACTATTGAAAAACAGTGAAAAAATTATGTGAAAAAAATATTTTAACAAAACTTATTCGGAAAAACAACTTTTTTAATTGTATTTAAATTTCATTCATTTAGTTGCAGGCGTAGCAGCACTTGCACTTCCACTTGCACCTTCGACAAATAGTCCTTTTTCGTTTGCGTTTGTCGTTTCTGCAGTGTAAATTCTTCGACAGGAATCGACATTGAATTTTTTTGTAAGTTGCAGTCGAAATTGGCCTGTCTATCAAATAATGTTTTTTTTTTTTTTTTCGGGTGTAATTTAAAGGAATTTACTCGTGGTTACTTGTAAATTGTTAATTTACTCGTTGGTTACTTGTAAATTGTTAACTCTAACTCATTAAATAATTTAGCTTCAAATGATATTCAACTAGCAACACGCTTACCTAGTAATGAGATGTTTGTCACTATGCACTGCCAAAATGTTGAGGAAGTTCTTTTTTCAGGGCAAAAACATTCAAGACATATGGATGCTATGTTTGTGCATAGGCTTAATGTTGGGTCTATTCATGGATGCAACTTCGTCTCATCCTCTGAATTTCAAGCTCAGAACAATTTTGATAAGGTTTTCTACTTTTAGTTTTTACACATTTTATTGTCAGCAATACTTTTTTTACTGCAATCAAAATTTACATATCTTTTAAAAAAAAAACTTCTTTAGGAGTGAATCTTACACGGAAACAAATCCGTTTTTGTTTTCATGAATATAAAATCATGAAACGAAATCTCATCTTATTTTTGAATTCATGAATTTTATTCATGGTTTCATCAATGAGATGACAGATGCGAGTCATGAACTTAGGAAGTTTTGTTTTGCCTCTAATCTAAAGTTGTGCAATTAGCTTCATCAGTCAAGAGTATTTTCAAGATTAATTATAGTGTAGTAAGTAACTCCACTAGGTACGATGATAGTCCTCCACATATCCACTCGGTTCGATTCCTGACGATGGAGATTTTTTTTTATTTACATTTAAAATCGATAAAGTAGATTTGCCAGATTCATGAACAAAGTTTTCAGTATCAGAAATTCAGTTCATGGTTATGACTCAATTTATCCATGATTGCATTTCGGCGGGAAAATAGTTCATGATATCACGAATATTGTTCATGGTGTATATTCATAACCCGAAAACACAACAGAAAGATATCATGACCTGTTTTTCTCGTTTAGAAGAACACATTATATCCCGTGTAGAGGGTTTGAGCTGTTTAGTGGAATAACTGTAACTAAAAATGAAAAGAAAAAATAGTATTTTCGATTTAATTCCAACTACATTTGCTTATCTTGACAGTACGAGATACTGAAGAAGCCTGCACATTGTAGACGAAATACGCGTATCTGTCAAGATAAGCAAAGGTAGTTGGAGTTAAATGGAAAATACTAAGTTTTCTTCTAATTTTTTGTTCTTTAAGAGATTGCATTGGTATTCGATCGCTTTTTTTATTTTCTTTTTTAAAGTTTTCAAGCTCATTGCTTTTGCAATCAGCGTATTGCTTGCTCTTAACTTAGTGTTCTAAATGCACTTTTACAGTTAATTATTATGAGTTTTTGATACAATCATACCCTATACCTAGGGAGTCGAGAAACTATGCTTAACGAAAAATTCCCAGACCAGACTGGCAATTAAACCCAGCCACCTCTACCGACTAAGCGAAGGGAGGATATTCAACCGCACAACATGCAAAACATTATACTTAGATAAAACAAATTTGTTTGCTTAGATACTTATTAAGATATCGTATTCGAATTATTTACTTCCTCGTACTCACAGACCACCATTGCCTATTTAGAATTGACAAAATTTTAATAACCAATATACATTATGCCATAGTTGGTTACTCATAAAATAATTTATCCCTTAAATTAGGCATACGGTTTTCAAGCAAGATAAGAATTTATTTTTCCGTATAAAAACTTCATTTAGAACTTGTTACTATTTTCTGCAGTTCAAGGGTGTATAACAAAATAAAGTCGATCAAATTTATTTACATTTAGGACATTTGAAGATCGTGAAGAAAATCTGTTAGCTTAACTAACGTTATCATTGCGAGTATACAGTATGGTAAATCGTTAATTTCGAACAGTAACATCACAATAAAGTGACGAGAAAGTTCTCAATTGCTTAAGAACAAGTTTATACTCATGTTGTCATGGTTTATTTGTCAAATATCGTTGAATTAATGACATATTTGGTACATGGGCTGAACGGAGGGGCTAGTCCAACAAACATCGGTGTTGAATGAGAGCTTGTTCAAGCAAATTTGGAGAAGCTATTCAGCTGTTTCTTCTAGAATAGCTGAAAAGCTTCTCCAAAGTTGGTTGAACAAGCTCTTATTCAACACCGATGTTTGCTGGGAGGCTTACTTCCCCCAACCCTTGTTTGAAAAAGGATTTCAGTGTTTTTTGAAGTGATTATTTTTTAAAGTTAATATTTTCAAGTTCATTCAGCAAACTCTTTTGCTATTATTTAGATAATTAAGCAAAGAAATACATTGGCTAAATCACAATCAGTTCAATCAATCTAAGTATTTAAAATGTTATTAAACATATGTTAGAAAAAACTATATCATAAGATTCTTAATAGATGAAAGTTTACTCCTTTTTTAAAGGAAAAAAAAGATGTGCTCCTGTAGAATCCTGTTTTAAAAGTCATAAACCAATGTGCGACAACCAGCCATTTCAATGTGTTTTCGACCAAACGAAATCAGTGGGCTAAGTTTACCTATCAGAAGGGATGTTAAACTTTACACAAAATCTCAAAAAAAAATTTACTCCCCAAATAAATTTTAAAATTATCACTGTGATCATTCAATCAGTCGTTCTTAAGCACTGATTAAAAAAAACGGGCCAAACTGTGTGCTGTAGGTTGTGAACCATAACAGTAACTCTAGTATTGCAAATGCATTTCAATATTTTAATTTCAATCAGATAGATCTAACCAAGTTCCACTTCAATCAAATAATAGCTAACAGTCGTGAATATATTGACATTCACTCTTAACCGCTTTTGCAAGGTAATGTAATGAAATTTGAGACAAAACCCAAGCAACATAAAACTTTCATTACTAGTTGCAACAACTTGATTGAATGAGTTACATACAAGTCTTAACCGTACACAATACCGTACTCAAATTTTATGATCAATTTTCTTGTATGATTAGACAATGTTCACACAAAATTCGCTTATTGTTTTGAGGAATGGATTCACTCTAATGCTTGAGTAATATATTCATCCTCAACATCAATAACGTCTGCTTTTCCTAGAAAAGCATTCCGTTCTATATTTTACCTGAAGTACTTGGGCTTGGTGAGTGTAAACTTTTAAGTAAAATACCTAAAGAAAATGAAAAGATAAATTAATAATTTATCCACGACACTGAAGAAGTCTGCACATTGTAGACGAAATACGCGTATCTGTCAAGATTAGCAATAAAGAAAGTTGGAATTAAGAGGAAATTACAAATCTTTCTTCTCGTTTTCTAGTTTTACTTGGTCTAATTGCTTCTAAACAACACCAGAGGGTACATCTCTAGCTGTCTACATCACCTTTTTCAAACTCGCCGATATTCAGTACGACGGTCTGGATTTTCCAATTCACGTTCTTTTCGTTGGCTAAAATGAGTTCCAACTCAGTTTCTTCAAGCTACCTCAGTGATACTGATAAAATCTTTTCTGTTAGAAGCAGTCGTCACTGAAAACATTTTTCCGTTATTTGTTTTCGCAGGCAATTATTTGAACTCTTTTTTTAGTGAGAATCGGTAATTATTGTGACACTTTCAATTTTGTGAACTTTTTTCCGATTCGACCAAAACGAACCAAATTTTGCCCAGTTTATTTTTAAAGTGTATTGTTTACTTGTTGAACCCGGTGCGAGTGCTGCTACGCTTGCAACTAAATGAATGAATATTTAGAACTGGCACGTCTATGGTTGATTTTCGGAATGAGTTTTTTTCTTAGCTGAAAAGGCGTTCAAACTTCTATCTGAACATGCCGAGAAATGCATGTTTTGTGTATAAGTAACCTGGATAAGTCTCATGTTTGGTGAAAATTTAAGCCTCTTTTGAAATTTGTGTTTCATTAACCGTTCCATAAAGAAGTGGAGGAGGGGTTACAAACCAACATAGAAATATGTCTCTCCTTCAAAACCCTCCACTTGTCAAATTTGGTTCCATTTGCTTGATTAGTTCTCGAGTTTTGCAGAAACTTATGTTTCATTTGCATGGGACCCCCCCCCCCCTCCCTTAGTCATCAGAAAACGGTTTGGTGTCAACGACCGTAGGAACATTTTTAGCACGTCGTACACAATACCTTCAAGGTGGGGCTAAGAAAAACAGATTGATATATGAATCGTACACTGCTGGATTTGTGTAGCCTGTTCAAAACCGTACCACTTAGAAGATCTGGCTACACGGCTGTGACAGGTGAGGTTTTGCAAATGACTTACTTTTGTTTTTATTTTACTTTACTAGAACTCTTTAGGTGACCTTTATGACTCAAGCGTCGTCATGCGGTTGACGATAAGATCCTGGGACCAAAGCTGACTTTTGTCATCACGTCTGCAGCAATGGTCGAGTATTTTCCTAGACCGAATCTAATGACGATTTGATGTGAAAATGGTTAAGCCCGAGCATCTGACAGTCAAACCAAATCGTTAATTGAATTGGCGGAGAGCACTCTTCTGCCAGCTCTTAGTGTAGAAATCGGTTTAGCCTCTCTACATTAGGGGCTGGCTGAAGAAAGCGAGATAAATTGCAAAAAATCCGACAAAGACGTTTTGGTGCTCCGCAACGGCTGTCGGTCTTTTAACTGTGGTTTTTTGAAGAAGCTACTCTCCATTATCATAAAATTTAACGCATTATGTCAACTGCATTAACTCTGTCGTTATTACTTACTTTACGGACATAAACTGACAAAAAATAAATAATTTTAACAAGCGCGTAAAACTTCCCCTCGTTTAATTCCATGCCAGAGAAGGCATACAAAACAACATTGTTTGCAATCTTTCGTGTGCCATACAACAATGTTTGCAATCTTTCATACAACAGACTAGATTCACGCGTTATCTGCCTAAAATTTAGAAAATTAAATGTTTCTTTCTATCTGTGTAGCTAAAATGCGTCAGGAGCTGTGTCTGGAAACGTTCGTAGATTAAAACCACCTAAGCGCTGTAGTAGCGGACATAATGAAAGGAACATTTTGAGCAGCAGTGCTCGATGCCGTCTCCAAAGACGTTGCTGACCGGATTCCAGAGAAAAGAAGAGCGTTTAGACAATTTTTGGCTAGAACTGATTGTTCATTCCAAGAATGAGCTGCCCAATTTGACAACATTTGTTAAAATGGTGCTCATTCTGTCACACGAAAATGCGACCAATGAATCGAGGATTTTCAATTTCAATTTTCAGTTTATGAAACATTTCTTGTGGTAAACCAAACAGAAGGGAGTTAAGTGGCTCAGAGAATAGTCTACGAACTGTCAACGGCGTTGAAATCACGTTGTCCTTAATACACTATGAACGCAACACACGTGCATCATCTTGTACTTGAAAACCTCAAATGCCTTACTATTTTTCTTCGATGTTTATGCTTCTAGAAACTTTTAGAAACGGAAAACAATCCATGCCCAGATCCGTGAACTGCAGTCATGAATTCGAGAAAAAGCTAAAAAAATACACCATGAACTGAATCACGTAATCACGAAATTGAAGGAAAAAAATCTGAGCAGTTGAACTAATTCACGGTTCGGGAACGCTTTTTTTTCGTGTGTAGAGCGATCTTTGTTCTCGTTTACAAAATAAGAGACCAAAGCAGGCTACGCAAGAAGCCCGATTCACGGGAGCTATTCGTTATTTTCCCTAAATTTCAGATTGAAAAATTTCCTTAGAAACTTCAAAAACATCTCTTAATCCAATTTATTTTAACAGTCGGTGAAATGAGGCAAACATGTGGGATAAATACGGAAAAAACGGGGGGAATTTTTAAATTAAGATTGTGTGACCACACTGGGCATATGAACTGTTGCAAACGGAGTGAACCATTCATGATCAAAGACACCATAAACGGTGAGATTGACTGAACGGGTGGCAAAACGACCACAAACTGTTTTTATAAAATTTACTCAGAAAAAAATAATTAATTTTAGCAAGCGTGTAAAATATCCCCTCGTTTAAATCCAAGCTAAAGGAGGCGTAAACAACGAAATTGTTTGCAACTTTTCATGTGCCATACAACAATATTGGCAATCTTTCATACAACAGGCTGGATTCAGGCGTTATCTGGCTTAAATTTACATGAAATATCCCATTATATTCTGGCAAATCTAGCATTCCTTTTATGTGCATTACATAACGTAGAAAATTCAATTTTTCTTTTTATCTGTGTACATAAATGGAGCACCAAAAAACAATCAAAGTTGTACAGTAAAGTAATGCAAAGTTCTGAGGCATTTTATGCATTGCTCAAAATATTGCATGCAAAATACAAATTTACAGACATCAGCTTTTAATGCATAATGAAAATTCAAGCAATAAATTTGTGTCTAACAAAATCATGATTCATTTTATCCTATAAACCACTGAGTTCAATATTTCCGAATTTTCGGACTGTATGAATACGCTAATCATAGGAACTGTCCGCATCTAGTAGGACTTTACTGGCTACTATCATGACTGTAAACACTTTAAATACAACTCTCACAGAAACAACAATGAAACGAAACGCTTAACAGACAACCAAAAAGTGAAACTACTTTGAAAACTTAGACTTTAAGGAATATTGAACGAATTGGAATCTGAAAAAAAAACTCCTTCAAACAACCCATTCAACGAAAAGCAGCGTAAACAATCTACCGAATAGCAAGTTTCTGTGAAAAAATGCATACAACTATCGTGGTACAATGGTAGTGCACTCTTCCTCCCCTTGGGGCTGTGTTGAGAGATTGTGGGTTCGAATCCCACCGGTAGCGCAAACCGTTTTTCACATTGCTTGTTACTTCCACTTCGATTGCTAGCTCGTAGGGTGTTTAAAAAAAAGAAAAGAAAATGGAACTGGTGGATGAATGGAATTAAAATAGAAATAGTACCAACTCCCCTACCATTGATTGACGAGAGACAATGACATATTACCAGTAGCTATCAGACCTGCGATGATTTATCAAAAGGAGTCAACATGTAAATAACATGACACCGTCTGGCAATTTGCAATTTTTTTTTAAGACAAATTAGAGAGCAAACAAACTTGATGTTATCGGCCGTAGCTATCGCAGAGATAAAGAAGCAGAGCTCGTTGTTTATTTTTCGACTTGCAGAACCAACGCTCTTTTTTTTTTTGGCAAAGCGAAGGTCATCAATTTAAATTTATTTTGTTTTTCGCACATTTCATTTCCGTATGGCGGGTCATATCAATGCCGTCCGGTTGATAAGATGCTCACCTCACGGAGATTGTACGCGTAGAATATTATCTCGTCGAGCTCACTCACAGAATTATGACAGAGCATGTTCTTTTTTCAGTGGTGAATTGAAGATTAAGGAATCATGAATCAAAAGGCTTTTAGGCTTTTTCAGTAACTCTCAATCACGTTTCCAACGAAAGTTTCCACGTACGCGCCTGTTCCGCAATCAGCAGAAAGTTTTCCATTGAGGAAAGCTTCCCGCCACTATCTTATTTTCGTTATCTTGTTCACATCAATATCTCCCAAATAGGCATCGAAGAATGAAAGATATCGATGTTTTTGGTGATATTTTCCACTCGTAACGCACGTCACTTATCTGTTGTGGTGATGGCTCTCTGACAGCGATAAAGAATTGAAACAAACAACGAGGCGAAAGACCTAAAAATTTACGTGCCCTAGTAGCCGGTCAAAGTGTCGGGCTCGAGATGCGAATGGGATGCATCCATCCATCAACGTCACTTTGGGGTTGCAGCAGCACTCCAGAGCCGGTGGTTCAAATTTTCGCCCGGTTTGATTGCAAGATTGAGTTTTTCCTCCCTTGCCTGCCAAATCCGACGGAAGGAGCAAGTTCTAGGCTTAAACTTAAATCATTTTTTTCCTGTGTTGAATTTTCCCGTTTTTCTTTTACGGGAGTTGTTGTTGATGACGAACGAAACTTTGACTGAGTTTTGGCATGGACGTGGCAGGCACGTTAGAAACGAGGGAATATTTTTCCACCCATTCCGGGGTGGAATGAACTCCCGGGATATTTGAGAAGCCGAAACATAAGCAGGGAAACACATGGAACGGGGGGGAAAAGGTATAAGGATTTTCTTGCTCGTTTCACTTTTCGCAAGGCGTGGGATGAAAATCGATTCTTCTCCGCTGCCGCCTGGCCATGCGGGAAGGAACCGTAAAGCCACTTCGAACTGGAGGGGAATGCAATGGAAGGAAGAAGGGATGAGGGGGAATTTCCGGGGGAAAGTCTTACGAAAACATTAATCCTGAAATGTGATGGCTTTGAACTTGATGTTTGTAGAGCCATGTTTGTGTTGAAGGGTACTTCTTAATTCTGACGGCAACGACGTGTGCGTAAGATGAGTAAAGATTCAGGATGGGTTGTTATTTTGAATGGCGAGATACGATTTCAGGAATCGATAGGTTGTTTACTCCTGGATGTGAAAGGAGAAAGCAAGACACCACGAAGAAAACGAAAAGCTTTCGAACAGATATTGCCTTTTTTGACATGTGGATAGTACACTGAAAATATATTTTTCATTAGTTCTGTCTTCTTCTTTTCGTAAGAATGATATATGTGAATAAGGCTAATTTTCAATTCACTGCACTGAATATGCGTATTGCATGTTTCTAAGCTAAGTATTACGCATAAAGCGTACAGAATCGAGTTTCGAGTTAGAACTTAATGAACATACTTCGGAAAGCTTTGTACACTTTGTACACTGGCGGCATTCTTTTATGCTACCTTGAGGTGTTTTCATTCAATGTCCGCCATTACGTCGTGTCGAGTAGCGTGTGTTTATTATTATAAATTATTGAAGAGTGTAGCAATTGGAATCTAATAGTGCAGTGACAAAATAAGCGAGCAGACTAACAAATCATGGGTCCTCCCTTAGCTCAGTCAGTAAAAGCGTAGCTACAAAGCAACACCATGCTGGAGGTGGCTGGGTTCGATTCCCGGTCTGGTCTAGGAATTTTTCGTTAAGGAAAATTTCTCGACTCCCTGGGCATAGCGTATGATTGTACTTGCCACACAATCATACTAATGCAAAAATGGTACCTGGCATCGAATGCTCTCAATTAATAACTGTGAAAGTGTATCGAGAATACTAAGTTGAGAGCAAGCAATAAGCTAATAATTGTAAAAGCAATAAGCTTGAAATGCTAAAGAAGAAGAAGAAAGAAGAAGACTAACGAATCACAAAGTAAGTCAATAACTAACTTCTTCCATCCAATTTTTCTTTGTCAACAATTAAGCAGAAACTAAAATTCTTGGTTTCTTGATTGAATAACTCCAAGGCCATACATTTTTATGTAAGTCGCTTCCTATAGGTGTATTCCATCAGTCAATTGATATAGGGTAAGGGGATGTAAAGTTTTCCTGCTCCTTCATCTGGCCTTTGTACCAAATATGTTATTAATTCAGTGATAATCAATCAATTTATGTTACCTTTATGATGACCGATATCATTCGAAGCGATTCAGACATTATTTATTAATTTACTGTTGTTCACTTCCGTGTGATTTGTGATTTTCGTAACTTTTAAGACATCATGAGTTCAGCTGGTTAAGCTGAAGAAATTATCGCCATGATCTTTAAACGATCTAAATTCGGCTAAATTGCACCAATAAACCGAAAAATAAAATCTAGATGTACAGAAAATAGTCGCAGAAAACTAACTGTTCACACAGATAAAAAAAAACAATTATTCAGCAAAAAAAAACGTGCTCCTAATGTAAGGGACATATTTTTTTCTTGTTCTCAACTATGGCCTCTTGTCTGGATAACTTCGTTGAAATTTTGTCATTTGTAAAATTTGCAGTGATAATGTATAAGTTTCAGTTGTGCATTGTTCAAATGGCTCACACCATTATAAACCAAAGAAACAAAACCTGTGGAGAGTTAAATATCATGTTTTTACAATTAAACCGACAACAAATCATATGTGAAAATCTCTGAAGTGTTTCAAAGCAGTTTAAATTAAGTTTATTTTGTGAAATTTTATGTTGGATAAAGCGAATAGAGCTGGCAATGCCTTAAATAATAAAATCAGAAGAAAATACTGTACAAACTGTAATGTTAATACAAACCGATCGAATAGGACGAAATGACATCCATGAAAAGACCAAATTTGATGCTTATAGACCGACATTACATCCATATATCTCGAAATTTTCTGACTTTATTAAATAAGTTGTATAGATTTTCGTGAAACACATTACATAAAATCTTATTAAACGTGTCTTAGCTAGTATATGGCAAGCCTAATGTCGCTTTTATCATAATTATTTTATAAATTATAATAAAAAATGTAATCAATCGTTGCACATTACGCTGAGTCAAGGGACACATACCCTATCACAGAAGATATAGAACAGTTCCACGCCAAATCAGTAAATGACAACAGAATAACGGTATGAGAAACGGTCGTTTTGATACAAGAGTTACTTTTGAGAAGGGTTTATGTGTTTTTGATGCAACTGATTAAGAAAAGCAGTAACTTGGAAATGTTTAATTTTACAGAAAAAGTGTCTTATAATATATGGTAGGAAATTAAAATTTCTATGCAAAAAAATACGCTGGAAAAAACAAATTTACATGAAAAAATCAAAATCAAAATCAATATTTCAAATTCAAATTCCCAAAATATTCTATTTTCAATTCTTCTTAAATTTCGATGGTATACTTTGTACAAAAAAAAAAACGTTGTTTTAAAGGTAAAAACAACTTGGACAAATATTTTTTAAATTGATTTTCCTTACAGCAACTCTTGAAATTAACTTATGGGTATCAAAAGTACTTTTTATTGCCAAAATATTGTTTTAAATCAAATTTCTAATCGATATAAGGAGTGTATCGAAAAGTAGTTATAAACATTCGATGCGTTATCACGCATAAACTACTGTATATATTTTTAGCGTGTAAGCGCCATTTGCTTTGTTTACATGTCAAAAATGATTATTCGGTTCATTCATTTCCGTTGATAAAGTTGTATTCAAAATGTCGCGAATTGAATTTGAGACTAAAAAGAAAATTCTGCACACTTGGTGCACCGAAAAGGGTGTTACTTACAACCAGATTGCGAAAAGAGTAAATGTTCACCCGGCAAGTGTAAAACGCATCATCGAAAAGTTTGGTAAGGAGTGCTCCCTCAAGGATTTACCAAGAAGTGGCCGGAAACCCGGCTCCAGCAACCCCGATTTGGACCAAAAAGTTGTGGATTATATTCAACGGAACAAATCTGCCTCTACTCGCGATCTAGCCAAGATGTTCAGGACCAGCATCGGAATGATTCAACGAATCAAGCGCAGGAATGACTTGAAGACGTACAAAAAGCAGAAAGTGCCCAAACAAACTCCGGAACAAAAGTCTCGTGCCAAAACCAGGGCTCGAAAGCTGTACAGCTGCATTTTGGACAATGTCGACCAGTGCATTTTGATGGATGACGAAACATACGTTAAAGAAGATTCAAGAACGCTACCGGGGCCGCAGTTTTATACTAAATCTGTTGGGGAACGTGTGCCAACCGCAGATACGACTGTTGCGATGGAGAAATTCGGTCAGAAGGTGCTCATTTGGCAAGCTATTTGCACTTGTGGCTTGCGTTCTTCAATTTTCTATACAAAAGGAACTATAAATGCTGAGATTTATCAAAAGGAATGTTTGAAGAACAGGTTGCTACCATTGTATAGAAAGCACCAGTCCCCTCCTCTCTTCTGGCCAGATTTGGCATCGGCACATTACGCCAAATCCACTCTACGGTGGCTGACGGAGAATAACATCAAGTTCGTAGAAAAAGACATCAACCCACCAAACTGTCCCCAGTTGCGACCGATCGAACGCTATTGGGCAATAGTCAAGCATATATTTAAGAAGGATGGTACAGTGTCCCAAAACATGACCGATTTTAAGAAAAATTGGGCAGCGGCATCCAGGAAGTGCACAAAGGTCACTGAGCAGAATTTGATGACAGGTGTCAAATCAAAGGTACGGGCATTCTACAGAAATGAACATGATGACTAGTTTTTCCGTTTGGATCTTTTGTAAACATGTTAAGCTATAATAAACTGAAATAGTATGTTAATTTTAACCATGTTTTCATGCCTATTTTATTATTTGGAAGTTTATAACTACTTTTCGATACACTCCTTATGCATATTAATGTTTACCCTTAGGGTCGCCCTTTTCATAAGTTATTCGAGATGGTCCATCACCCAAATAATGTTGGTTTTAACAAACATGGATATTCCAAAAACTTTCTGGTCGACTTCCACACAGTTGGACGAATAATTTGAAAGTTGAAGGAAATTTCTTCATCATTATATCTCACGGCGGTTGGTCGCTTCGTTAAGTAAACTCAGCTTTTGTTAACCTAAAAAATTGTTTTGATGTGACTTTTATTAAAACGTACGAAATAATGTGGAAAAGGACCAAAATATTGCTACCTCCGTGTATGTGAAAACTTACCAAAAGTTGAAGATTTCGAACAATGGATGCTGAAAGAACTAGAAAAACACAACTTGATAGAAATACCTATGTTATGAGCAATGGATTTCCACTGATGATGCGATATAGAAACCATTGTTAAACCAGTCAGTGGATGAATATGTGTCATACCTAAGAGAGAAATTAAAAAAAAAATTGGTAGCTCATGATTTTATTAAAAAACAGCAGTCTTCATTTCCCAAAGAAAACAAACATCATTGGAACAACGAACAAGCCACACCCTTTTGTTAAATATCTCAAAGATAAAGGAGAATTACAAAATTTGAGATTTGTGGTTGTGTTTGAAGTCATGAGTCATAATACAATAGCATTACAAGTGTTTATATCTAAACTATTAACATTAAAAAAAAAGCGAATGTGAAAGATTAATATTTATTTCTGATGGAGCTGCTTTCCAATATAAACATTAAAAAAAATGCAAGTTTATGTCAGCTTAAATCAGAATTTAACATTGGATAAAAGGACCTCGTGATGATATTGGCGGTACTTTGAAACCGATGGCTACTAGAGCAAGCCTTGCAAGGTAGCATGAGCATCCAATCACGAGTGCAAATGCTTCGTTTGAGTGCGCTTGTAAGCGGAATGAAGATTACCTGACCACATATCGGTTTGTTTTGAGTCACAATTGATATTGATATTAAAATCGCATTTTTGCCTTTGGCCTTCGGGACCAGCTGCAGGCACATCTGAATGTTCTCTACCAGGTTCCTTAGATGCTGTGGATTCAGCTCTTGCCAGGTGCGCTTCAGGGCTTCAAAATATTTGAATTTATTTGACACAACAGTTTTGTCAACCCTGGCATCTAGAATCACCCACAAATTCTCGAAAGGGTTGAGGTCCGGGCTTAGTGGAGGCCATTCCAGCGGATTGATTCGGCAAACCTGAGCCGTTTGGCTTTGTTTGCCTTGTTGATAAATGGGCGCTTCCGGGCAACTTTCAGGGTGGCCACAGACTCGGGAAAATCGGGAAATGCGGGAAAAATGCGGGAAAAATGCGGGAATCCAAAATCATCGGGAAATATGCGGGAAAAAGGCGGGAATTTCAAAAGTCATCGGGAATTTTTGTCATATGGAAGGAACCATACTCACACCTTTTTCAAATGATTTGAGTAGCGTTTTTATCATTTACTCGGTCCACCGATCTCATTGTTCAGGCTGTTCAAAACGTCCCGCTTAGAGCATCTTCAGCGGTGGTCTTAAAAAAAACCAGCGAAAACAGACCAACTTTGCGTTCCCCGCACCGGTGTAGTATTTCTTGTTGTTAAACTCACCAACACCTACCATCTTGTCAATCTTACAATATCCAGAGATCAGAAGTTTTGTTTTCTTCAGAGACCGAGGATTTTTTGCAAACTTTTTACCATGGATTGATTTGAGTGGTGGTGAGTGTGTGAATGTATGCATCTCATTTAAACGATATTAGATAGTGCTGATAGTGATAGATAGAGCCACGCCAACTTATGACCAGAAGCACTTTCTGTGACGTTTCAACATGCCAAGGGATATGATCCTAGACATTATGCGACAACTAGAGTCAATTGATGACTTTTTCCAGCTGTTGCGATGCAGCTGGATATGATGGCCTTAGTGTTACATAGGTGTGGCGTATGTCCTCAGCTAGTTCTCTCGACGGGGTTTGGTGACTCTGGAGATTTTTTGCAAATCTGTCCTTAAGACTTACGGCCCGCAGTATTTACGCCCCAATATCGGAAAACTGATAGACAAAAATTTTCTCCCAAAATTTCGAAAAAAATCTTGTAAATTCAGTGCACTTAGAAACTCGGGGAACTTATCAGAAGCTCGGTATACTTCTTAAATTTGACTTAGACTTTCCCGAGGTTTAGCTATTCTCCCTGATGTCAAAGGAACATACCATAAATCCAGGGAACTTTCCAGAAAATCGGGGAGCTTTCCAAAAATTAAGGGTTCTTCCTAGAAGTTCAGACAACTTTCCTAAAATTCTGATTGTTTCCTAGAAATTCAGGGAATTGTCCACAAATTCAAGGAGCTTACCACGAAGTCAGGGAAGTTTCCAAAAGTAAATGGTTCTTCACAGAAGTTCAGGTAACTATCCCGAAATTCAGGGGGCTTCCAGAAGTTTACAAAACTTATCAGATTATTTTGGGTATTTTTCGGAAGTTCATAGAACTACTCAAGATGTTCAGGGAACTTCCCAAAAATTCAAGGTACTTTCCAGAAAATTAGAGAACTTCCAATAGAGAACAGTCAAAAAATTCATAAAGCTTTTCAACAGTTTGCGGATCTTCCTAGAGGTTAAGTGAACATCTTAGAATTTCATGAAACTTACTAGACATATACAAAACTTCTTAGAAGTTCAGCGAACATGTTGGAGTTCAAGAAACTTCCTTGAAGTTCAGGGTTTCTCATAAATTCAAAAAACTTCTCAGAACTTCAGGAAATGCTCACAAAGATCATGGAGCTTTCCCAAAGATCAGGAAACGTTCCAAAAGGTCAACAAACACCTCAGACATTCAGAGAACGTCCCAGAAATTCAGAGAATTTCCCAAAAGTTCAGGGAACCTTCCAAAAGCTCGAAAAAACTCCCAGATGCTCAGAGGAAGCAGCAATTAAGGAAATCTTTCAGTAGTCCTGCGATCTTCCAAGAATTTCAGAAAACTTCCCCTAAGATAGGGGAACTTTTCAGCGTTAGGAATAACCAATCACCGGTGGCTGGTAGTTTGGCGCGAAAACGTGGCGCATCACGCCACGTAATTGCACCAATCAGGGCAAAGCTACACCTCTTTTCTCTACAGTAACTTGTAAGGTGCTGGTAGTAAATAGTGCTCTAAGCAAAGTTTGTGCTTTTTTAATAAGCGAACTTAAAAGAAAGATCCCCTGACTCAGAATTTCAGAAAACGTCCCAGATAAACAGGAAACTAGATTTTTTGAGCATTCGAAAAGTTTAGGAAACATTCAAAGGATTTTTCCATAAGTTTGGGGAGCTTCCTAGAACTTCAGGGATCTTTTCAGGTGATAGAAAATTTTTCCAATCGTTCCGAAAACATCCCGAAAGTTCAGGGTATTTAAGTTTTCAGAAGAACTAAAACTTCTTACTACTCGGTAATTTTTCGAACCCAACCAAAACGAGAATAAAGAAACCAACTACTTTTCAATCGATTTCATAGAATTTCCACCTATTCACAATCTTGGAGATCATAAAAAGTTCTTGTACGGTTTAACAACATCTCGGTAATGCTAACTATTCCACAGAAATTCCACGGCTTCCAAGATTATTTTTTTCAATTTCTCGTAACTTCTTTAAATATGTGTGATATTCTGCTTTTTATCACAGAATATGTACCTGCTGGAAGTTAAAACAACTTCTGGGAAGCAAAATCTGATTTTCAAAGTTCCCGTCGTTTCCAGAAAGTTGTTCCTATTCCATGGATGATCAGCAAACTTTTTGGAAGTTCATCCAAGTTTCCAGAAACTTTAATAATTTTTCGGCAATTCAATGAGCTTCTCTAAAGTTCCACCATTTCTCTTCTCGAAAGACAGCGAGCAAACTTAATGATTACCTGGAAACTTCCAATTATTTTATTCAACTGCCGGGAAGTTAAATCAACTTCTGGCATGTTCATTATAGATATTTCCGACCAATCTTCATAGATATTCCAAAGTTCATTAAATTAAATGTTTAAAGAGTGCGTTCAGTAAGAAACTTAGATTCTTTTATAAGTTCTGAAATGATACAAAACAGATCCGGTATAAAACAAAATTTACAAACACCAGCGATGCAGCGATGTTTTTGCGTTTGGTCTAAACAAATAAATCCAAACCACGATTTGAACCACCGTTGAAGATGCCCTTAGAAGATCTGGCTACACGGCTGTAACAGGTGAGGCCAGAAATGAACTTATCTTTCATGTGGTGGCGAATTGCGTTTGTAAGGGTGTTAAGACATGGTGAAAGAAGAATTTGGACAGCTGTGCTCAATGCCGTCTGACGATGTTTGCCGGATTCCAGAGAAAAGAAAATGTTTTGGACAAATTTTGGCTAGAACCAAGAAGGAGCTACCAAATTTGACAACATTTGTTGAAAATTGGCTCATCCTGTCGCACAAAAAGGCGTATTTTAAATAAATGGAAAGTGTCTGGTGGTAAATCAAACTGGAAAAAGTTTGGGAGCTCAGAGATTTAGCTGCGAGTAATTTATATTAACTCATCTTAACAGTCGGGAAAATAAGGCAAAAATGCGGGAAAATTTCGGGAAAAATGCGGGAATTTTTATATTGAGATTGTGTGGTCACCCTGAACTTTGTTACTCAGCCTATGTGTTACAAGACAACGACGAACAGTTCGATTAGATTGATATAGCTTCAATAAGTCGTTGTGTCATTCGTTGTTGCTGATTTTTTCGCGTAGCCCTTGATTTGAATCCCGATATTGGCAAGATTTTATAAAAATATTCTTGAACGATCTTCAGAATCTTGGATGTCAGTTTCATATACATGAAATTATATACACAGTGTTCGCCTAGTAAGTCAGCAATTGCAGTCACAACATTTCGCGTTCCCTCCGTCAAACGTACTTGTTCTGCCGTCACGTCTACAAGAAAAGTTAAGAAATCAAAGTTAATAATGTACTCAAGGACGATTTAATCCGGGAATAAACTAACAAGAATTAATTTTACTCCTATTCCAAATGTATACATGGCTTGCTATGTACAGGTTTCCTCAAACACGTTTGTGTGCTTCTAACATACATTAATTAGAAAACCGATAAAAAAAACTGCCATATCCATGAAAATTGAACATATCCGTTTATGGCTGTCCAACAGGGCAGAAATAAAATTCATTTGCTCAAGAGGATTATTTCAGTTTTTTAAAGGTATTGAAATGAAAAACAAACGTAAACAGAAAAGAAACAATTTGACCAATCCAAATGGCTTTCATAAGTTATAAAATACATCATTAAAATATGAATAAAAGCTACGTTTTTCAGTTTAAAATAAAAACATGAAGGAACGCTTGAGCTATAATGCAAAAAAAAATGGAATATGCCAAAAGAAACGAATGTAAACAACGTATTAGGTATGTTAATTATTGCTTCTTCAAATTTGGATAGGATTCGAATATAACGTGCCTCGTCAAGTTGTTGTTAATTTTCGCTTTATTTCCATTCTAACCTATATCAACCAGTACCGGTCCTATACATTCGGTAGTTATTTCAGCCACTTTAGTACTCATCTGTAAAAAAATTGTATTTAAAATTATCGTTTCTAAAGCATTACTCTTACTCAAACATAAGCCTTACCTTTTTCTGAATGATAAGATGATTTAGTGCTCACTAGTGCTGGACGGCAAGATCCAGAACAATCGATGTTCTTAGCATGTTTGGCAGAGAATATTTTTTTCCAGCCAAATCTATCTGAATTCCAATTGCTTTCTCGTAATGAAACCCAATTATTTGGCTTCGTCAAAAGATAGGTAATCCAACGAGTATATCTTCAAGTGATTTCGGCTGGTCCATATAGTATCAAACATATTTTTGCGATGCGGTTAAAAACTCCATCGTCAAAATACCAGGCTCATCCCGTGCCAGTTTGGAAAGATTGGCTTTTAAACAATGGGCATTGAAATTTCCCAGTATTCCTAAACTGTCCCAGCTTTCGCATTCCGCATTCTTTTGGTTTCAGTTAATGATCAGTTGACCGAGAGTCTGAATCTTTGTACCTGTTTAGGTTTGTGTTTCTATTTATTAATTTATGTTTTAATGCCACATGACTTTGGCTGCTTCTGAAACCGTCATGAAACGTCATCGTCAACAAAATTGAGACACGAATATTTAAGTAATACTTAATTTGCCACTTCCTCCACCGGTTTTGCTGTGATTTGTACGTCAATAACCCTTAACTGGTACACGACTATGTAAACCAATGCTGATAACTCACTTTTGGGGTATTTAGTTTCACCGGGAACAGGCAAAGTTGAATTGTTGTCACGAGCATCTTAAAAATTCCTAAAAACACTGTCACTTACTTTTTGCCAATTAATGTCGAAAGAACGAAACTTCATATCACTTACGGCATATCGCCTTGAACTGTTTTTTGCTCACAACAGCGTTTTTACTCTTCTCAAGGTTCCACTTGACGATGGCCCAATATTGTTCGATTGGGCGGAGTACTAGCGTGTTGGGAGGGTTCGTGTCCTTGGGCACCACTTGAACGTTGTTGGCAGCAGACCTATTTTCTGTAATGGCAAGATGCCAAATCCGGTCAAAATAAAACGGAACAATTGTGTCGCTTCAGGAAAGGCAATAGCCGTTTTTGTAGGCACTCGCTCAGATAAATTTCCTGGTTGACGGTTCCGGTCGCAATGTAAACGTTACTCTTCACAGCCACAAGTACAGATGGCTTACCACACTAGATATTTCTTCGCGAACTTTGACAGTTTAATGTGCTTGAAAATATCTGCCACCTTTCCTCGTCCGGTTGCTGTATAAAATTCCTGTCCAGGGAGCTGTTCAAATTCTGCCTTGACGTGAGTTTCATCGTCCTGTGCCACGCAATCAAACTTCATCAGCATCGTCGTGTACAACTTTTGCGATCGTACTTTGGCCGACGTGTTATGTTTATCGTCGGGATTGGGAGTCACCGATTTCTTGTAAGTCGGCTCGTTTTTTAGTTCTATCCACGGTCGAAGATGCCTCTTCCAGCTTCTTTGCGACATCTCGGACGGAGAGGTTGGGGTTCCGCTCGAAACAGCGGGCAACTCTTTTTGTCGGTGCTGTGGCCTCCGGCTTTCGATTTCCCCGCGATCCAGCTTCCCTGGCTGTCGACAAACGTCCACCGGATACTTTTAATACGTTGGTTACAGTTGATTTAGCCACATTTAACAATTTCTCAAACCTGGCGTGAGAGTAGTTTGGATTTTCGCCATGAACGTGTAAAATTAGGATGCATTGATTCTCTTCCTTCGACGACATTTTGACAACTGAAATGCTAATCTCAAAATCAAAATAGAGGCATGATGCTACATGCAGTGCTCAGAATCCAGTAGCAAAGATGACGCCAGATCCCGTTGATCACTGGCCATGTTGAGTTTCACCAAAGCAGAGCTTGCTAGTATATCCATGGCGACATCATGAGAACATGTTGTAACAGATTGTTGGAAAACATCAGACTATTCTTCGTTATTGTTACAAGTTATCATTACAAGCAATACGGGGCCGTCAGACATCGCATCATTGTCCTTATCACATAGAGTATGGCCTGAGCTTCCAGTACTGAAGGGATGTTCAACGTTTTGGTATCTGTAAAGAATATGTTAAATAATTTATATCAATGAAGTTTTGAAATCTACAGCACTGTCATTTGTACTTAATGCTTTTCATGTGCCGACAACTGTTACCAGAAAATTGTTTTCAAAATATAATATTTGATAAAATTGTTGTTCTTGATTATTTTAATTTTTTTTCTCACAATATAACTGTAACGTCTAAGGAGTGAGAGTAGAATTTCCAAATGATATTTACAATAGAATATCTTTTTGAATAATACAATGAATATTGCATTTTCAATATTACTGTTTGGTAATACACTGTTAGACAAAGTTAAAATCAGTCAAGTGCTATTACATATCACAATGTGCTACTAATTGTAGGTACCAAGTCCGTACTAACTTATGACAAATAAAATGCATATAATGCGATAGTATAAAGTGTGGTTAGGGATCCAATACGTTGAAAACATCCGCAAATCGTTTATTAGCCAAGCTATTAACCAAAGAGAAAGTCGACGAAGAGAATCTCTCAATGTTACTTAAGACCTAATGCATTGTTCAGCTTGATATGCTGTAAGTTTAATTTCATTCGTACATACCTTTATTACACAAAGTAAAAAGAAATGCCATTTTTGAAAAGAAATATGAAATTGCCTTATGGTGTAGTTTCAAGTGGTTTCAATATTCTGTCTTCGTTTACTTTAATATCAAAAATTTAGGTAAATACAAAGTTCTAAATTAGGTAAATACAAAGTTCTAAATGTACCCACTTTATATGCCCATACAATCCAAGTTTAAGTCAGATCTACTCAAATCGGTTACGAGTATGACTACCCGGATACACATTACCATACAATTACAATACAATAATATAAAACAACCTTAAAATCTATTTCCGACCATACATCTTATAGCTCGTGAATCAGATAAATGAAACCTTCCTATTTACATTACAATACATCTACAATTCCCTCCATATGCCAGAATTTTCAACAAATGTGAAACAATACAATTAATAGTAATTGACAAAGTTAGGAAAAAATGGTTTTTTTTCCACAGTTAAGATACGTACAACCCCCCGTTTCTATTGTTGGTGCCTCAATTAACATAAGATTCTATTGTGGGAACAATAACTCCTATTGTCATCTTATCTTTTGTGAAAAATGTTATTAATTGTAAATACTACACAGATAAAAAGAAACACTGAATTTTCAGTGTTATCTAATGCACATAAAGGGAATGCTAGATTTGACAGAACATAGTGGGATATTTCATGTAAATTTAAGCCAGATAACGCCTGAATCGAGCCTGTTGTATGAAAGATTGCAAACAATATCGTTGTTTACGCTCCTTTGGCTTGGAATTACACGAGGGGAAATTTTACGCCCTAGTTAAAATTAATTTTTTTTTCTGTGTATAGATCAAATTGTATGGTTACAATACATTTAATTGTAAACCTATGAGAATATTTTATTCGGGTATTCCAAAGAAAGTAAAGATATTTGGTGACTAGCGTGTAAACAATCGACAGGGATTTGATAGGTGTTGACTAATTCTCAACTTGTTACTCCAAACTATCTTTACTCACTTTTGAATAGCCTTACTTTTGACCGATTTGAGTACATAATTCTTAAATTAGGGTTACTTCCAAATAGCGTGCAGGTTACATGAAAAACTCAAGCCCAACATTGTGTTACGTTCTAAGTACTATTGAACGTACAATTTCGACGAAATAGGCCTATCTTTTAGAGGATAAGCTTAAACAGGAATTCAAGGAATTTGCTCGCGTTTACTAGCAATGGCTAGAAAAAGTGATTAAGTGAAGTGAAGTTTAAATTTCCCTGGTTTTCTCATTGCTTATTATTGTAGTTTTCAATAAGTAATTTAAAATAAAGTGGAACGAAGTAAACGTTTATTTCCCCATAAATCCTCGGTTCCAACCATCGTGTATGCGCAGGTTCGCTTTTTTGGAGTTTGGGTTTTGAAAATTAATAAATCAAAATCCAGAGACTTTTTTTAATAGAGATGAAAGAATATCTAGTAACACATACCTTTTCTTTCATAACAACGCCATTATTAAACTTCCGAAGGGTTCTTTAGGACGAATCAAAAGACAACAGGCTGGCTTGCAGATTACACAAATAGTATAACAATATACGTAAAGGCGATTCAGTGATGGATGTAAGAGGAAACAAGCAGAGTCTTTTTTGTCAAAATTGGATTCGCCCAAATGATAAAATTTCATATATGTGTGCACTTTGACAGAGACCAAAACGACAAACACCAAAACAAAAGTGTTGCGGTCTAGACATTGCTAGAGTGCCATTTACATACAATAGCTGTCAAAGTGCTTCAGAAGCGGCTCGTGAAAAGGCTTATTATTAGAAAACAATGTTTTGTGTCAGTGATTACCGATGAAGACAAATGTTCAATAACAGTCAGTTTTGGAGAACGTCAAACTGCACGCTGAGCTTTTTATTACCAAAAAGAATGCAGGTAATGTGCGTTTTATTGTTTGAAGAAATTGCCGTCGAATGTACCATGTCCTAAAGTGTCGGTAAGGAGAACATTGCACCAGTGATAATTCTAGTTGCTGTGGACATGTTTATTAATCTTTCAACGAATGCTGTAGTAATAGTACTGACTTGAATCGCATAGCAATGCTATATGGATAGGAAATCAAGCAAAAATGAGACTTATAAGCAATTCATAGCGTTGTACTTACCTTTATCTCTTTTCTCGTTCAATGTTTCGTTGAATTTATGCAGATAAACTAGATTCCATGATTCGTGCGGTTCTCACATCATAAGTATACTGCCCTCAACACGGTCAAAGCAATGTCGGTGGTCATCTGGTAACCATCATTTTCATGTAGAAGGAGATGTTCGCTCATCACCATGAGGCACCAAGAGTGCACATTCATGTTTTTGCTAGAATGAAAGATATGAAGAGAAAGTATTGAAAGTTCCGTCAGTGTGCGGCAGGTAGGAAATCGAACAGATGTTTGAAAAATTGAGTGAACGGGCATGTGTCCAGTGGTACTTGAACCATGGACGTCATCCTTTGCCTAACATCCCACTACGGGGTATGTCGAGGCACGAACTAGTCCGCCACCTCAACAGGCAAAAAATGACGTATGGAACGCGCTCATGTACCACTGATGGCTTGTGATAGTTATTCTAGCGATATATTTTGTGCACTCTGTTTTTGATGCGCACATGGGAGAGGAACTCTCTCCTTTTTTTTGGGTTTGATTTGATTCGCAACGTCTGAGATCACTCAAGCTTTGCTCGTCGTCTCTAACGCAGAGACCTCGGAGAGAAACACCGTGAAGCGTTGCGATACTGATCCCCACCAGTATAATTAATGGTTACCACCATTTATGGTTTTTACAAACTTTAATTGTTTGTGACAGAGCTTTCAACACTTTCTTTTCATATCTTTCATTCTAGCAAAAGCATTAATGGGCACTCTTGGTGCCTCATGGTGATGAGCGAACATCTCCTTCTACATCATACTCATTACTCCACGCACGGTGAATACATAACATAACAATTAAAGTATGCATCATCTTCGGTTAAAATTTGGGTTACTCTTTTTTCTAGAGTTCTGGCAACTAGGTATTTTCCTAGAGCGTTTTTCCCGTAATGCAATTTGATGTGGGACTCCCTTTAAAGTGAATTCTTATACTGTTTGCGTTGCTTCAGAAGGTTTGCCTTCTCAACATTTAAAAGTGCTAGGAAAGGATGGTCTCTGCGGAAATTCCCTGCGTTTCATGTTAACTTATTATTTGAAACCATGTCACCATAAAATAACAACCGACTATCGGACAGTAATAAATAGATTCTTTAGTGTCTGATGCACACTGGCCTGCATGTAAATATCGAGGCACCCAGACGTATTTCTAATAAATAGCGGACCAACTTAAAATGACGTGTGTAATCGCTTCAGACAGAAATTCGGATTTGTGATTTGCATGAAGCTTGCATCGGAACGAAGTGTAAGGCTTGAGACTCAGAGTGAGTCACAGAGTGTGCTCTGACGACTGAAAAGCCAAGAGATTAATAAGACTACGCTGAGTTACACTGATTTTATAACAGAGGTTGTTAGAATTCAGATCGCGGATGGTGTTAAAATAACAGAAACTGTAACAAAAAATCCTTAAGAGGTAACAAAATTATAGCAAACTATGATACAGATATAACATAAACAAAACAAACTTTGTAATAGTTTTGTTACGATGAAGCAAAATTATATCAGCTATTGTTAGAATTAATTAATTTCTTTACGCAGATTGTGCCTCTCAGGGCATTATATCTTAATTTATTATAAATATGTTATACAATTCTAGGGTTTTTTTTTTTTCATTAGGGCGAATCTACAATTGAGAGATTCTCTCCGGGCTTGCTCTCTTTCATTCATTACAGCGCCATTATGAAACTTACGAGGCATTCTTTAAAACAGATCGAAACACAACAGTGCTGGCTAGCATACTCTACAAATAGTAGAATGAAAAACGCAAAGGTGATTGGTTTATGAATGAAAGAGAGCGAGCCCGGAGAGAATCTCTCAATTGTAGATTCGCCCTATTGAAAAAAAAAACCATAGAATTATCCAGATGTAAATGTCTTTAACAAATTTATATCATAATCAGTTAGTCTTAACAACGTCGGTTACAATTTTGTTATGTTTATGTTATACGCTTCTGGTCGGGCTGTTAACTGGTCACTTCCCGAGTAGGTATTACCTAAACAAAATTGGAAGAATTCATTCTACAGGTTCTGTCGGTTTAGCCAATTTGAAACTGAAACTGCAGAACATATACTCTGCAATTGTGGAGCATTATTCAATCAAAGGATGTCAATATTAGAAAATGGGCTACTAGAGGCCTCCGAAATTTGGCAAAACAACCCTGGTAGGGTGTTAGACTTTATAAAACAAGTCGAGCCTAACTGGGATCAGGGGCTATGTCAATCAATGTCCATCACACCTTTATTGTGAAAGGATATTTTACTTGCACCAAATCAAATATGGGTCATGCAACAATAATCCAAATGAATGGATGCAGTTTTGTTTTGGCTCTACAGAAAAAAAAAAGGCTTATTTCTCATTCTGAGATATTAAGTCTTGCGTCTATTTTTGCAGCTTCAATAATTTGAATTAAAGGTCACCACATAAGTTTCAGAATATATCACGAAACACACTCATTAGTTTAAACAACAACGGGAAGCAAAGGCAGACTACTGTGAGAGGGATTCCATCCAGAATGTGCCGGAAATCCCAAAAATCATACCCGATCATCATTGATTTGGATGAAACTTGGCACATGAGTTCGGTACGTTGGAAAAAAAAAATTCCACTGGTGTTAAGATAATTTGGGTTCAAGAGTAACTTTTGAGATGGGCGTATGTGTTTTTTCCAACATTTTACTTGAAAAATCGTAGTTCAAAAACCATTACATTTAGAGAAAAACTTTATATAAGGGAATTGTAGGGAACTAAAAAGCCTTTCTTAAAAAATATACACAGAAAAAAATTTTTTTTCATCAAGAAAAATCAAAAATAATTACTAAAAATAAAATATCTAAAAAACATATTTTTAATATTTTTTTAATTTGTTGTATGGAAATTTGAGGAAAAAAGACACGTTTTGAAAAAAACTCTAGGATGGATGCTCTTATAATAAAAAAGTTTCTCAAATAGTGAACTTTGGTGTATATTTCAAATTTTGGTTATTCATTCTAATAAATAAATTTTGATGTTACAATATGGTTTTGGAGATCATTACAAACAATAATGATTATAATGATAAACCACGTAAACGCAACTGTTTTCAAGATATTTCTGATTTTCTTTCAATAAAATTTCAAAACCTCAAAAAAATACGCCCTTTTCATAAATTACTCGTGATATTAAAACAACAATAGCTAACGATTGTTTTTCTTGTGTTTTTAGCCTTTTTAAAACACATGTATGTGCCTCTTACTTACTCTTAACAGCTCGTCGATTGAAAAAGCTTCACTTAAAGTTATAAGACAAAAATAATGAATTATGGTTGGATTTATATTTATATATACCATTTATTAGTCTCGGTCATTGATAATATTACATAAACATTATATAAATTATTGATTGCTTTTATATATATATTATGAATCCTGCCTTCTTCGTCATTCGAAAACAGTTTTACAAAAACTTCGTTTTCTGAAATTGGAACGAATGAGTGGTACTTTGTGTACCTGCAATCGTTTTAGTCTGTCGGTAAATTTCATTCCATTCTGCTACCCCCTGTTCATACTCTTCATGTGATACATAACAAAACGACATTTTTGTTAAACAATCATCACTTTTTTGGTTCGCCCATTCGAATAACTCTAATGCACTTTTTATAGGGTGTTCATGTTGTACAGCAAGGCTTGCATATCTTGCCATTCGTTTTAATGTACCACCAATTGCATCGCAAGGTCCCTTACCGTGGGATGTTGCGAAAAAATGCCATTCAGCATCAATATTGTATTTCTTTTAAACTTACAAAGGCTTGCAAAGTTCTTCCTATTTTTATATTGGGATGCTGCCCCGTCAGACATAAACGTAGCTTTCTTTACTTTAATTTTTGTTTGCAAAAAGCTTATTAGTTTTGAAATAAACACCTGCACCGCAATCGTATCATGTTTCAACACTTCTGAGATAACAATGAAACTGATATTTTTAAGTATTCCAGATTCCGTGTAATAAATGACAAAAGGGTGAATAGTGGCTTGCTCATTACTCCAATAACTACTTTGAACAGCATCTTGAAAAACAAATGAATAATTTTCAGAAAAATCACAAATTATTATTACTTTGCCGTCTTTAAGACAACTTTTATAATCTCTCAAGAAACTAGACTGCTGAGATTTGACAAAATCGTGGGATACTAATTGTTCCAACTTTTCACAAAAATAAGCAATAAATTCATCAATTGGTTTAACAAGTGTCTCTAAACTACATCTATCAGTTGAAATCCATTGCTCAAAAGATATTTCAACTAAACCACGTTTTTCTAATTTGTCTGTTAAACTACTCTCAAAATCTGAAAAGCCTGGACATCGTTCGCATTCACGGAGGTAACATTTTTTAGTTCTAGTTGATGAGCTACATAATATTTCTTCAAAACACAATTTATAATCATTCTCGAATGAATATTTTCTAAGACCATGAAGCATCAAGTTAATGTTCTCATGAATGGTGCAAACACAAATGTTATGAGAACCTGTGCTGCCAAGTAATTTGCAATGCTTTGGTCTTAGTGCTGCAAAAGAGCTAAACCCAACAGCATTTTGATGCATCTCTTGAAATTTAATGAAAGCTTCTCTTAATGAACAAACTAAAAGGCGCTTTTGAATATGAACCCTCTTACCTTCACTCCTCACTGAAACGTAGTCGTTCATACCAGGGGTTGCTCGTGTAATCTCATCACTGTCGTAAAATTGCAAAATTTGGTTTTTTATTTCCGGTTCAGACCGTGTCCCAGCTTTTCGTTAGGGGCAGCTAAAACACCTTCGTGCTTTGCAAGGAATTTAGCTTGTGATACGATGTACTTGTTTGTTATTCCAAATTCTGCCATTACTCTTTGATTTGTCCAAGATTGTGGTAAAACCGAAAGTATCCTTACTTGATCGTCCCTCGAAGTTTCTGGATCAGCATACCGGTCCTTTAGCTGCGCGATTATTTCGTCATATTCGGCTGCTTTCACTTTCAATTGTTCCAGGTCATCCTCCTCCGCTTGATCCCCAAATATGTGTGTCCGAATGCCGTTTGAAACATCTTTGAACTTTTTGCGGGCATAATTTACGTTCAGGAACTTTTTAGCCGATATTGGCGAAACGTTGATTCCAGCTACGCCCTTGTTAAATAGCTCAATATTATGGCGCCTTGAATAATCTTGCACACTGCTATCAGATGGCACTGACATTAATGATATTGCCGATGGCGTTTCCTCGAGACCATACAAGTCTACTTGCCGTGATGTAGATGGTTGTGGATCCATAATGTTAGTAATTGATGGTTTCTCACTAGGCTCCGAAATTGCAGCATGGGATTGTTCCGTTCTATTTAAATGCAAACGACAATTATCACAAATCATCAAAGAAGTGTCCAAATGGTTTTGCCCATAAACTTGAGTTTTTGACATTTTGTTCGGTTAATTTACGAAGGTTTTTTGAGCACCGTTTAGTGGGAAACGGCATACAACACTTCTTCATGTTAAACTCCATTTTCAGATCACTCAGATAGATTTTACTGATGAATGCGACTATGTATGAGCATATATATTAGCTGTGGTACCTTTGGAAATGCAGGTATAAAACATCTCTGTAGTTTACAGGCAGCGTACATTAGCTGTTTTTTTTATGAGAAGATATACCTGACATACGTTATAAGCTGCTATTTGTCTACCTACCTTAAACAATATGTGTTACTTTCATCGCTACATCACCGAACTGTTCGGAGTGTAGTTTTCACACACTACACCCGACCTCTAACATCGTTGGAGCTTGGCAAAATAGTCAGCAGTTCGATTAATATGCTTCTTCTATATGACCCTCCATAATTTCATCATCTGTCCATTTCACACTTGTCGCCCCTGCGACATCTATCTCGCTGTTACTTTCATCGCTTTAGCAAATTCGCTCCCTTCATTCTCTGAGCGGCCCGACCGATACAGCCATAAAACAATTATAAATATATTGATTGCAATATTAAAACAATAGTGCTATTTATCTTGTTCTTTTCAAATGAGTCTTCTTATCATCCTGATATCAAAAGAAAAAGAACATTAGAGTAATGTGAACGTTATAATATGAAGATCTTGGAAAATTTATCATTTCTGGTGGAAATCTCGATTAACTTAAGAAAAGAGTGAATTTTCTTATGTTTTTTCATTCTATTGAAATAAAATCCGAAAAATCTCGAAAACGGTTGCGTTCAGGTGATTTATCATTACCATCATTATTGTTTTTAATGATCTCCAAAATCATATTGTATAATTAATTTTCATTTATAATAATGAATAACCAAAATTTGAAATATGCACCAAAGTTCGCTCTTCGAACAACTTTTTTATTATAAGAGCGTCCATCCTAGAAATTTTTTCAAAACGTGTCTTTTTTTCTCAAATTTCCACAAAACAAATTTGAAAAATATTAAAAATATGTTTTTTTTATATTTGATTTTTAGTATTTATTTTCTATTTATATTTATATTATTAAAATTTTTTTTTTCAGCGTACATTTTTTTTACAAAGCCATTTTAGTTCTCTACAACTCCCCCATATAAAGTTTTTCTCTAAATGTATTGGTTTTTGAACTACGATTTTTCAAGTAAAATGTTGGAAAAAAAACATACACCCATCTCAAAAGTTACTCTTGAATCCAAATAATCTTAACACCAGTGGATTTTTTTTTTTCAACATACCGAAGACGTGTACCAAGTTTCATCAAAATCGAAGATAGTTGAGTTTGGTGACCGACCGATTTGGCGTGGAATCAGTCGTGATTATTCTATGCATAAGTAACAATAGCTAAAACCTCATAACATAGCGTGGACATTACATAAAGTAACACAACATAACATAACATGTTGTGAAGCATCGAAGACAAATCCTAAGGAGCGATCCTACCCTGCCGATGGCTGTTGGTGCCTTATCAAAGCCTCGATGATAATACACTGTGTATGACCAGCCAGTGTAAATATACAATTGATACGCTCTTCAGTAATTGAAACAAATATCATCGCAAAACTGGATTTTTCCTGTTCAAGGCACTGATCCGGATCAGATTGTGTCTCTCTGAGCTACGCCAATACTAAGTTGAGGGTATAGCTCTTGTTTAAACACTATATAATCATGTAGAAAGATGAAACATCTTATCTTGTGAGAATATTTGATAACCAAACAACCGGCATGGCCCTGCGTATGATTATAGAGAAGGTGTCGTCCAAAATAGTCGCGATAATTTTGTCAGCCTCAGCTACACAGATACAAAATTCTTGGAACAGCAGCCTTTCGAGCCCAAAACCAACAGAAGAGATGATGTTACATTACAAAATATCATTGAGGATACAGTGTGACTAAGATAATGCTCCAACGTTCGATGCATAAACAGAGTAAGATATTCGCCATCCCAGCCTGCATGGCCATAAGTTACCGAGTATCTTGAGTGACGTTTCCTATTAACCCCATAAATTATTTTATTTCACGCCGAAATTTCATTAGCCTTATCTCCTTCGCTTCTATTGCACTGATGACCAACCTTGGATTTGTTTTTCTCTTCTTCTATTTTTTTTTTTTGCAAACAATTGAGGTAGGTACCGACTGATTCCCGTATCTCCCGTACTGATACGCACCAATATCGTACCCAAGGTTGAGGATTTATGACACATCACCCAATCGCGGTGCTATGCGCCTTGCAAATCTGTTATTCAAATTTCGATTAAAACCGTAAGGAAGGAATAAACGAAACTTCCTCCAGTTGAAATCGCTGCCTGCCTCCACTATAGTGATATGAATAATATACGCGCAATATATTATACGGATGAAGAAGCGTTTAAAATAAAGAAAACCATTCCATTCGCGATAAGCTCGGTGGCTTATTTTTCGTTGTGTTTTTTTCTACTTCTTCCTATTCTCGACTTTATGTTCAACTTGGATTGGCTTTTGGCACGAGCAGAGCACTCAACAAAAACAACGACGACGAAAAAAAAAAACAACAGAACTGGTTTGCTTCGATGTGTCATCCAGCCAGTCCAGAGCTTCGAAGTGTGTTTGCTCTTTTTCTTCGACCGTTCAGGCCGCGGCCGGGCGACGAGTACGGGGTGTAGTTGTGAAGTCGATGGGCTCGTCGTTGTCGTTGATGGCCGATTCGATGATGGAGCACTTTCTTCCCCACAATAATATTGTATTTTGATACCTCGAGTCCCCGCCACCGCCACGGGGTGCTGGTAGAATTAACCGGAGAAAAAAAAACAACGCGATTATAATCGTTAATTCCATAGTTTGTCCCATTCCACGGAATGAGTTGGAATAATATAAAATAAAAAAAAAACAACTTTAATGGTGTTGTAGAGCAGCAGTGCAAAACAACCAACGGCAGCGAAAAAAAAACAGAAACAGAAAATTTACAGAGTAATATGGGACAGGGTGTCCGAATGTGAATCAGAACCGTATTTTAACACTCAATTTCACTGGGACTGGAACGAACCTGGGGGGAGTTCGGCGCACAGTTGGTGATGGCGGAAAAATAAAGCTTCCTGATTTATCTAAATTATTCATTGATAATATCTCGTTCGATTCGGATTTATGGATCAGTTCTGTGTTCGTTATTCACGTTGATTGGTTCAATAAAGCATAAAAGTGATCACCTTGTGCTATCATGCATTGGTATCATCAACGATAGTTTTTCATTCAAATTTAGCTTACGATAACTGAGGGGTATCTATTAATGGACGCTCTTTTCATTAAAACCACGGCAATTCAAGCTGAACAATGCATTAGGTCCTAAGTAACATTGGGAGACTCTCTTCGTTGACTTTCTCTTTCGTTAATAATTAGTCTATTAAACGATTTGCTGATGTTTTTGGTGGATTGGATCCTTAATTACATTGTATATTACCGTAGTGTGTGTTAAAAATTCTTGGACATGTTTTTACATAACCGTAGGAACGCAAACAGAAAGTCGACGAAGAAAGTCTCCCAATGTACTTAGGACATTATGCATTGTTCAGCCTGAATTGATCTAAAGATTGTTCATTGTATGAAGTTGGCACTCGTTTGTTAATGGACTAAGGTAGACATTTTATGAAAAAAACATGATTTTTTTATCAGTGTGCAACTAAAATACTCTTTTTGGCAACACACCTGATAACTGTCAAAATAGATACAAATTACAAGAGAAAATGGGTCACAGCAACCTATCAACACGCAGAATAATGCAAGCTGAACAATGCATTAGGCAGTGTTGGTGACTGCCGAAAAAATCAGTGAAAATTATTTATTCTTATCCGTGCTTGAAACAACCGTATCGATGATTGTATTGGTAAAGGCATCATACGCAGGAACTCAGAGAGTGAACAAGATTATACGTTTTGTAGATTACTTCATTCCACCACGCAAGTCGAATGGACAACAGCTCTGCCTACTTGTGATTCACTCTTCGTTGATTGAGTGGCTATGGAAATACGACCCAGTAGGATCGCCAGATGATAATGTTCGGAGACGAGAGATGATAGCATTCATTTGAACAGAATCTTTCATTGTCTTTTGGTTCGAATGACAGTGTTGGAAGTTTTGTTAAGTATATACCGTCTGGGAAAAATCGGCCTAATCGATTGATTTTTTTTTTAATTTTCCTTTCCTTCAGTTGAAAGGGGTATAGGGGTTAATTAGAGAAGTCCAGTCGAGCAACTCGACTCGACACTTGTCACTGCCAAGTCGAGTAAAATTGTACATTACAGAAACCGACTGAAACTGATCGAGTCGATAACGGATGCCAACTGTTAACTATAATGTTGAAACTTTTCCAAATGTCTTTGAAATTTTACATCATGTAGTAATTCGGGACTTTCATCAATTTAGCTGTCATTTTTGAGAGCTGAAGAACAGGTATTGACATTTTTCACTCTTGTTTTGTGAATTTCTCTAATGTTTTTGTTGATCAGAAAAACTCATTGGGGCGCTGTGCCAATGTTGCGATTTGAAATACCTAGCGGGGAAGTTATTGATTAATATGTGGACAAGTGTCAATATACATATTTCAAAAATGATACAGAAGAGGGGTTATTATCTAGTCATCACCAATTTATACGTGATTATACTGAAGCTATTGATAGTACTACATAATTCTTTAAACATTTAACATTAAAGGTTGCTGTATAGATATGCGTTGATCGGTCTCACTTTAACGATTTTATCTCGAAGTTCTCTGACCTTCTGGTAAAGCATTCAATCTTTTTCCTAACCTTCTGGTATCCTGAGTAGGGACTTTTTCAGAATCGAGGATTTTTTTTAAATTTTTGGAGGATTCTTTGAACTTTGGAAGAATTTTCAAAACTTTTTTGATATTGATGATTTGCTAAGCTTCTTGTTTTTCTGCTAAACTTCAGCGAAGTTTTCTTGACGATCAAATCTCTCAAACGAGGTGAGATGGAAACCAAGGAATTGTGATTCCTACATGAGGTTGTGTCCTAGCTCAAAGAACGATGGGAACGGTTTGGGAGATGGTGTTCACCATATTTTTACATGGTGCCATGAGCAATGAATATCATTATGGTCATATGAATGATTTTAGTATTGACTGCTTCTTCTGTTTGCCAGTGATTTTCCCTTGAATTTCAGGGAACCTCTTTTCTGATCTTCGACAAAGCTCTATGCTGTCGAAATTCTGGGATGTTTTCTCCTGAACTTTAATCAAGTTTCCTCATAAACGTCTAGACAGTCACTCTTGATTTTCTTGTAAATATACATCTAACAACCCAACCTCACCTTCCAGGAACAGTTCATATTTTTTTTGCTAAACTTAGTTACTGTCTTAACTTCTGACGAGTCCCATCCTTAACTGCAAAGAAACCCTCTCTAAAACTCTGGAAAAGTTCTCTCCAGAATTTCTTGAAAAATATTCTTAAATTCCTTGGAAGTTTATTCCTAAATTTCTGAGAAGTCCCCTTGGGAACTTTATGATGGTTGTCTTCTGAACTTCGGATAAGTTTGCTCCTGAATCTCTGAGAAATTCCAACTTTAGCTACTAGTAAGTATCTCCTTTACTTCTGAAAATTTTCATCCTGTTTTTCTCAGAAGTAACTACCCAAACTTTTGGTATTCCTGAGCTTCGAGACTTTGAGCTTCGAGCCTCATTGTGAACTTCTGAAATGTTCGATTCTGAACTTCAGGAAAGCTCTCTAGCATTCATGATTGATTACGAGCTTATTCTATTTGAACATCCGATAAGTCTCATCCTGAACTCCGAGGAAAATTTTATCAAAACTTTGGGAAAGTCTGCTGTAGAATTTCTAGGAGAATTCCCTTAAATTTGTTGAAAGTTTCTTCCTGAATTTCTAAGAAGTACTTTTTTTGATCTTTTGGGAAGTTTTCTCCTGACCTTATGTGAAGTTTGTTCCTGAAATTCTAAAAAAAATTTTGCTCAAACTACTAGGAAGTACCCACTATTCTTCTCGAAAGTTTCTTTCTTTTCTTTGAAGAGGTTTCTTCATAAACTTTGAGAAATCCTCATTCTTAAATTCTGAAATTCAGAAATGTTCTCTTTTGAACTTTGGGAAAGCTCTCTAGCATTTCTGGAAAGTTACATTGGGAAGTTTATTTTGGAACTTCTGATAAGCCTTTCCCTGAACTTCATAGAAGTTCTCTCTTGATTTTCCAGGACGTTCTGAGCTTTGTGGAAGTTTGTTTCTGAATTTGTGAGAAATATTAGATAACGCCCTCCCTGGTTAGTTTCTTCCTGAACTTCGGGAAAGTTTTTTTCCCTGACGTCTGAGAAAACTCCAAAACTTCGGGAATGTTCCAAACTTCCAAGAAGTCGTCTCCCCTAAACTTCTCAATGAAGCTCTGAGAAGTCCTCTCCTGATTTTCTGGGAAGTTCTGTCCTTAACTTCTGGGAAATATGATCTTGAACTTCGAAGATGTTTGGTCTTGAATTTTTCGGTATATTCCTTCTTGAACTACTAAGAGCTTTTCTTTCTATGCTTCAAAAAATCTACGACTAATTTCATAAAACACTTAACTCGTGGGTCGATTTGCTAATCCCATGTGCAAATGTACTGAAATAAGGCGTTTAGAAGTACCTTAGGAAAAAACCCAACACACATTTACTACTGTTCTGAGTTTCCATCTGGGTTTGCGAACTAATGGTAGGATCACAAACGAGAAAATGAAATTTACTTTTTGTTATTCCGACTCAAGGTTCATTGGTGGTCCTAATGAATTGAGCTCTTGGCTCCTACCACTCTCTGTTAAGCATTAGTTTTACTGGCTCCATGCCACAAAGCCTTTTACTATATCCACTTAACATTTAATTAGTTCAATGAGCTATTCAAACTGACGGTAGTTTGTTTTGTTTTTAATAAGATTAGACATTTTTTGCTAGAAGTAAATTGTTTTTCTGTTAATTCACCTGCAAAAAAGCTGATTTAGTGTATTTCTTGTCTTACTAAACGAATAATCACGAATCGATAAAAATCGCAGATCAAAACAAACTCTTAAACGACAAAATGTGACAGATCACTCACTAGTTTCTGAGCGATCGATTGATTCGACCAACTCGACAAAATTTCGCTTAGTGACCTTGAACGCACCCACACTACAGCGCCATTTAAAACAAAGGAGTGCAAGTAAGAAGGAAAATGTTTTGGAGGAAAACAAACCATCATTCCTCTGCATGTGCTAGAAAGGGAAAGGTGACTAAACATCAAAAAGCCTTATAGCAAAATCGCTCTGTCGAGCAAAATGACGGTCGACTCGATTTCTATAATTCAAGCAAAACAATGCATTAGGTCCTAAGTAACATTGAGAGACTCTCTTTGTCGACTTTCTCTTTGCGTTCCTACGGCTATGTAAAAACATGTTTAACTATTTTCAATAAACAGTACGCAGTATAAAGTGTGATAAGGGATCCAATACGTTGAAAACCTCAGCAAATCGTTTAATAGACAAGCTATTAACCAAAGATTAAGTCGACGAAGAGAATCTCTCAATGTTACTTAGGACCTAATGCATTGTTTTGCTTGAATTGGCCCCCATAATATCCATATCGCCGATTATCGTTCGTTGAACAAACGTTAGCTTATTTTCTATTTCAACAAGAATGCATAAATTTTTGTTTTCTGACATATGAAAAATCTTTTCTACCGGACAGGGACACTGCCACTGTGCCATTATCGGTATCTCCCAAAAACAGAAAAAACAAGCCTAAAGAAACACATGTCATCTTCTATTAACATTTGGGACAAACATTAGTTGCTACATATTTCCTGTTTTTTCCCACTGTATTTACTGGCTACACTGTGTTTTTCGGCTTCCGATCCGCTTTTGCTCTGAACGCGGTACCACACAATCACCAAGTGATTCGATCGGAAGCTTCGAGCACTAGCACACAATCGAATCAGGAAACGAAAATGAATCATCAACAGGAGCCAACGAACGAATCAATAAATTGTACAAGCAAGCAGTGATGAACACGCATACAATTGGCAGGCGACGATATTCATGCTATGTTCATTCAATGCGTACCCTGGCCCATTTGTTTTCGGTTTGAGAGGTGAAGCAGAACTTCTCATTGTGTGCGTCTATTGAATCAAAGAAGAGTGTGCAACGAATTATATATGATACGATTGGAACCATCCTTGGCATTAGGTCACTCCTAAGTAACATTGAGAGATTCTTTTTGTCGACTTTGCTCTCTTTGCTTACTAAACGCTTTGCTGATGTTTTTGAAGTATTGGATCCTCAATTATACTTCATATTACCGTACTGTGTGTTTAACATACTTGTACATATGTTTATATAGCCGTAGGAACGCAAAGAGAATGTCGACGAATCTCTCATTGTTACTTAGGACCTAATGCATTGTTCAGCTTGAATTCTGCACAACTGGTGATCCAAAAAGGCTGCTGTTTTCAACATCGTAAAGAAACATGGTGAAACTGGTTCTTTTGTAGACTTACCGAGAATTTAAAGGAGCTCAACAACATCAAAACTTATAAGAAGCAAAGAGCACCTAAAAGGACGCATGCCAAAAACGCAACATCGAAAACAATGTCCCGGAGCTTGAACAACCAGCTCTTGAAACATGAAGAGATCTTCGAATATCACAACGGGACCGATCAATGGGAGAATCAGGGTCTCACATTTTCGAAAGACATAAAGGAAGGCGAACTCATCATGGATTCATTTTTTCATGCAGTTTCATTACCGATTTATTCATCGCACTTCTCGTCATCCAGGCTTATAACCAACTCCTCATGTCCAGTACGATTTTGCAATAGTCAGACACTGTATCAATGAAATGTCCGTACAGCACTGACTGAAATGTTGCATCGTTGAAAGAAAAATTAAATCTGAGACCCTTTTGAAGTGTTTTTGTTTCATTTACAGTAAAAATGTATCCAATTCGTCTCACAGTCATTCAAGTAAACATAAATACATCTCTATCAGATAAAACCATCATATGCCTAAAAAGTTACAAAAATGATGTCAAAAAATTGTCCGTACACTTACGTTCTTATTTCAAACAAGTCGAGTAAACAAATGTACGTCGACTGTCAAAAGCAAAACCACGAATTGCATTACAGGGAAGAATTTACCACTGTTTATAACAGCAGACAAGGTAAAATTTACATAATTTAGTATTTTTCTCTGAAATTTGAGTATTCCAGCGTTAATTTTCAGGAAAATGGCCGCTATTCACCGAAAAATTCCGATATTAGTTCGGAAGCTTATTATTTGCCCGAAGAGTGATGGTAAAAGCTTGTCCAAAATAGCAGCCATAGTAAGTAAACCGCCTACGATCATCGGTTCAGTATGTTCTTCAGAACAGAGGTGGTAAATGTACATTTTTTTGCAAACCATTCATGCGCTGCAAATGTTGAGGTCCGCACACCACCAACAGTTTGTGTGTACAGTTCAAACGAACGCGAGGATAGAAAATAGAAAAAAAATGTTTTTTCCTATTGCTGCCGACAGTTTCAAACAGTTTAGAAATGGTTTGTGACGGTTTTTGATAAGCTTGATTAAAAACGCACTTATTCGGTTATTTTCGATTATAAGTTGTTAGTATTCATTCTTATGATTTATTTCCATATAATAAACATCATATGTATGCAGTAATAAGCCAACAATCAAAGAAACTCTGAGTAAAATAAATTAATATCGCGAAATTTTTTAATCCATCGGCTGGAGGCAGCAAAAATGTTTCGTCGCCTGGAGAAAACGGTACCGAAATGTCATATGAGATTTTTCGGTCGACGGTTCACTTTTGTGTGTGTTCATTTTGGTCGTAATGAAAAATGTCAAATATCAAAATGTAAATATAAAAAAAAGTACATTTACCACCACTGCTTCAGAACAACACAATCTCTAGAGACGACTTTCGGAAGAGGCCATAAGCCAAAGTTGACAACTCGTCACTATCGCATACTTTTGCGGGAAATAAAAAAAAACCTAGGTTGAGTGCTCCCAAACTTGCAGACAGTCTGTCAAAGTACGCCAATATCAAAGTTAACCCCAAACAGTACGGAATGTTCTCCATAATAAAGGTTACCGAGGCTGCGTTGCACTGGACGAAGCCGTTCATACCTACCAAAAAATATGTCTCAAGCGCTCCGGAGTTATTTTTTAAATGAAATTAAAGATAAGCTTTTTGAAGAGGAATTTGCAGCTGAGTAACATTTTCAGTACTATTGAGCTAGGAGATGTAACCGGAGATAAAAATTGGTTTACTTATATATTTTAAATTTGTTTATTAATGACACACATAGAAATCATCACACGGAACGAAATTCCTGTTTGTAAAAAGTCGGGGAACGTTAACAAAGATTTCGTTTAAAATTACGGCTCCTAAAACTGACAAATATGCAATTCGACAAAAGATGCGTTAAATTGAATGTATTTTCTCATCTCTTTCAACTCATTTTTATATGCTAAAGTACGCTTGCATGTTTCGGTCTCAGGAGACAGAAATTTACATGACATTTTCGTAGTGTGATTACTGTAAATTTAAAACCATGTTTAACAAAAACCGAACGTTCACTTGACACTGGACGTACGTTCACATACTGATCAATCAGCACGCAAATGTTCAAATAATCTAATGTTACAATGTGTCCTATCTTATTGAACACATCGAGACAACCAGACAAGATAAAGAGGAGATGATCAATACATCAAGCTTGGTATTGATGGTGGTGGCGGTTTTTGAAGATTGCCCTATCTGTCTTATCAAGGAATCCTGTTCATGTTATCAATTCTTTCTAGGAAAGTGGAGTTAAACGCCTGCACGTCATAGTCTTAGCACCTCATCTTCCGGAAAAGTACGAATATATTTCATTCATATCGAACAATCTATTACAACTGGATAAATTGGAATCTACAGTTGCCGGTGATTTGAAAATCATAAACATCCCCGAGCAGGAGAAAATAACATATGAATACTTAATTTTGATCTTGATAATTTGCCTTGGTATCAAAGAGCTCAGATTAGGAGGTAAAATGCCTAAACAAAAATACCTATGGCAAAATATCTCTCGTATAACAAAACTTGTTATTTCGGATACCTAGGAATACCTGAGAGATATTATTGTGGTATTTTCTTACCTCAATTTGGTTTTCGCATAACATTGTGGGAACAATATTTTGGTATTATCCTCAGGTGTTTTACCTCTTAAATTCCAGGACTAGCTATTAAGTTATTCGTTCCTGCTCGGGTCATCATTGATGTAATGTCACACTCTTCATAACCTCCTTGTCCATGCTGTGAAACAGAAAAGAAATACCTACTATCGCAGGGTGTACTACCAAGAACGATTGGTGGTATTAAAGAGCATAGTTTCAAAAGCGCGAAATCAGAAAGACGAAATGAATACGCTAGCTGCATCCATGCACCGTTAGTTTTTGAAAAATACGATATTATTACTTTGGAAATTTGTACCCCGTCCCACTGCGTGTAACACTCGAAATCGTAAAGGCAGTGTTTCAAGCAGTAGAAAAGGTTAATTCAGATTGGGCAGATTTGTGAGCTCATAAAGCACATGTACGCCACCAACAACGAGCGTATGGTTTTACAGGACGAGCCTGCCATAAAGTTCTGTCCAGTTAGAGTCCGGAATCACTCATTGTGTTGCAGTGGCATCGGAAAGTTACCGCTGCAAGAATTTGTTTACAGCGGTTTGTTGAACTTGGCGCCCACTTTCTGTGGAATAAATTTCAGGATGTTTCGTGCAGTGAGTCAAAAGTTATTCCAGATTGAAGGATAGAAAAAAAATCTTCACACTCACGTTGACAATCCAACGTGGTCCGCAATAAAAACCCAATAACTTTGAAAATCGCTAAATCTACCGTATATGATGTGCTCAAACGTTTCAGGGAGCGAAAGAGTGTGGATCGAGTGCCTCCAGGTAAGCTTCGTAGTGGAACATATGACCACGAGCTGAACCAGAAGGTGTTGAGAACCGTTAGAGCAAATCCTGGACTATCAGATAATGAAATCGCACAAAAATACGCTGCTGCTCGCAGTACCGTTTGAAGAATTCATTTGCGAGTAGGATATCGTTCTTATCGAGCCAGCAAGCAACCAAACAGAACGTTGAAGCAAAGTTTCGTCACCAAAACTCGAGCTCGGAAATTGCACCAGCAGGTTTTGAGGAAGTACCAAAGATGCCTGCTGATCGACAATGAAACCTACGCCAAAATGGATTTCGGACAGCTTCCTGGGCAGAAAATCTACATGGCAAAGGCACGAGGATATGTTCTTGTGAAGTTTAACTTTGCAAGAAAGAATGCCTCAAGAACCGCGTACTACCTTTCATTAAAGCCCATAAAGGTCCAGTGTAGTTTTGGCCAGATTTGGCGAGTTGCCACTCCAGCCGGGAATTCATCAAGTGGTGTCGCGATAATAAAGTAGATTTCATAAATAAAAACATAAATCCACCCACAGTTTCGGCCCATCATGAGATTTTGGGCAATAATGAAGCGGAATCTTAAGAAAGTGGAAAAACGGCTCGGGACGCGACTCAGATGATCATGGAAGAATGTGGAAGAAATGTGCCGAGGAGTTGGAAATCAGGGGTATGCAGCATTTGATATGAGGAATAAAGAAGAAAATTTTCTTAAAGAAGAACAAATTTTGTATTAGAAACGAAGAGAAATGATTTGTCTTGATATTTTTCCTTAAAGTACAGTGAATTACCTTTGTTTTGATGTGTTAAACTTATTTGTTCGTCAATCCGTTACCTAGATACAGATGATTTTATTATTCCGGATTCTAAATGGACAAAGCTTCTGTCTAATCCGTGCAGCACATGTTTTCCAAGACAACGAAGATCTGGTAGGCTATGTCAATGTAAATATTCAAATTCACGTGTTTTTACTTGCAATTTGGATGAATAGTTATGTTTTTAAAAGTCCGGAAGCCTTCCGAAACTGTTCATGCCAAGTGGTTTTCATTCGATCTTGAAGCCAGTTTTGAAGATGATTTGAACAAGTTTCTCGAAGGTTGGCAAGCTCTTAATCTCTCTAAAACTTCAAAATATCACATTACGTCCATGTCGAAGAATTCTGCGATACGACTGGTCGAGGTTTCGCCTGGCATAGTAAGCAAGCTTCGGAATCCCTACCCAGTGCATGGGACCTCTCAAATGTTTTTTTTTTTTTCATGTTTCAATGATTTGATCATTATCAAAAATGTTCAAAATGAGAAATAGTTGGGCTTTGTGGTCAAGTGGTTAGTGGCGACACGGATGGTTTAGGCGAATGCCATGAAGTGAGGGTTCGATTCCCGCTTCAGCCTGTGGAAATTAAGCAAAACTTTGAAAAAAGGCGAAGCGATTTTTTTAACATCCACCCAAAGATGTAGAAAAACAATTCAACCCAACTGGTGTTCACCGTTTTGATGGTATTTATTTTTTTGATAATAACGGTCAATGGAAAAGTACTGCTTAAAGAGCACAGATGGTTGAAAGTTTACTCAAGTGTGTGGAAAATGAATACTGCAATTTAACAGCCCCTAGTTGAATTGATTTTCACTCACTGAAGGCAAAATAATACCAAGTTAAGGACAAAGTCATTTTTTCACAGTATGTTAAAGGGCGATACGGTCAAAATTTGGTCAATATCAACTTGACGTATTTCTTTGCATTTAAAAAACCTGAACACCCCTCATTTTGAAGGTTTGTGTGTGTAGAATGTTGCTCCTATTTTGATTTTGGAATTCACTCTTCAGTTGTCAAAATGCCGTCCAAGCAAGAAGTGCAGCGTATCAAAATTTTGCTCGCGCATCGCGAAAATCCAAGCTACTCGCACGCAAAGTTGGCAAAATCGCTAAAAGTTGCCAAATCAACCGTTACAAATGTAATTAAAGTGTTTGGGGAACGTTTGTCGACAGCCAGGAAGTCTGGATCGGGGGAAATCGAAAACCGGAAGCCGCTGAGACGACAAAGAGAGTTGCCGGTAGTTTCAAGCGAAACCTAACCTATCTCTCCGAGATGCCGCAAATAAGCTGGGTGTATCGTCTACAACCGTGCATCGAGCCAACAAACGAGCCGGACTATCGACTTACAAGAAGGTAGTGACTCCAAATCGCGATGATAAACAAAATACGACGGCCAAAGCGCGATCCCGGAGGCTGTACACGACGATGCTGACGAAGTTTGACTGCGTGGTAATGGACGACGAAACCTACGTCAAAGCCGACTACAAGCAGCTTCCGGGACAGGAGTTTTATACGGCAAAAGGAAGGGGAAAGGTAGCAGATATTTTCAAGCACACGAAACTGTCAAAGTTCGCAAAGAAATATCTGGTTTGGCAAGCCATCTGTACCTGTGGCTTGAAAAGCAGCATTTTCATAGCTTCTGGGACTGTCAACCAAGATATTTACGTGAAAGAGTGTTTGAATAAACGTCTGCTGCCTTTCCTGAAGAAACACGGTTGTTCCGTACTGTTTTGGCCGGATTTGGCATCTTGCCATTACGGTAAAAAGGCCATGGAGTGGTACGCCGCCAACAACGTGCAGGTGGTTCCCAAGGACAAGAACCCTCCCAACACGCCAGAGCTCCGCCCAATTGAGAAATACTGGGCTATTGTCAAGCGGAACCTAAAGAAGACCAAAAAAACTGCTAAGGACGAGCAGCAGTTCAAGGCAAACTGGCTTTCTGCGGCGAAGAAGGTGGACAAGGTGGCTGTACAAAATCTGATGGCAGGGGTCAAGCGTAAGGCCCGGCAATTCGGATTTGGAAAAGCGGAAGCCTAACTGAATATTTTTCCTAAATTTTATACTAATTGAACTTGAAAAATAAATTTAATTTGATTTTTTAAATAAACGATTTCACCGATTTACACGCGTTTTCCCTTGACCAAATTTTGACCGTATCACCCTTTCTATGTGTGTAAAATGAAAAAAATAAAATAAAATAATATACCAGTAAGTGGTAGAGTTCAGTTAGAGGACGAGTCAATAATTATTGCGACATTGATTGGTAAATCGGTTATAGTTATCGAAACAAAACCAATTTGTTACAGTTGTTCATTGCTATAGTTTACAATGTATTTGTGAAGGAAATGTTTAGATACATTGTAAGATTTTAAGAGTATTAATTTACCTTTCAATTTGGGTTTAATCGTCCGATATAAGTATAATCAACTTAGTTCATACTAAACGAAATAAAAGTTGTAGTAAGCTATGTGAAATCTGTACTGATTCAGCTTATTCTTGTAACGATCTGTGACTGTAACGGATCAGTAGCAGCAGCAACAGTGAATCGACAGCATCGAGGCTGGAAACTTCGATCAGGTTACGACAATTACCTGTATTTATTTCAGTTTCAGCCTATCGGTTTGAGTAAAATTCTCGAAAATTTCGATTGACGTCCTCAGTACACGGAAAAAAATCGGAGCTCGGATCCGTGAACAGCAGTCATGAATTCGAGAACAAGCAAAAATACACCGTGAACTGCATCACGTAATTGGGAACTAGTTCACGTTTTTGGGTAAAAATCATGAAAACGTGAACTTGTCCGTTTTCATTTTCGTGAACGCTTTTGTCTCTGTGTAGAATAAATTCAACTCTTAAAACAGAATAAATAAACCGCAAATCAAGAAGTCGATGTAAAGCTTTATTTCGAGTATTCGTTGGCACCTTCCAACATCATAATTCCAATTACATACAAGCAACAATCCGGGAGCATCAATTATGCCCATTCATCGCCACAGCCGATCCCACCGTGTTGATTTGTTCGGTTGTGGAAAAACGGGAATGATTTTTAGGCCTTCCGTTTTGACTTTCCAGTGGAACGGGAAAAGATCGCAACGTCGTCGCCGCGAAGACAGTCGAAATCGTCAAAATTCAAAAAAAAAACCGCGAGGGGACAGAAGAGACTCAAAATGGAAAAGTGCTGAAAAACAAGCAAGCCCAAAAAAGAAAGACACAAGAGAGAAAAAAAAACAAGTGAATAACAATTTTGGCATCATCATCGTTACTGGTTTACGGTGTGCTTGTTTTATTGGTGGCCTCGTATATACTTCTACTTCACTCGTTTTTTTTTTTTTTTTTTTCCTGTCGGTCCATCTTTCGTAAGTTTCCACTGATTTCAGTTTTAAGGCTTTCAGTCTCGGGTTGCATTGCGTTGTTTGGTGGTTACTCTTTCTTTTTTTCGGGAACGTTTCTTTCCGGCTTTGCTTCGGACTGTGCTTTCGTTTGCTTGGCTTAGGTATAGACAAAACGACGACGACGACGACGACGACGACGGCAGCGGCGACGAGAAAATAACAAGTTTCGATGATGGCAGGTTGAGAATGAGGAAACACATTTTCATTTTCATTTCCAAAACAACGTAAAAAAATGAACCGAAAAGTGTTGAAACGGAAGACCGGCCCAGGGCTCATGTGCATGTTTACAGGAAATATGTATAACATTTGAGTTCAGCTCGGTTGTGACTAGGAACGATGGTAGCAATGTGTTATTCCCAAATTGACTACGGGATTCCAATGGTTTGTTGTTGTCGTCGTCGTCGTCGTCAATGAAATTGAATGGTGCTTACTTTGTATTTCAAAAGGGGTTGTGTTTTGCAGGTTTCATGTCAAATGCGCTGTATGCATGGTATGGAGAACTAAAAATCATAATTGACGGTAGAGTTCTCCGCAACAAACGAAGTTCCACAAAATAGGATACATTGAGCAAGTTAGTTCGGTAGTTAATCGCTATGCGAGAACCTTCCATTATGCCACTTCCCCAAACACCCGAAAATAGTAATGACATCATTGCTTCTAGGATCAATGTTGATTAAAGAAGAGTTTGGATTGTTTGGATTTATTCGTCATCCCGACGCGCCCGTCTCTGAGTGCTCCTGTCATCCAACACTTAAAATATCTTCTCTCCGAGCTACTCCTAATAAATTCTTGCCTGCCACTTCCATGGAATTCTATACATAAATATACCTCACCTAAGCTATAGATATTCGACACTCGCAGGATTCCGGAGCTATTTTCTCAAAATAGAATCGAGACTGATAGCGATGGAATGAAGCGATTCGATTTTCGGTTTTTAGCGGGGCGAGTCCTTCCTCATCGCATTCCTGCCTCCGCATTCGAGCGCAGTATGAGGGTTTAATTATTTATTTGGGACGCCATGGTTGGTATAGCTCACACCACCACTTTCAGCTCAGCTGCTGGAAGGAAGATCCGAAGCGAAGACGAATCTCTGTTTGTTGTTGGAAACAGCACTAATACAATCTATTCAAATTGTACACATAAAATTAGGAGTAGAAGACGGGAGTTTCATACCAACGCACTTCACCTCGCCAACCTCGCCAAGCAGGAGAAGTTTGATTCCCGGGCCGTTTCTCGGCTGCGATAAAGACTGCGTGGGCTCCAACTCAGCGGCGAAAGAAATTAATTTTCTGTTTATTCCATCCATATGATTTTATGTTTTCTCTGCTGCTGCTGCTGATGCTTCGGTTGGTTTGGGCTGCTGCTGCTGCTGCTTCTTCGGGCAGTTTTCTTCCATGGGCTCTCATACAAAGAAAACACAGCACCACGTACATGATCACATCATACCTTCCTTCTCCACAGCGAAACGAACGAAGTAAAATCGCTCTAGGCTGGGTGATGAATTATACAAAGTCATTTTTTATAGCCTTCCTTGCTGGCTTATGTGCTCTGGAGAAGAAGAACAAACAGCATATACGGGATCGGGTTGAAGGCATAAAAACACAATCCTTCTACTCGATGTGTGTAATGAAACAGAAGGGTGTGCTTTTTTGTGTGTGATGATGGTTTTATCGCACTTGACTGCTTCATAACAAAAAATCATTGCACCGAAAAGGATTCTGATACTTTAAGATCGGTTAAGACTATATAGATACTTTTATCTCGAAGGTGTTCTGCCGGAAGGGAATGAAATGTTCATATCGTGGTTCAGCTTAGCTAGTTCAATGGTGTTAACGAGCAATTTCACTCTGCAAATGTGTTTAAAGTTTGATTATTATTTTCAATACATGTCTAGTAATGTCCTACTTTTGTGTTCTGAAGCTAGATATTCCTGAAGAGCTACAGAGCGTTGGTAAAACAAACCGGACTAGAAATATTTTATCTATCTCTAGAGATTCCCATTTCCAAGAAGTATCAAATAATTACGAGGATTTGTGTGTACGGAAACTAGAAAATGATAGCTCCGCTGCAGATCCAGCAACCCATTTTAGAATTTCTGGAGAGTCACGCCCATTTCGAGCTTACTTTTACATACAATAAGCCCCGCAGGTCTTCTTCTTTTTCTTAGCGTTTCAAGCTTATTACTTTCGCAATTTGCTTATTGCTTGCTCTCAACTTAGTGTTCTAAATACACTTCCACAGTTATAAATTGAGAGCTTTCGATGCCTTACCAAATGAGAGCTATCGATGCCAGGTACCATTTATGCATTAGTATGATTGTGTGGCAAGTACAAGGGAGTCGAGAAATTTTCCTTAACGAAAAATTCCTAGACCAGACCGGGAATCAAACCCAGTCACCTCAAGCATGGTGTTGCTTTGTAGCTGCGCCTTTACCGACTGAGCAAGGCAGGACCCAGGGTAACCATTACCGATATCATTTGGATAAGCGTACTGCAACTCACCGCGACATTTCCGACTGACTGGATGCAGGACGTCTAAGTAAAGGTCCATAAGAAGGGGAATCTAACAGTGTGCGACAATTGGCGTTACTGTGTATTGTCCTCAAAGTCCTGTGCAAAACTATCCCAAACCAGATTCAAAAGCAGACTCTCCGGTGGCAGCAGGCGGGTCTCCGTGCTGGAAAATCTTGAGTGGACCATATTGTAACACTCCGAATCATTCTGGAGCTGGTCAATGAATTCCAAGAGTCCTCCTCTATTTGGTATTCATTGACTACGAGAAAGCTTTCGACAGACTCAACCACGAAAATTTGGGAGCGCCCTGAGACGCAAGGAGTCCCGGATAAAATCGTCAACCTCATCGAAGTGCGGTACGAGGCCTTCACACGCAGAGCCCTGCAAAACGGCCCCATACGGGTCGTTGCCGGTGTGAGGCAAGGATGTATGTTATCACTGCTATCTTGAGGGTACAAGGAAACACGGCTTCTTAGGTTGAACAAATAACAAGGAATATCTTTATATATCTCTTCTAACAAATACTTTGAATATCATGGCTTGCTACTTCTGTTGCTATCTCTTCATTCCTCCTCAACTTGAAGTCCAAGCTTATTCCGGAAATATTCCAGCTTCACACGTCCCAGTGGCTTGGTTAGGATATCAGCCACCAACTCGTTAGTAGGAATGTAGACTACGTCAATAGTTCCGTTTCGATAAAGGTCCTTAATAAAGTGGTATCGAGTATCCACATGTTTTGAGCGTTGCTGGACAGAATCTTGCTTCAGCTGCTTGGTACAACTTTTGGTTGTCTTCTCCAATGGCCACAGGATACTTTACCTCTTCGCCAATTGACTTGAAAAGCTTCCATATCCATAGTAGTTCCTGCCCACTTTCCCCCCGAGAAATATATTCCGCTTCCGTGCTTGAAAGATTGTTTGCTTCCACGCTGCCCATGCAATTGGTGCTCTGCCAAGTTGGAACAGGAAACCGGTGTTCGATTTTCTATCGCTCGCATTCCGGCCCAGTCTGCATCCGCGAAACCAGTCAGTTCATCACAATCGCATTGCAGTTCTAGCTTCACGTTGGACGTCGTATTCAAGTACCGTAATGTTCGTTTTGCTTCGTTTCAATCTTCAGCTGTTGGACAACTCACCTTCCTTCCGAGCATCGATGCCGAGATAGCGATGTCCGGCCGAGTGTTCACTGCGACATACAGCAGACCGCCGATCATATTTTGATACTTGTCGTTCGAAGGTAGTAGTTCGCTCTCCTCCTTCTGCTGAATGAAGCCTGGCTCCATCGGTACTTTTGCAGGTTTTGCATCCTTTAATCCGAAACGACTCGCTAGCTTCTTGATGTACGTCTCCTGGCTCGATGAAAATCCTATAGTTGTGCGTTCAACTTGGATCCCAAGAAAGTGCTCCGCATCTCCCAGGATCGTCAGCGAGAAATTTTCTTCCAGACACGATATCACCTCGCTATACTCTCACTAGTCACATCCGTACTTCTGGGTGTACCTTTGCGCTACCAGGCGCGCTTTGTAGCGCACCACTTCACCTTGGTAATTCTCCTTCCACTTAAAAATCCACTTACATTCTACAGGGCACTTACACTCAGTAGCAAAAAAAAAAGCCGAGCAAAATTTTCTTCCAAAAAACGCGTTGTTCAACCTTCGGTAACTTTTTCAATTATCAATATATTTGACTGAAATTTTGACAACGTTTTCACTAATGTTTCGACCTTATGTGACCAAAATTTTATGTTGATGAAATTTATAAATTTGAAGTTATCATAACATATGTGAAAAAAGTCATTTTGGACATACCAATTTCAAAAAACCGTATATCTGTGAAAAAATTAGGTAGCAAATTGAAAATTTCTCCATGACCTAAAAAAATACAAAAATTTATGTGGACAAAATTTTAACTGTTTCCATTAAGTGGTTTGGACTACAGCTGGCGTCAAAGTTGAGGCTCCAACATGAGTATTTTCGTTTTTCACCCAATATTGACCACGCTGAACTATCGGTGCAAATACAAAGCCGAGGCGAATTCATTTTATTAATTCGGCCCAAACCTGTATGATGACAACGCCTCGGAAATTTTCAATATGCTACCTAAATTTTTCACAGATATACGGTTTTTTGAAATTGGTATGTCCAAAATGACTTTTTTCACATATGTTATGATAACTTCAAATTTATAAACTTCATCAACATACAATTTCGGTCACATAAGGTCGAAACATTAGTGAAAACTTTGTCAAAATTTCAGTCAAATATATTGATAATTGAAAAAGTTACCGAAGGTTGAACAACGCGTTTTTTGGAAGAAAATTTTGCTCGGCTTTTTTTTTGCTACTGAGTGTACCAGCAGGTAGGTCCTCCATGACCCACGTTTTATTGCTTCTCAGAGAGTTCATTTCCTCTTCAATGGCAGCTTTCCACTCTTCCCAGTGTGAACTGTTCTTAGCTTCAGCAACGGTTCGTGGATCTCGCGACTGCACCGCAAGAGCTGCTCCAGGATAACGTGGAGGGGGACCCCCTTGTTGTTCCTCAATGACCGTCTCACATCTCTTGAATCATTAATTGTTTCGTCCTGCTCCTCTTGTTCCACAGAATCTCCAGAATCTTCTGCGAACCTTTCATGATCAATGGTGTTGTTTCCACTCACCATGTCGAAACATTCTTCATCCGCATCCAAAATAACGCTTTGATTTTTTTTCTGATATCGTTGGCAAGATCACGGACCTTCCGTGCAGGATTTTGATTCTCTAGGAACTCGTACTTAACGATCGCTTCATCTTCATCAACGCATACCATGACATCTGGAACGAACCGTACATCTCGACTTACTTCAAGCTTGTGTGCCTTCGCATCAATCAGCCGGTATCCTTTGTGGCTATCCGAGTATCCAACCAAGACCATCTTCATGGCTTTGGGGTCCAACTTCGTTCTTCTCTCTTTAGGAATATGGACGTAGGCAGGAGTCCCGAAAACTTCTAAATGTTTCAAATCTGGTTTCTCTTCGTACCACAATTCATATGGCATCGAAGAGCTAGTGTTCACGGCCTCCGCGCAGAATTTGTACGGTAGCTTCACATCCAGCACCATACCATCTCCGCACCGCGCCATCTCGACCAACGATAGATTTTTTCGTTCGGCAACTCCGTTCTGCTGGGGGTGTACGCCATCGTAAATCGTTGCTGTATTCCTTCTGCTTTGCAAAACATCTCCATCTCGTGGCTTTTGAATTCTCCTTCTTGATCCGATCTCGGATTTTCCGTTTTCGTTCCAAAACGATTCTCCGTTGCGCGAACGAATTGCTTGAAACAGCTGACCACCTCTGACTTCTGCTACAGAAAAAATACCGTCGTGAATCTGCTGAAATCATCAATCAGTGTCAGGAAATATCTGCATCCACCAGGAGTTTGAGTATTCATCGGGCCGCATACATCGCTGTGGATCAAATCCAGCGTTGCCTTCGACCTCCGTTTTGCCTTCTTGGGAAACGGCAATCTCGTCATCTTCCCTTCAATACAGCATTCACCCGTACCGCTTCCAGCGCCGCAGTCACGGATTGTGATACCAGTGGCTAGCTTCAACATTTCCAGCTTGAGGATTGCTTCGTTGTCTCGATGTCCCAACTTCCGGTGCCACCCATGCAAACAATTTGGTTGGTGGCACACATTCATCGCTTTTGCTTCTTTGTGGACATTGTTCACGTAATACAAACCATTTCGCGCGGTCGCAGTTGCCGCAATCAATCCACCTTTCTCGATGATTCACTCGTTGTTTTCGAAAACCACCTTACCTCTATTGCTTGTAAGTTTCAAAACTGACATCAAATTGATTTCGTAATTGGGCATAAATAGGGTTTCGCTTAGCTTCAGGGTCTTCTTGTCGCCTTAGGCACGATCCAACACCTTTCAATTGTATCTGCTTCCCATCGGCCACCGTGACTTCTACGACGACGCTTGAATCAATGTTCAGGAACTTGGATTCTTCACTGCACATATGGGACGATGCACCAGAATCGATGATCCACTGCGATGGTCCATGTTCGTACTTCACCGCTTGTGATCTTGACGAAAATACAAATTCACCTGATCTTTCGCTTTTTGAACGCTTCTTTGCTTCGAAAAAGATTTCACCGGCTCTTCTGGTTTCTGCTGTTACATCCACTGTCGGTAGTCTTTGCGCTTGTGCCCAGGCTTCTCACAGAAATGGCACAGAACTGGCTTCGTCTTGAACTCCGTTCTCAACGCGGATTCCACTTCTGCGCTGAGCAACTTCATCTACCAGCTTACCTTGCACGAGCTCCATCGTCAGATCAGCATCCGGACGTCCTTCCAAAGCAGGGACCAGAGTAGAGAACGAATCCGGTAGACTCCTGAATACAATGTTCACCTTCAAATCCTTATCGAGGTCTTGACCAGCGATCGCAAATTTCTCGAAATGATCTTCCATCCGGCTAACGCACGCTCCAACATATTCACCGTCAACGTATTCCATCCGCATCACCTTCCTGAGGATTGTCGTCTTGCTGGTTTGTCCCTGCTTCTCGTGAGCACCACGGATTGATTCCCAAGCTTTTTTTTCTTCATGAGGCTGTACTGGGTAGACTCGACAAGCAGCCCAATCGTGGCCCTCACCCGTTCCATTGACCCACTCAGCAAGATCCGCTTCATTACCGGGAACCGCCGATGTCGTTGGTCGCTCCGTCGGTCGAACACCAGGGTCCCCGAAATTCCATATCTCACGGACCAGTAACAGCTCCACTTAAGACTTCCAGTTAGAATAATTCACGTCGTTCAGTTTCTTTACTCCAACTTTTCCCATTTTCAATCTTCACTTGTCAGAAATTTTCCGTTTTCAATGCAGATTTGATGAACTCGGGCCCATAACCTCTTGAGGGTACAAGGAAACACGTCTGCTTAGGTTGAACAAATAACAAGGAATATCTTTGTTTATCTCTTCCAACAAAAACTTTGAAGATCATGGCTTGCTACATCTGTTGCTAGATCTTCATGCTACTGTTCCTCGCCGTAATCGACGAGATCATAGGAGATGCTATTGATCGTGTACCGAACCGTGGGCGGCTTTGGCAGCCTATCACTAGGGAGCCCTTCAACGACTTCGATTTGGTTGATGACAGTGCTTTGTTAGCACAACTGCGCTCTGATATGCAAACCAAGCTCAACGACCTCGCCGAAAGCTCCTCTACGGTGGGTCTCACCATCAACGTAAACAAGACTAAATCGTTGGATGTCAACTTGGACAATCCTACCATTTTTACGGTACCGGGCCAAGCAGTAGAGAAAATGTATAGCTTACAATAGTTTGGCAGCCAGATAGCGTCAGACGGCGAAATCAAGAGCGACATAGGTGCACGAATAAAGAAGGCTAGGGCTGCTTTTGCGAGTTCAAGAAATATAGGAGGTCAAACCAGATAACTCAACGCACCAGGATCCGAATTTTCAACTCAAACGTAAAATCTGTGGGGCGTATCAGTGGAGAATACTAAAAACCTGCAGGTTTTCATCAACCGGTAAAGGGTGTCCACAGTTAAATTGCATCACTTTTAATAAGCTGTAACAGTTTGCCCTTTGGGTTAATTTCAACGAAATTTTGGGTGAAATGATCTCGGCGTGTAATATTCATTTTGAAACTTGCCGTAGTTTCGAAAATGGAGTCGAAGGAAAAGCAAGTGCGCGAGCACATTTTGCACACGCATCTCGACAACCCTTTTCTTTCGCTCCGAGCCATCGATATTGAAAATTCACCAGTCTACAGTGTCTCGTGTCATAAAACGTTTTGGGGAATGTTTAACTGTCGATCGGAAGAAGGTGAGTGGTAAGCATCCTATAGTTGTCACTGCACAACAGGAAATGTTGAAGTCATGGTTGAAAGCGGAAAAAATGTCGGTTCAAGCGTTGTTCAAAATCTTATGCGTGGTATTAAGAAGAAAGTTCGGACTTTTGTATTTGGTAAAGAAATACAGTGAAATAAAAATACATAAACCAAGATTATACATTGTGTATTATTCCCTGAATATTGCATGACAATCGATCGAGAGACTTGTTTTTGAGGACGAGTTCAAAGTGATGCAATTTAACTGTGGACACTCTTCATGTAATTCGTGTCTAGTGGCCTCACAATCTGATCTTAAATGCTGAGCTCCATGGTCGATTTCAACAGAAACCGATATGAGTGGACATTCGACAACGAAAGTGCACACACTACGAAGGAGCGGAAACGCAATTTCTTAACAAGCGCTGGATTGGAACGCAGCAGAACATCCCAGCAAAGGCAGACCCAGGGGCTCGTGGCGTCGGAGCCTCAATAAGGAAATAAATGCAGTCGATCGAAATCTGACCTGGGCCCAAGTAAAGGCTAAAGCGAGAAGCCGTCCTGGATGGAAGTCTTTCACGTTGGTCTTTTGCAATCCTAAAGATGGACAGGAGATATAAATAAGTAAGTACTGCAACTCACTTTCAGATTAGAAAAAAAGTTAAATTTCTAAACCCAAGCACGTATTTTGAATTATTTGAAAATTGGGTTTTGTAATACATTTATAATCAGAAAGATCTCACCAAAGGCAACCTTTGAAATATAACTAGCTTGTTCATTCATAAATATGATATTTGTTGAACGTGAGTCGACACTCCTTATGAAAAATCAACATTACTAGCCACTCTCTGAAATTGCAACCACTAGTACAAAGCTCTGTTCACCAAGAGAATCTGAAATTATCTGCCAGCCTCACAAGTGCGTATGCGCGTTGACCCTCGTTCGTTGCGTTTGTCTAGCAAATGACCGTTTCTTTTTCTCACTGATTTTATTCTTATATTGAACAAGTTTCACTCCGCACCCTGCCAGTAATCAATATCCCCCGCTCTAGGGTGACCCTATGTAGAACTTCAAAACAGCTATTCATCATTAAATTTACTCGTGACAAAGCAGTAAAAACACTCTTCCTTTCTTCTGTGATACGGAAGATCCTTCAAAAACCATCCGAAATTGTAAATGTTTTGCCAAACTAGTGAGAAAACCCCGTTAGAATCACTTTGGCACACTTAAGATATTAATTTCCGTCGAAAACACGGTAATTTTTAAATGTACCCAAAAACAATATTATGCCGGAGAAGGAAAACGTCTTCTTCGCTCAAAAGCACAGCCTACTCTATCTGCTGCGAGACTGCTTTGTCAAGTAATTAAGAGGATTTGGTTTGAATTCTCATATCTGTTGGTTGATTGGATTTCCCCGGGTTGGTTTAAAATTCATCAATTTACCATTTAATAACCACCAGTTACTATTAGTAACGGGTACTCAAAACATTTAAAATATCTTCTCTTAGAGCATAAAATGATTCAGTTTCATGAAATGTAGAACTATTTGAAATAGAGTAATTTTTTTCATTCCTTGATTATCGAGATTTCCAGCCTCAGGCTGGAAAACCTTTCGGTTCATTTTGTGACGTCTTCGGTAGTGAGATTTGAACTCGTAACTTCGGCGGGACAGGGATGAATGCTTACCCTTGAGGCAAAGTTTCCCCAAATTTTAAAGTTAATTATTATTCAGATAAAAATGTCTTCATCAAATTTCGAGCAACAGCGACTGAATACTGTTAATTATTTGATAATTAGCATAACAAAGTAGAACTGATTCACTGCTGTTATTTTGACCATTTGATGAAGCTATTAATCTCATTGCTGAATCTTAAATTTCTTCTAATCGATTCGGTTCTCGTCGATGTTTTCATTTCAACGGTTATAATAACTGGCTGATATAAGGTGAAGATACAAGTTAGCCTTATTGATCCCAAATAAGAAAAAAAAACGGTGCTGGCCTCTACCGATAGGAATGTGAATGTGACATAATACTTGCTCTATTGGTAGCCAAAAACACCTCCGCACTTCAAAGAGAATCACTAGGATTTTGAAAATTTTGATTTTTTTTTTAAATTTTGGTTGACATATGCTGAAATTTCGTGACGTCTAGTAAAAAAAGCCACTTTTAACCCATTTTAACCAACAGTTGAGATGTTTTTGGAGCCACTTACAAAGGAATTAGGAAAACAAATACATTTTTTATAACGCATGAGAGCTGATTTGAAACGATTCAAAACCAGCCATTAGGACGCTGTTGGGGCCACTCACAAAGTATGAGGGTGGTTGTTTATTGAAAGAACAAGGTAAATTATGAGTAACGCTTGAGTGCCATGAAAATATAAAATTACCGGCTTAAACCAAAAACCAAGATGCCAATTAGGTCCCTCTCAAATTGTTATGGTAGGTTTTTTTCAGTAAATGAAGTATATCGTCAGAAGAGCTGATTTGGTCTCATTAAAAACAACAGTAGGGGTGCTGTTATGACCACTCACAAAGTCAGATTTGATTCTTCGTTGAGAAAATAAGGTGAATTTAATATATCGCTTATATATAACAAACCATATTATAGCCACCAGTAGGGATGTTTGTTTTAAATATATACGACGCTATACGCTTGCATAAGTGTCGATAAAGTTTTGTTCCTCTGATTCTAAATTTCTACATATTTCTTATTTTCTTCATTTGATTTTTTTCGTCTTTCTAAGATCTTTTGTCTCTCCCATTCTTATTTTGCAGTTTTTTTTTCTTCGGCTACCTTTAATCAGCTTATCTCCGTGAGCTTCCTTACTTTCGGTATCAATGTTTGCTCATCTGCTTCCGTTTCTCTTCTTCTGCTTTTCTGCAATCGTTTCTCTTCTTCATCCGGTTTTTTATTCTTTCACTTCTCTTTTTCTGTTTCTTTCATTCCGTTTATCTTCCCCCGCTTCTATTTCTCCACTTTTCTTTTTCCACTACATTTATTCCGCTTCTCTTCTTCTGCTTCTCTCTTTCTCGATTCTATTCTCCTTTTTCTCATCTTTCACATATCATATTCCGCTATTATTTTTTCGTTTCTCTTCTCTTTATCTTTGGTTTCTCTTTTATTGCTTCTTTTCTTCCATTTCTTCTTTTTCGTTTCTCAATTCTGAATTACTCTTTCCGTTTTTGTTTTCCAACTTCTTTTTTTACGTTTGTCTTTCGTCTTTCGCTTATCTTTCACCATTTCTCTTCATGCACTCCTTTTCTTCTGCCTCTCTTCTTTTGCTTCCGTTCTTACGCTTCTGCTCTTCTCTCCTTTTCCAAATATTTATTATTTTCTTACTATTTCTCTTCTCTTCTTTCGTTTTTTTCTTGTTCCGTTTTTCTTCTTCCACATCTGTAATTCTGCTACTCTTCATCTGTTTCTCTTTCTTCACTTAACTTCTTCAGCTTCTCTTCTTCTTATATCCAGGTCTCTTCATTTGCTTCCATTCTTCCGGTTTGCTTCTTTTGGGTATCTTATTCCACCTCTCTTCTTCCTTTTCTTTTATTTAGCTTCTCTTCTTTAACGTTTCTTGTTTGACCACTCTTCTTCCGTTTATTTACTTCCGATGCTTTTATTCTTCTTAATCAATGAAGTTTTTTTTTTTAATTCATTTTCGTATTATTTCCAATTCTTCAATTTTTGCCTTAACTTCTTCGTTTCATCTTTTTCCTTCAAGTTTAAACCCTATTTAAATTCACTTCTTCATATTTTTTACATGTTATTTTCTGTTTCATTTTAACTGGATGCTCTAAATCATCTTTTCTTTTTCCACTTCATCGTTTGTTTCAATATTTTCTCTCTCTTTATCTTCTGCACACTCTTGTCTCGCTTCATCTGCATGTTCTTAATAATCTTCTCCTACTCCTTTCATTACATTTTCTTTCATTTATCTCTGCTCCCCTTCGCCGTTATTTACTCGTACTCTGACGTTCTCAATTTCATTGGATCTCTTTCATTCATTTTTTTTCTTCAAGATTTTCTTTGTAAATGCACATTTCTCATCATCAGCTTCCATTTATTTATTCTCTTCATCTTATTCGTAGTCTTCATCTTCATTTCTTCGACTTCATATAATTTTCTTATGTTCTCCGCTTTTTCTACTTCATTTGTACTAACTTCCGTTTCTTTTCCGACATTTTCTGTAACTTTTTCGTCTCCTCCACTTCTGCTCTTCTTTATCCTCTTATGCTGCAATACACATCAGTCATAATGTCAGTGATTACTATGGCTAGACGATCAATTCTATCACGACCAGTCGATGTATTCATAATTTTGCCGTCAGTACCTCATCAGCGTTTAATGTGTTCATCACGTTCAATGCCATAGTAATACGGACCTCATTTCACTTTCTTCTAACTGAAGTGTTACGGTGTTGTTGCAATCTTGAATAGACGTTCCAAACGTTTTAGCAGCAGCAGCTAGGATCAAGGTAGTATTCCTGTGTTTAACTTTGGACACATCCAGCGCTTGTGCTAAGTCTGACAAAATTAAATTCTGAATTCTTTTCCGCTTCTTCGATATATGTACTTCATTTGCTTCATCTTGGTCTTCAGGATCGTTGTTATTTTATTCAAATGAAACACCAGTCGAGTATTACTAAGTACACGACACTGAAAAAGTCTGCACTTTGTCGACAAAATACGCGTATCTGTCAAGATAAGCAATAAATGTAGTTGGAATTGAAAGGAAAATACTAATCTTTCTTCTCATTTAATAGGTACAGGTATTCCACTAAACAGCTCACATTTTCCAGGACTTGTTGGTTGCCCTCTTGAGAAATAGATTAAAATGGGTTCTAAACCGAATTCTCTAGAAAATAAACCTTACCTTGTCGTTTTTTTGTACTGCTTTTTGTATCTAGCTTAGCCTGAATATTCCGAATGTTCTTTTTAGCTATCTTCTTCTGAACTTATTGAGAATGCCTGACGCAAATTTCGTTGATCTTCTGGGAAACAAATATCTTCCTTGAGTGCACAGCGCCGTTTTAGGCCGATTTAAATATTCCGAATTTTGGGGATGGCATCCTGCCCAGCCAAATCAAAATTAGGATTTAATTATCCACTTCGTTGTGATTGTTTCGAACCTTAGAAAGAGACCTCCATACAGTTTTTTCAAATTCTGATGGTAGATTTTATCTCTTGTTGTAGTGGAATGGCCGTTTCACTCCAAAAAACAGTAGTGGATTTTTCACTATAATTCTCGCACTTGAACTAATATTGTTTTACAAAGTGCCATGGACTTAAAATAAGTAACACAGCACTTTACGCACTAGTGAGAACGTACCATCGTATACATCTGGACATTCTATACCAATTAATTTGATATTTGATTCACTTCGCAATTTGACAGCCATTTTCTGTTTGAAATAGAATCAACCTAAACACTTCAAACATCAGGCTGTTCAAGCGTTTGACGTTTCTCGTTTTAACCATTCACTTTCTTTCTCTCTTCTCTCATTTTCTCTAATTCTCTTAAGTTTAAGTTTGTTGGCGTACGTCAAAATGTGCGTTGATTGTTGAGGCTCATATCAAAATAGCGTTAAGAGATATCGCAAAACTGACGTAATTACATGTTTACTCATAGATGCATCTGTTTTGGTCGATACTTGCTACCGTTCAACATTTTGCATTTATGCCCATTTCAGCACCTTAACGAAAAAATCTGAAATTTTAGAATATTATCTAATGGACCCTAAAGATCATTTTCTACATTTCTCAAGTGTTTTTAAACATGACATAGCCTTTTCGCAACACATTAGCGTTGTCCATAATAATGTTCTCGAAGGAGTACTAGAAATCCAATATAAAGTCTTCTCTGAAGCAGTCATCAATGATGATATTAATAAACTAAAGTGTGCGTGTCAGCCAGAACTGAATGGTATTCCGCCTATTGTGTTGAAAAAGTGACTAGAAATGAGAAGAGAAGTTAGTATTTTCCATTTCATTCCAACTACCTTTGCTTATCGTGACATGTCAAGATAACTCAAGATAAGCACAGGTAGTTGGAATTAAATGGAAAATACTAATTTTTCTTCTCATTTCTAGTTACAGATATTCCACTAAACAGCTCAAACTCTCTAAGATCTTGAAAAAGTTTGCAACTGAACTCAGCGCTTCCGTAACAGAAATTTGCAATCAATTTATCGCTCAATCAACGATTCCGGATGGATGGAAGGATTTTTTTTTTCTGTTTCCTGTCTTCAAAAAAGGCGATCGCGGAAACGTGTCGAATTATCACGGCCTTATATCTTTATGTGCACTGTGCAGGCTCTTAGCTGCTGGAAACTCTAATTAATAAAACGCTATTTCATGCAACCAAAAACATCATTTCGTGTAATCAACACGGATTTTTTGCCGAGAGTTCAACGGTCACTAACCTCGCAGAATTTACTTCATACTGCATAGGAAATATGGAGAATGGGGCTCAAATAGACACTATATACTCAGATTTGAAGGCTGCTTTCGATCGTGTTGGTCGTGTCCTGCTTCTGGCAAAGATACAATGGATGGAAGCTGCACCAAACTTCGACAACTGGTTCAAATCCTACGTGATAGATCTTCGCTTGGCTGTGAAAGTTGGAACACCCTAGTCCAGCTATTTTTCAAATTCTTCCGGTATTCCTCAGGGGAGTACCCTTGGCCCACTGTTATTTTCTGTTATATGATTTGAAAATCTATCGTTCTGTTAGCTTAATCGAAGACTGTCAGGAACTGAATAGACTCGTTGAAGTTTTGCGGAATGGTGAGGAATCAACGAGCTAAGCATCAGTCCGAACAAATGCTCGGTGGTCTCATTCACTCGCAAAAAAGATCCAATCACATGGGACTACAACATTGGTGGTGAATATGTTGAGAGAGTGTCCGTGATCAAAGACCTTATAGTACATAGTACGACACGAAACTTACCTTTAGAAAGCATAACTCATTTGTAATCTCTAAGCTAACCGAAACTTGGGGTTTATCTTTAGAATTGCCCATGAGTTCAGAGATCCATACTATTTACGTGCGTTGTACTACTCGTTGGTGCGATTCGTTCTGGAGTATGCTGTGGTATGGAGTCCGTATACTGGAATCTGGACATCAAGGATTGAAGCTGTTCAGTCATGGTTTGCTCGCTGCCTCCGTATCAGAATTGCTGCCGGCTTCTTGGAATGGACACATTGAGCAGGAGACGACAACTGAAAAGAGTTTTATTTGTGCAAAAAAATGTTAACCGTTTGTATAGATACACCTAGTATTTTGGCTCAACTCAACATTAATGTCACTTCCCGTTATTTGAGACGCACTGATTTCCTTAGGCTGGGTTTGAGACGCACCGATTATGGGCGGAACGATCCACTACGTGTAATGTGTTGTACGTTTAACAATGTGTACAGTTTGTTTGATTTTTGTATTTGCACTAAGCGTTTTACACAACGATAGCTGAGTTCGAATATTTTTGTTTAGTTTGTTCAATTTGTTTATAAAAATGCGTGTAAATTTTCTAGTTATATTGCTGTTACGGTTGTTTACGCCTATGGAAGTGTGTTTGTTTAAATGTAGTTTTCTTTTTCTTTTATACAAGAGCTGTTTTGCCGAGTTGTTGTATGTTATGTTTTTTGAAGAACTTATTATATAAAATTTGCTACAGATATAAGGTAAATTTACTTTTTTTTTTGCTCAGATATCTGGACATACAATATAAACGGAGAATGTATTAAACCTGAGTTTCAGAATACGTGTATGTATGCTCAGATAGTCGATTGTGGTTTATTTGGACTCGCGTAATATTAAGTGGCTACCTGGAAGCAAATTGTCAAGAAAAACTACAAGGAACAGCACGATGAGATTGTACAAACTCCTGGTTTAAACTTGTTATTTGGGTGATAGTCCTGGGTTCTCCAATATGGACGTAAAGGATTTCCTTTCGATTCCCCAGTTAAACACAGTTGAATTTATTCGGTTGGAAATTTCATTTGACTATTCTAAATCATAAGCGCATCAATGTGCTAACTCTATATAGCTGTAGTCATTTGAGAACATGAAATGAGGTATCCAATAGTTGGCTTGAATTTCTACCTAAAAATATTATTTATTTAAAAAAATTTATAGGTTGAGAATTATTTTCTGAGTCTTTCATCATCTCTCGAGCTAAACCTCCTCTATAAAGAACCGCAGCTCAGACAAACCATTGTGGTCGAAATTCTTCGCCCAATGCTCGAACACACTGCCCGAAGCTTTCAGTGTAGCTTCAAATTTTCGAAATTAAATTATCTCTCTGGAAACCACATCGAAACTTCCCATTCCAACTGCCCGTCATGCATTATCCATTTGGGAATCAGCAACACCGTCGCCGTTGCCGCCGCCGCCGCCGCCGCCACCGCCATATGACTGAGCACCAGCGCCGCAGTATCATGCTCAATTTTCCTTGCAAAGCTTCCAGTCGAGGAAAAATACGAAGATTCTAAATACAAAATCCGATTTCACCTTGAGAACCACGGCAACGTCAAACCAATCACGCACTGGGCTGAGAGCCGAGGCCACATGAAACGAAATCGAAAACCGTATCATATGGTTGTTTCCTTTCATTACCTCTATCTGCGTTGGTTAGCAATCTAATATTCTGTGCTCTATTTTCGGTTCCGATTCCGATCCGTTTCGGATCTTTGATGTTGGGCATGCAGTTGGGAAGAAGCAACGAGAAGCAAAAGTTTGCTGCAGCTCAGCTGATGGAACCGGCGGCGTTCGAGGTTTTCCTCCGGGTTTAGATTGCTACGATACCCGAGTTTGGCTGCGATGTGGAAATATTCCATTCCCAGTTCTGTTTTCTCCGTTTTTCATCAAGTAGGTATATGTTTGCTGTTCGTGCAGATTAAATTCTTTTCCCAATTTGGTTCTCGCTTCTTCCTCATGCTGCTACTACTCTGCCTGTCCTCTTATTAACACATGTTTTCTAAGCCAGCTTTGGACTTTCTAGGTAGTACGGGGCCGAAAGGTACCTGTTCGTCTCTTTTCAATGAATTTCAATGAGTTTTCGAAACGGTAATTACCTGAAATGACCTAGCAACTGATCTTGGGAAAGAAAATGTTTCGGAATTCCTTCTGGTTCTAGTGGGTAAAGCTGCTCTCCTGAAGGTCACTCGAAACGAGCATGAGTGGCAATCCGGAGATGGTTCCTAAAAAATTGAAGCTTGTTGCTAGGCGAGGAAACCTTCCCTGCATTGCTGGTTTTTTGAGGAACACGCATATTCTGAGTGTGACTAGACAGGGGTGATTGCCTCTCTACGGTAAAATGTGAATCTAAATGGCGATGAACAGAATATCAAAATCTTTTTGTTCTTGTTGGGGACGTTTTGCCACTGCAATCACTGATTTGATTTATTGTGGCGTGTATTCTTTTTATTTTGACCATATTATCGCAATGGTCAAAATAAAAAGAATACACCTTCTGTCGTCAAATCATTGTTACGTGTCAAAACGGCAGAACAAGACACGATATTCTATTCATCATATTCGTTCTGATATTTACCTGTCAGTTACGCTCAGAGTATGCGTGTTCCTCAGACCAGCAATCAGGAAGATTTGTAACAATTTCTTTTAGGAACCGATAACTTGTTTCGGTGACACCTTCGGGAAATAACACCCACTAGAATGGAATTCGATACAACAAAGTTATTTCAGTGATACCGTTTCCAGCTCGTGAAATTCATTGAAAGAGACGAACGTACCTTTAATACTAGAAATCAAGCAATGTAGAAACGTGTGTTAATAAGAGGACGGGCAGCAACGTAATCATGTGAAGATGGAAGTGGGAAAGAACAATCTGCACCAGGCAATGAACATACTTGAAGGCAAGAAAGTAGAGACTGGAAGATGGAGTCTTCCACATCTGTCAAACTCGAATATCGTATCTGTCAAACCCGGAGCCTCGAACAATCCTCTCAGCAAACTTTGCTTCTCGTTGCTTCTTCAACTGCATGCTAACATCAAGATCCGGGAATAGTCAGAATCAGTATAATTGGATATTAGCATAGATAAGAGAGAGAGGAAGGCAACCATATTACGTTTTCGATTTCGTTTCATGTGACCTAAATATTTCGTATGATTGGTTGTGTCTCTCAGGTGAAGTCAGATTTTATGGTAGAATCTTCGTATTTCCTCGACTGGAAACTGCAGAAAGTGGTATAATCCCTGCGTACTCAGTCACTGGCACATTTGGCGGCAATGTACGACGAACAGTGGAAGCAGTTGGAATGAAATGATTTCCCGGAGAGTAATTTGAATTTCAGGTGAAGCTACCTGAGAAACTCGGGCTTGTGATTCAGCGTGGAAAGCGAATTTCGTCTATAATGTTGTAGTGATGAAGACTCAGTAATTCTCAGCCTATAAATTTTTTAGATAAATATTTTTGGAGTATAGTGCCTCATTTCATGTTCTCAGATGATACAGCAGGATGGCACATTGAATCATCATATGATTTAGAATAGTCAAGTAATTTCCAATAATAAAGTGACTGTGTTTAACTGAATCTACGTACATGAAGTGATAAATGTGAAATTAAACCGGGTTTGTACTTGATATAAATCGTTAACTATTCCTTGTGGATTTTCTTGACAATTTGCTTCCGAATATCGCCAATAACATGGTAATCAAACCGCGATCGTATCTGAGCAGCCATGTACGTATACTAACCAGGTCCATTCTCCATTTGGCTGTATGTCAGATATCTGGTAAAGTATAAATTTACCTTATATCTGTAACAGAATACAACATGACATACAGCAACTCGTAAAGGCAATAAACATATGAAGAAGGCGTGCAAATGACACACTTCAGAGCAACCGCAGCAAGCAATGGTATTTACGCGCATTTTTTATGAGCAAGGTGTTTCCTTCGACGAAAATGTCGAATAATATCGTTGTGCGCTTGATGCAGATACGAATCAAACAAACTGTACATTGGCGTACAGCGTACATGGTCGATCGTTCCGCCTGTCGGTGCGTCTATTAATATAAATCAGTGCGTCTCAAGTACTGAAGTATTTGTGTGACGAGTTAATCCAAGGCCTAGGTCATATCTATACAGGCAGTTAACATTTTTTGCTGCAAGTAAAACTCTTTTCGGTGTAATAGCTCCCTTAACTCGGTATTGTCCATTCCTACGTGCATATAACATATGACTGGGCAGCTTCGATCCTTGATGTCCAGATTCAATTATGCGGACTCCATACCACGGCATACTCCAGACGAATCACGCCGGCGAATGGTAACACTGTAACAAATAGTATGGATCTCTGAACTCGTAAGGCGGAGAGATAGGCCCCAGGATTTCGTTAACACAGAGGCCACAAATGGTGCTCTTTCTAAAGGCCAAGTTTCGTGTCGTATATGTACTATAGATCTTTGATCACGGACGCTCTCAGCTCTTCGACTGTTCGGACGATAACGGATGGAGTCCTCGCCATTCCTCAAAACTTTAACGAGTCATTCAGTTCTGACGATCTTCGACTAAACTAACAGGCTGATGAACACTCAAATCTGCCAACAGAAGGCAACAGTGGTAAAGTCACTCCTGTGGAAAAATTTGAAGAAATAACAGACTAAAGTGTTCAACTGCAGCAAGTTGGACGGAACCCGTCTGACGTACTCCATCATGTATCTTTTGCCGGAAATACGATGGCGCGATCGAGAAAACATCAACCAGATCTGGTATACTCAGTCAATATTGGCCCATTCTCCGCCATTTCACATGCGTGAAATGCTTCTGCGGCAGTGGTGACAATTCTCGTGAAAATCCGTGATACGCGAAATGACGTTTTATTAATTAGGTTTCCAGCTGTAAAGGCTATCGCAGTGAATATGAACCATGATAGTCGACGCGTTCCGCGATCCTGAACGGAAACGAAAGATCCTCCATCCGGGTTGATTGGTAAATTGTTATACTTCTGTTGCAGCGCGGAAACTGGATTCAGTTCTGCTTTTCAGATCATGGAAGTTTGTGACGAATGGAACTATCTAATGACTGAAATGAGAAGGTGGTGACACTGTTTAGTTGTACTATTGTATCTTGAGTTATCTTGATGAAGGTAGTTGAATGAAATGGAGAAAACTCTATGCTGTTTCTAGTCCTTTCAAACAATGGGCGGAATACCATTCAGTTCTGGCTGACACGCACTTTAGTTTATTAATATCATCATTGATGACAACTCAGAGAAGACTTTATTTTGGATTTCTAATGCTCCTTCAGTGACCAGTATGGACAGCATCAATGTCTTGCCTGTATATCGTATTTAAAGACACTTGAGAATGTAAATGATCTTTAAGTCCATTAGTAATATTCACAAAATCGAGATTTTTTCGTTAGATAGCGATATAGACATAAGAGCAAGTGTTGAACGGCAACTGAAGTATCGACAAGGCTGGTACCATCTATGGTAAACATTACGTCAGTTTTGCGATATCTCTTGGCGCTGTGCAGTATGAGCCTACAACAATCAACGCACGCGGCGTACGTAACAAACCCCAAACTTAAAGAGAATTAGAGAAATGGTGAAGAAGAAGAAGTGGTATTGGAACGAGAACGTCAAACCTTGGTACCTTGATGTTTGTAGGTTGATTCTATTTCAGGCAATGGCTGTCAGAGCCAGTGATCAGATATCAGGGTGTGATGTAAAGATGTCCCGGGTCATGTGCGATGAGCCACGTTCTGCACAATTAAATGAAGTGCTGTGTTACTGCAGAAACAATATTGGATTCAAGTGCGAGATAATTGAAAATCCACTATATTTTGGAACTACAACAGAAGATAAAATCTACCATCAAGCGAAAAACGCTGTAAGTGAATAATAGGTTGAAATGGCTGGCTGAAAGTGAATAATTAAATCCTAATTTTGATTTGGCTAGATAAATCCCAAAATTCGAATCGGCCTAAAATGGCAACAATCTAACAGGAAGCTCTTGTTTCAGAAGATCAACTGGAATTTAGCATTCTCAATAAGTACAGAAGACCAACAAAAGACATTCGGAATATTCAGATAAACTTAGATACAAGGCAGCCTAAAACGACAGGAAATAGATTTATTTTCTGAAATTCAGTTTAGAACCCATTTTAATCTATTTCTATGGAGAATCTAGGAAAATGTAATGTAATATTTGAATACCTATTGCCTATATGGAAAACTAGTATTTTCCTTTCAGATTCAACACATTTGTGCTGTCTTGACAGATTCTGAATAGACGAAATCTTCAGTGTCGTGTGCTAGTAAATGCTCGACTGTGTTTCGTTGAATGGTAACAGCGATCTGAGCAGATAGAGCAAATGAAACACTGCTAATCGAGAGAAAGAACCAGATTTAATTTTATCGGGCAACTTGAAGCTGGATGATCAAAGTTAAACTGCAGGCCTACTGTGATCTGGCTGCTAACCAAACGTTTGGAGACGTCTATTCCAGATTGCAAACAGAAACGCCGTAACACTTCAGTTAAGAGAGTGAGAATGGAGTCCGCTGTACTATGGCGATTGAACGTGATGATACATTAAGCAACTGATGGTACTGACGTAAAATTATGGGTATCAGCTGAAGTCGTGAAAAATACATGAGTAATCACTGACATTATGACATTAATATGTGCAACGCTAAGAGGATGAAGAGCGAAGTGAAGAAGGTGAAATTACGAAAACGTCGCGAAAGAAGGCAATAATGCAAATAGTAGAAAGCGGAACATAAATATGAAATCGAAGAAATGATGATAGCCTAGTAGAGAATAAATAGATAGGCAATGATGAAATATCGAACTACAAAATGAAAAAATGAATGAGATCAATAATTGAGCAATCAATCTAATATAAATAAAAATATTATGAAATTAGAGAAGATATGCAGATGAAGCAGACAAATTATTAGAAGATAAGGAAAATATTGAAGCAAACGATAGTGAAAAAGAAAGATATGATTTAGAGCATCCCAGACAAATGAGCAGAAAACTCTTTTGTAAAATATGAAAGAAGTGAATTTAAATAGGGATTTAAACGAGAAAGATGAAACTGAAAGTAAGGCAAATTGAAGGAAGTGAAATACGAGATAATTAACTCATTGATAAAAGAATAAATGTGATAATAAACGGAAAATGTTAGAAACTGACAAAGAGAAGAAGAAGATGATAAATACCCAAAAAGAAACCAGAATGGAAGCAATAGCGCCTGGAATACCTAGAAGAGAAAATGAAGAAATTAAGTGAAGAAAATCAATGAAAGAGTATCAATTGGAAGTAATGGAAAAAACGAGACCTGAAAAAAAACTCTGCACTTTTGAAATAGTAAATAATAAACTCTTTGAAGGAAGAGCAAACGCAGAACAGGAAATCTGAAATTAGAAGAAAGTGCATGAAGTAGTGAAGATAAGCAGAATGAAAGAAACGAAGAAATGAAAATAATGGAAGACAAGATCAAGGAGAAACGAAAAATAATAATGATATGATATGTAGATGAAAAAGAAGAACTCGAATCGAAGAAGAAGAAGCGGAACAAATGTAGTGAAAAGAAAGTAAAATAAATGTAAGCAATGAAAATGAAAAGTAGTGAAAGAATAAAACGAATGAAAATTGTGCGAAAACAGAAGAAGAAACGGGATGGAATGGTAAACATTGACAAAAACAAGGAAGCTCACGAATAACAGTAAAGTAGCCAAAAAAACCTCAAACAAATTAAGAAGACAAAGATCTTAAAAACGAAAAAATCAAATGAAAATAAAATGTAAATTAGAATCAGAACAAACTATCGACACTTATGCAAGCGTATAGCGTCGTATATTTGAAACAAACATCCCTGCAGTAATCTATAATATGGTTTGATTATATATAAGCGATATATTAAATTCACCTTATTTTCTCAGCGAAGAATCAAATCTGACACAATGATGAACATAACTGTACCCTATGTTGTTTTTAATGGATAAATCGGATAATACGACGATACTCTCATTTACTGAGAAAGGCCTATTTGGGAGAAGGACAATTGGCATCTTGATTTTTGGACCAGTATTTTAGCTATTTTCATCAACGTGCTCATGGTACGCTGATGCTCGATAAACAGCCGCCCTCGCTCCTTTATTGAGTGGCAACAGCTGTCCTAATGTACTGGTTACTGAATCGTTTCAAATCAGCTCTCATGCGTTATAAAGAAAATGTATTTGTTTCCTAATTCCTTTATGTGTTTTCTCCTTATCTCAACTGACGGGCAAATGGGTTAAAGTGGCTACCGGGCGATCTGGAATTTCGGCATGTAATCAAACCCAAATTTTAAGTCAGGAATTTTCAGGTAGATGTTTGGTGCGGAGAAGTGTGCACTGGCCTTGTGGGAGCAGAATGTGCATTCATTTATCACGTGAGCCGGCTTCACCACGTTTTTTTCTTATTTGGGATCAATATAGACTAACTGTATCTTCTATATCAAACCAGTTAATATAACCGTTGAAATGAAAACATCGGTATATAAGGCATGTAAGAAGAGAATTTAGATTCAGCAATGAAAATGCTTCATCAAATGAATTCCGTGTAACTGATGTGATTCTACTTGTTATGCTAATTATCAGATAATTAACCAGTATTCAGTCGCTGTTATCAATTGTGAAAATCGAATGAGTGAATTTTAGATTTGGGAGAAACACTCAGGAGCAAGCATTCATCCCTGTCCATATCTCTGCCGAAGAAGACGTCACAAATGAACCGAAGGTACCAGCCTGAGATGAGAATCTCGATATCAGGAATGAGAAAAGGTACTCTGGCTGGTTGACAAATGAGCTGAATGAACACAGCCAACAAATTTTAAATGTTTGGTACCCGTTATAACTGTCTCAAATGAGCCCAGATGATAATTACAAATCAACCGAAATCAACCAACAGACAATAATTCAAGGCCAAATCCTCTTAACAAACTGACAGAAACAGTCTCGCAGCAGGTAGAAGTAGGCTGGCCTTTGACGAAGACATTTTCCTTCTCCATATCATAAATATTGTTTTTGGTACATTAAAATTACCGTCGACGGAAAATTAATATCTTAAGTGTGCCAGAGTGATTCTACTTGAGGTCACTAGTTGGCAAACATTACAGTGAAGTTGAGATCTTCCATATCACTGAAAGAGAAAGGAAGAATGTTTCTATCTGATCTTGTTTCCTGAAGTTCTACAGAGATCGCCTAGAATAGTAATAAATTGCGGAAGTGGCCTTGTTCAGTATAAGAATAAAATCAAGTGAAAGAACCCGGTCATTTACAGACAAACAAGACAGCTGCTGCATACCTTGTATGAGGCCTTGCCAGATAATTTCAGGTCCTAACAGTGAACAGGCTGTACTAGTGGTGCAGTGACTCAGTGTATAGTAATGTTGATTTTTCATGGGGAATAATCTACATTAAATATCATGACATGAATGAACAAGCCAGTTATATTTCAAGTTACCTTGAATCTTTCTGTTATAGGTAACGATTGCAAACCCAGTTATAATTCAAAATACGTCTTGAGTTAGAGAGCCCCAACTTTTTCTAATCTGAAATTGCAGTACTTACTGATATCTCCTGTCCATCTTTAGGGTGCAAGATAACGTGAAGAATAAGCAGCCTTGCCGGAACTCGACTACATTATTGAGCTCCGGCAGCCTGGTGGCAGGATGTTCTGCGCGTCAACGCTGACAGAGAATTGCGTTTCCACCAACTCATAGTGTGTCTCACCTAGACAATCCAGATAATCCCTTCTCAGATATTGAAATCGACCATGGAGACTCAGCAGGCCAAATCAGATTGTGGAGCCGCGAACACAACACATGAAGAATATCACAATTAAACCTCATGAGCTCGTCCTCAAAACAGAGATCTCTCGATCATTGTCGGGAATGTACACAGTAACAACAATCTTTAGTTTATGTATTTTATTTCATACAGCTCTTGCAAATACAATGGTAGACACAATGTAATACCACGCATAGAGTGAACAACGCTTGGAACTCCTGTATGACCTCAACATTTCCTGTTGTGCGAGTGACAACTATAGGATGCCACCCTCACCTTCTTCCGTCGACATTCACAAAACATTTTTTGACTGCAGATGCCTGGGCTGGTGAATTTCAGCATCGACTCGTTGAAATTAACTTAGGGAGACAAACTGTTGCAGCTTTATTAAAGTGATGCAGGCAGTTTCCTTTACCAGTTGATGAAAATACAGTTTACAAGTAATGCACTGTTACGCCCACGAATTTACGTTTGAAGTTGAAATTCAGTCCTGGTGGATGAGATATCTGGTTTGACCTCCTCTTGAACAGAAAGCAGCCCTAGCCTTCTGTCGTGCCTATGTCGCTCTTGACTCGCCGTCTGACACTTATCACAATGTATAAACTATTATGGCCATTTTCTCTACTGCTGAAGTAATACAAAATGGTAGGATGTCCGGATGACGTCAACGATTAGTCTTGATCGTGGTGAGACCCTGCATCAGAGAAGCTCGGCGAGTCGTTGAGCTGTTTTGCACAATCGGTAGTTGTGTAACTGTCATCAGCCGTCGAAGTCGTTAATTATGATAGGCTGCAAAGCCTGCGGTTCGGTACGTGCATGATACTCGTCATTACGGCAGGAGAACGTAGCATGGCAGATGTAGCCATGATCTTCAAAGTTTTTGTTAGACAAGATATTCCTTGATGACTGTTCAGCTAAGCAGACGTGTTTTCCTTGTGCCGCGAAATGAGCTAAATTCAATCCTGCATTGAAAACGAAGGAATTTCTGACCTGAAGTGAAGATTGAAAATGGTGTAAAGTATAACGTAGTGGCCTGGAAGTCGATATTCTGGTATGAATATGGGACCTGGTATTCATTTCTGATATTTCTAATACGTATCGTAAACTAATAATGGCGGATCTTACTGAGTGTAATCAATGGAACGGTAATACGCGATTAGTACTGTCAGTACTATTTTAACTTCATGAAAAGAAACTGGAATCAATCCGTGAGTCTCAATCAGGACAAACCAATAGCGTTTGTACAATCCTGTCAGGAATATTATGATGAATTGACAGTAATTATGGAGGCGTCGTTATGGATGAAAGATCGACTGATTGCGATCGCTGGTCAGACCTCAGCAAACTGAAGGTAGACATTATATTCGAAAGTGATGCCAGACTAGTGCTACTCTGGTCCGCAACAGAGAACGTCGGATGCTGATCTGACGATGAAGTGCTGCATTTAAGCTGGTAGATGAGTTAACAAATACCGACAGGTTCAAAGCTGAAACCAGTTCTGTGCCGTATGAAGCCTGTGACCGATAGTATCTTTCAGTGAAGCCGCTCAAGAAGCAGCAGGCCTATGACACCGTCCTTGGTAATGCGAACATGGACCAATGTGAATCATCGATTCTGTGCATCGTCCCATATGTGATGGCGAATCCAGTTCTAATTTGATTCAGCGTCGTCATCAGAAGTGCAGCAATATAATGTGGGCCAGATAGTGCCTAGACATTGAAGACCCTGGCCAAGCAAAACCCTATTTGTAACTATTACGAAATCGATTTGATGTCGTTTGAGCACACAGCAATGAAGTGGGTTTTCGCTGCAATTGATCGGCGCGAAGATACAATTGTTAATCAATATTCTCGATGGTTTGTCGGCCATTGGTGTATCTGAAAATCAGAAATATGACAAATTGTTTGCATGGGTGTGCGCCGGAAGTTGGGACATCGAGACAACGAAGCAATCCTCAAGCTGAAATGTTGAAGCTAGCCACTGGTATCACAATCCGTGACTGCGGCGCTGGAAGCGGTACGGGTGAATGCTGTATTGAAGGGAAGATGACGAGATTGCCGTTTCCCAAGAAGGCAAAACGGAGGTCGAAGGCAACGCTGATTTGATCCACAGCGATGTATGCGGCCCGATGAATACTCAAACTCCTGGTGGATGCAGATATTTCCTGACACTGATTGATGATTTCAGCAGATTCACGACGGTATTTTTTCTGTAGCAGAAGTCAGAGGTGGTCAGCTGTTTCAAGCAATTCGTTCGCGCAACGGAGAATCGTTTTGGAACGAAAACTGAAAATCCGAGATCGGATCAAGAAGGAGAATTCAAAAGCCAAGAGATGGAGATGTTTTGCAAAGCAGAAGGAATACAGCAACGATTTACGATGGCGTACACCCCCAGCAGAACGGAGTTGCCGAACGAAAAAATCTATCGTTGGTCGGGATGGCGCGGTGCGGAGATGGTATGGTGCTGGATGTGAAGCTACCGTACAAATTCTGCGCGGAGGCCGTGAAACTATTTGATGCCATATGAATTGTGGTACGAAGAGAAACCAGATTTGAAACATTTAGAAGTTTTCGGGACTCCTGCCTACGTCCATATTCCTAAAGAGAGAAGAACGAAGTTGGACCCCAAAGCCATGAAGATGGTCTTGGTTGGATACTCGGATAGCCACAAAGGATACCGGCTGATTGATGCGAAGACACACAAGCTTGAAGTAAGTCGAGATGTACGGTTCGTTCCAGATGTCATGGTATGCGTTGATGAAGATGAAGCGATCGTTAAGTACGAGTTCCTAGAGAATCAAAATCCTGCACGGAAGGTCCGTGATCTTGCCAACGATATCAGAAAAAAATCAAAGCGTTATTTTGGATGCGGATGAAGAATGTTTCGACATGGTGAGTGGAAACAACACCATTGATCATGAAAGGTTCGCAGAAGATTCTGGAGATTCTGTGGAACAAGAGGAGCAGGACGAAACAATTAATGATTCAAGAGATGTGAGACGGTCATTGAGGAACAACAAGGGGTCCCCCTCCACGTTATCCTGGAGCAGCTCTTGCGGTGCAGTCGCGAGATCCACGAACCGTTGCTGAAGCTAAGAACAGTTCACACTGGGAAGAGTGGAAAGCTGCCATTGAAGAGGAAATGAACTCTCTGAGAAGCAATAAAACGTGGTCATGGAGGACCTACCTGCTGGTACCTCAGTAGCAAAAAAAAGCCGAGCAAAATTTTCTTCCAAAAAACGCGTTGTTCAACCTTCGGTAACTTTTTCAATTATCAATATATTTGACTGAAATTTTGACAAAGTTTTCACTAATGTTTCGACCTTATGTGACCGAAATTGTATGTTGATGAAATTTATAAATTTGAAGTTATCATAACATATGTGAAAAAGTCATTTTGGACATACCAATTTCAAAAAACCGTATATCTGTGAAAAATTTAGGTAGCATATTGAAAATTTCCGAGGCGTTGTCATCATACAGGTTTGGGCCGAATTAATAAAATGAATTCGCCTCGGCTTTGTATTTGCACCGATAGTTCAGCGTGGTCAATATTGGGTGAAAAACGAAAATACTCCTGTTGGAGCCTCAACTTTGACGCCAGCTGTAGTCCAAACCACTTAATGGAAACAGTTAAAATTTTGTCACATAAATTTTTGTATTTTTTAGGTCATGGAAAAATTTTCAATTTGCTACCTAATTTTTTCACAGATATACGGTTTTTTGAAATTGGTATGTCCAAAATGACTTTTTTCACATATGTTATGATAACTTCAAATTTATAAATTTCATCAACATAAAATTTTGGTCACATAAGGTCGAAACATTAGTGAAAACGTTGTCAAAATTTCAGTCAAATATATTGATAATTGAAAAAGTTACCGAAGGTTGAACAACGCGTTTTTTGGAAGAAAATTTTGCTCGGCTTTTTTTTTGCTACTGAGTGTAAGTGCCCTGTAGAATGTAAGTGGATTTTTAAGTGGAAGGAGAATGACCAAGTTGAAATGGTGCGCTACAAAGCGCGCCTGGTAGCGCAAAGGTACACCCAGAAGTACGGATGTGACTAGTGAGAGTATAGCGAGGTGATATCGTGTCTGGAAGAAAATTTCTCGCTGACGATCCTGGGAGATGCGGAGCACTTTCTTGGGATCCAAGTTGAACGCACAACTATAGGATTTTCATCGAGCCAGGAGACGTACATCAAGAAGCTAGCGAGTCGTTTCGGATTAAAGGATGCAAAACCTGCAAAAGTACCGATGGAGCCAGGCTTCATTCAGCAGAAGGAGGAGAGCGAACTACTACCTTCGAACGACAAGTATCAAAATATGATCGGCGGTCTGCTGTATGTCGCAGTGAACACTCGGCCGGACATCGCTATCTCGGCATCGATGCTCGGAAGGAAGGTGAGTTGTCCAACAGCTGAAGATTGGAACGAAGCAAAACGAACATTACGGTACTTGAATACGACGTCCAACCTGAAGCTAGAACTGCAATGCGATTGTGATGAACTGACTGGTTTCGCGGATGCAGACTGGGCCGGGAATGCGAGCGATAGAAAATCGAACACCGGTTTCCTGTTCCAACTTGGCAGAGCACCAATTGCATGGGCAGCGTGGAAGCAAACAATCTTTCAAGCACGGAAGCGGAATATATTTCTCGGGGGGAAAGTGGGCAGGAACTACTATGGATATGGAAGCTTTTCAAGTCAATTGGCGAAGAGGTAAAGTATCCCGTGGCCATTGGAGAAGACAACCAAAGTTGTACCAAGCAGCTGAAGCAAGATTCTGTCCAGCAACGCTCAAAACATGTGGATACTCGATACCACTTTATTAAGGACCTTTATCGAAACGGAACTATTGACGTAGTCTACATTCCTACTAACGAGTTGGTGGCTGATATCCTAACCAAGCCACTGGGACGTGTGAAGCTGGAATATTTCCGGAATAAGCTTGGACTTCAAGTTGAGGAGGAATGAAGAGGTAGCAACAGAAGTAGCAAGCCATGATATTCAAAGTATTTGTTAGAAGAGATATATAAAGATATTCCTTGTTATTTGTTCAACCTAAGAAGCCGTGTTTCCTTGTACCCTCAAGATAGCAGTGATAACATACATCCTTGCCTCACACCGGCAACTACCCGTATGGGGCCGTTTTGCAGGGCTCTGCGTGTGAAGGCCTCGTACTGCACTTCGATGAGGTTGACGATTTTATCCGGGACTCCTTGCGTCTCAGGGCGCTCCCAAATTTTCGTGGTTGAGTCTGTCGAAAGCTTTTTCGTAGTCAATGAATACCAAATAGAGGGACTCTTGGAATTCATTGACTAGCTCCAGAATGATTCGGAGTGTTACAATATGGTCCACTCAAGATTTTCCAGCACGGAGACCCGCCTGCTGCCACCGGAGAGTCTGCTTTTGAATCTGGTTTAGGATAGTTTTGCACAGGACTTTGAGGACAATACACAGTAACGCCAATTGTCGCACACTGTTAGATTCCCCTTCTTATGGACCTTTACTTAGACGTCCTGCATCCAGTCAGTCGGAAATGTCGCGGTGAGTTGCAGTACGCTTATCCAAATGATATCGGTAATGGTTACCCTGGGTCCTGCCTTGCTCAGTCGGTAAAGGCGCAGCTACAAAGCAACACCATGCTTGAGGTGACTGGGTTTGATTCCCGGTCTGGTCTAGGAATTTTTCGTTAAGGAAAATTTCTCGACTCCCTTGTACTTGCCACACAATCATACTAATGCATAAATGGTACCTGGCATCGATAGCTCTCATTTGGTAAGGCATCGAAAGCTCTCAATTTATAACTGTGGAAGTGTATTTAGAACACTAAGTTGAGAGCAAGCAATAAGCAAATTGCGAAAGTAATAAGCTTGAAACGCTAAGAAAAAGAAGAAGACCTGCGGGGCTTATTGTATGTAAAAGTAAGCTCGAAATGGGCGTGACTCTCCAGAAATTCTAAAATGGGTTGCTGGATCTGCAGCGGAGCTATCATTTTCTAGTTTCCGTACACACAAATCCTCGTAATTATTTGATACTTCTTGGAAATGGGAATCTCTAGAGATAGATAAAATATTTCTAGTCCGGTTTGTTTTACCAACGCTCTGTAGCTCTTCAGGAATATCTAGCTTCAGAACACAAAAGTAGGACATTACTAGACATGTATTGAAAATAATAATCAAACTTTAAACACATTTGCAGAGTGAAATTGCTCGTTAACACCATTGAACTAGCTAAGCTGAACCACGATATGAACATTTCATTCCCTTCCGGCAGAACACCTTCGAGATAAAAGTATCTATATAGTCTTAACCGATCTTAAAGTATCAGAATCCTTTTCGGTGCAATGATTTTTTGTTATGAAGCAGTCAAGTGCGATAAAACCATCATCACACACAAAAAGCACACCCTTCTGTTTCATTACACACATCGAGTAGAAGGATTGTGTTTTATGCCTTCAACCCGATCCCGTATATGCTGTTTGTTCTTCTTCTCCAGAGCACATAAGCCAGCAAGGAAGGCTATAAAAAATGACTTTGTATAATTCATCACCCAGCCTAGAGCGATTTTACTTCGTTCGTTTCGCTGTGGAGAAGGAAGGTATGATGTGATCATGTACGTGGTGCTGTGTTTTCTTTGTATGAGAGCCCATGGAAGAAAACTGCCCGAAGAAGCAGCAGCAGCAGCAGCCCAAACCAACCGAAGCATCAGCAGCAGCAGCAGAGAAAACATAAAATCATATGGATGGAATAAACAGAAAATTAATTTCTTTCGCCGCTGAGTTGGAGCCCACGCAGTCTTTATCGCAGCCGAGAAACGGCCCGGGAATCAAACTTCTCCTGCTTGGCGAGGTTGGCGAGGTGAAGTGCGTTGGTATGAAACTCCCGTCTTCTACTCCTAATTTTATGTGTACAATTTGAATAGATTATATTAGTGCTGTTTCCAACAACAAACAGAGATTCGTCTTCGCTTCGGATCTTCCTTCCAGCAGCTGAGCTGAAAGTGGTGGTGTGAGCTATACCAACCATGGCGTCCCAAATAAATAATTAAACCCTCATACTGCGCTCGAATGCGGAGGCAGGAATGCGATGAGGAAGGACTCGCCCCGCTAAAAACCGAAAATCGAATCGCTTCATTCCATCGCTATCAGTCTCGATTCTATTTTGAGAAAATAGCTCCGGAATCCTGCGAGTGTCGAATATCTATAGCTTAGGTGAGGTATATTTATGTATAGAATTCCATGGAAGTGGCAGGCAAGAATTTATTAGGAGTAGCTCGGAGAGAAGATATTTTAAGTGTTGGATGACAGGAGCACTCAGAGACGGGCGCGTCGGGATGACGAATAAATCCAAACAATCCAAACTCTTCTTTAATCAACATTGATCCTAGAAGCAATGATGTCATTACTATTTTCGGGTGTTTGGGAAGTGGCATAATGGAAGGTTCTCGCATAGCGATTAACTACCGAACTAACTTGCTCAATGTATCCTATTTTGTGGAACTTCGTTTGTTGCGGAGAACTCTACCGTCAATTATGATTTTTAGTTCTCCATACCATGCATACAGCGCATTTGACATGAAACCTGCAAAACACAACCCCTTTTGAAATACAAAGTAAGCACCATTCAATTTCATTGACGACGACGACGACGGCAACAACAAACCATTGGAATCCCGTAGTCAATTTGGGAATAACACATTGCTACCATCGTTCCTAGTCACAACCGAGCTGAACTCAAATGTTATACATATTTCCTGTAAACATGCACATGAGCCCTGGGCCGGTCTTCCGTTTCAACACTTTTCGGTTCATTTTTTTACGTTGTTTTGGAAATGAAAATGAAAATGTGTTTCCTCATTCTCAACCTGCCATCATCGAAACTTGTTATTTTCTCGTCGCCGCTGCCGTCGTCGTCGTCGTCGTCGTCGTCGTTTTTGTCTATACCTAAGCCAAGCAAACGAAAGCACAGTCCGAAGCAAAGCCGGAAAGAAACGTTCCCGAAAAAAAGAAAAGAGTAACCACCAAACAACGCAATGCAACCCGAGACTGAAAGCCTTAAAACTGAAATCAGTGGAAACTTACGAAAGATGGACCGACAGGAAAAAAAAAAAAAAAACGAGTGAAGTAGAAGTATATACGAGGCCACCAATAAAACAAGCACACCGTAAACCAGTAACGATGATGATGCCAAAATTGTTATTCACTTGTTTTTTTTTCTCTCTTGTGTCTTTCTTTTTTGGGCTTGCTTGTTTTTCAGCACTTTTCCATTTTGAGTGTCTTCTGTCCCCTCGCGGTTTTTTTTTGAATTTTGACGATTTCGACTGTCTTCGCGGCGACGACGTTGCGATCTTTTCCCGTTCCACTGGAAAGTCAAAACGGAAGGCCTAAAAATCATTCCCGTTTTTCCACAACCGAACAAATCAACACGGTGGGATCGGCTGTGGCGATGAATGGGCATAATTGATGCTCCCGGATTGTTGCTTGTATGTAATTGGAATTATGATGTTGGAAGGTGCCAACGAATACTCGAAATAAAGCTTTACATCGACTTCTTGATTTGCGGTTTATTTATTCTGTTTTAAGAGTTGAATTTATTCTACACAGAGACAAAAGCGTTCACGAAAATGAAAACGGACAAGTTCACGTTTTCATGATTTTTTACCCAAAAACGTGAACTAGTTCCCAATTACGTGATGCAGTTCACGGTGTATTTTGCTTGTTCTCGAATTCATGACTGCTGTTCACGGATCCGAGCTCCGATTTTTTCCGTGTACTGAGGACGTCAATCGAAATTTTCGAGAATTTTACTCAAACCGATAGGCTGAAACAGAAATAAATACAGGTAATTGTCGTAACCTGATCGAAGTTTCCAGCCTCGATGCTGTCGATTCACTGTTGCTGCTGCTACTGATCCGTTACAGTCACAGATCGTTACAAGAATAAGCTGAATCAGTACAGATTTCACATAGCTTACTACAACTTTTATTTCGTTTAGTATGAACTAAGTTGATTATACTCATATCGGACGATTATACCCAAATTGAAAGGTAAATTAATACTCTTAAAATCTTACAATGTATCTAAACATTTCCTTCACAAATACATTGTAAACTATAGCAATGAACAACTGTAACAAATTGGTTTTGTTTCGATAACTATAACCGATTTACCAATCAATGTCGCAATAATTATTGACTCGTCCTCTAACTGAACTCTACCACTTACTGGTATATTATTTTATTTTATTTTATTCATTTTACACACATAAAAAGGGTGATACGGTCAAAATTTGGTCAAAGGAAAACGCGTGTAAATCGGTGAAATCGTTTATTTAAAAAATCAAATTAAATTTATTTTTCAAGTTCAATTAGTATAAAATTCAGGAAAAATATTCAGTTAGGCTTCCGCTTTTCCAAATCCGAATTGCCGGGCCTTACGCTTGACCCCTGCCATCAGATTTTGTACAGCCACCTTGTCCACCTTCTTCGCCGCAGAAAGCCAGTTTGCCTTGAACTGCTGCTCGTCCTTAGCAGTTTTTTTTTGGTCTTCTTTAGGTTCCGCTTGACAATAGCCCAGTATTTCTCAATTGGGCGGAGCTCTGGCGTGTTGGGAGGGTTCTTGTCGCCAGGAACCACCTGCACGTTGTTGGCGGCGTACCACTCCATGGCCTTTTTACCGTAATGGCAAGATGCCAAATCCGGCCAAAACAGTACGGAACAACCGTGTTTCTTCAGGAAAGGCAGCAGACGTTTATTCAAACACTCTTTCACGTAAATATCTTGGTTGACAGTCCCAGAAGCTATGAAAATGCTGCTTTTCAAGCCACAGGTACAGATGGCTTGCCAAACCAGATATTTCTTTGCGAACTTTGACAGTTTCGTGTGCTTGAAAATATCTGCTACCTTTCCCCTTCCTTTTGCCGTATAAAACTCCTGTCCCGGAAGCTGCTTGTAGTCGGCTTTGACGTAGGTTTCGTCGTCCATTACCACGCAGTCAAACTTCGTCAGCATCGTCGTGTACAGCCTCCGGGATCGCGCTTTGGCCGTCGTATTTTGTTTATCATCGCGATTTGGAGTCACTACCTTCTTGTAAGTCGATAGTCCGGCTCGTTTTTTGGCTCGATGCACGGTTGTAGACGATACACCCAGCTTATTTGCGGCATCTCGGAGAGATAGGTTAGGGTTTCGCTTGAAACTACCGGCAACTCTCTTTGTCGTCTCAGCGGCTTCCGGTTTTCGATTTCCCCCCGATCCAGACTTCCTGGCTGTCGACAAACGTTCCCCAAACACTTTAATTACATTTGTAACGGTTGATTTGGCAACTTTTAGCGATTTTGCCAACTTTGCGTGCGAGTAGCTTGGATTTTCGCGATGCGCGAGCAAAATTTTGATACGCTGCACTTCTTGCTTGGACGGCATTTTGACAACTGAAGAGTGAATTCCAAAATCAAAATAGGAGCAACATTCTACACACACAAACCTTCAAAATGAGGGGTGTTCAGGTTTTTTAAATGCAAAATTGAAAGAAATACGTCAAGTTGATATTGACCAAATTTTGACCGTATCGCCCTTTAACATACTGTGAAAAAATGACTTTGTCCTTAACTTGGTATTATTTTGCCTTCAGTGAGTGAAAATCAATTCAACTAGGGGCTGTTAAATTGCAGTATTCATTTTCCACACACTTGAGTAAACTTTCAACCATCTGTGCTCTTTAAGCAGTACTTTTCCATTGACCGTTATTATCAAAAAAATAAATACCATCAAAACGGTGAACACCAGTTGGGTTGAATTGTTTTCTACATCTTTGGGTGGATGTTAAAAAAATCGCTTCGCCTTTTTCAAAGTTTTGCTTAATTTCCACAGGCTGAAGCGGGAATCGAACCCTCACTTCATGGCATTCGCCTAAACCATCCGTGTCGCCACTAACCACTTGACCACAAAGCCCAACTATTACTCATTTTGAACATTTTTGGTAATGATCAAATCATTGAAACATGAAAAAAAAAAACATTTGAGAGGTCCCATGCACTGGGTAGGGATTCCGAAGCTTGCTTACTATGCCAGGCGAAACCTCGACCAGTCGTATCGCAGAATTCTTCGACATGGACGTAATGTGATATTTTGAAGTTTTAGAGAGATTAAGAGCTTGCCAACCTTCGAGAAACTTGTTCAAATCATCTTCAAAACTGGCTTCAAGATCGAATGAAAACCACTTGGCATGAACAGTTTCGGAAGGCTTCCGGACTTTTAAAAACATAACTATTCATCCAAATTGCAAGTAAAAACACGTGAATTTGAATATTTACATTGACATAGCCTACCAGATCTTCGTTGTCTTGGAAAACATGTGCTGCACGGATTAGACAGAAGCTTTGTCCATTTAGAATCCGGAATAATAAAATCATCTGTATCTAGGTAACGGATTGACGAACAAATAAGTTTAACACATCAAAACAAAGGTAATTCACTGTACTTTAAGGAAAAATATCAAGACAAATCATTTCTCTTCGTTTCTAATACAAAATTTGTTCTTCTTTAAGAAAATTTTCTTCTTTATTCCTCATATCAAATGCTGCATACCCCTGATTTCCAACTCCTCGGCACATTTCTTCCACATTCTTCCATGATCATCTGAGTCGCGTCCCGAGCCGTTTTTCCACTTTCTTAAGATTCCGCTTCATTATTGCCCAAAATCTCATGATGGGCCGAAACTGTGGGTGGATTTATGTTTTTATTTATGAAATCTACTTTATTATCGCGACACCACTTGATGAATTCCCGGCTGGAGTGGCAACTCGCCAAATCTGGCCAAAACTACACTGGACCTTTATGGGCTTTAATGAAAGGTAGTACGCGGTTCTTGAGGCATTCTTTCTTGCAAAGTTAAACTTCACAAGAACATATCCTCGTGCCTTTGCCATGTAGATTTTCTGCCCAGGAAGCTGTCCGAAATCCATTTTGGCGTAGGTTTCATTGTCGATCAGCAGGCATCTTTGGTACTTCCTCAAAACCTGCTGGTGCAATTTCCGAGCTCGAGTTTTGGTGACGAAACTTTGCTTCAACGTTCTGTTTGGTTGCTTGCTGGCTCGATAAGAACGATATCCTACTCGCAAATGAATTCTTCAAACGGTACTGCGAGCAGCAGCGTATTTTTGTGCGATTTCATTATCTGATAGTCCAGGATTTGCTCTAACGGTTCTCAACACCTTCTGGTTCAGCTCGTGGTCATATGTTCCACTACGAAGCTTACCTGGAGGCACTCGATCCACACTCTTTCGCTCCCTGAAACGTTTGAGCACATCATATACGGTTGATTTAGCGATTTTCAAAGTTATTGGGTTTTTATTGCGGACCACGTTGGATTGTCAACGTGAGTGTGAAGATTTTTTTCTATCCTTCAATCTGGAATAACTTTTGACTCACTGCACGAAACATCCTGAAATTTATTCCACAGAAAGTGGGCGCCAAGTTCAACAAACCGCTGTAAACAAATTCTTGCAGCGGTAACTTTCCGTGCCACTGCAACACAATGAGTGATTCCGGACTCTAACTGGACAGAACTTTATGGCAGGCTCGTCCTGTAAAACCATACGCTCGTTGTTGGTGGCGTACATGTGCTTTATGAGCTCACAAATCTGCCCAATCTGAATTAACCTTTTCTACTGCTTGAAACACTGCCTTTACGATTTCGAGTGTTACACGCAGTGGAGACGGGGTACAAATTTCCAAAGTAATAATATCGTATTTTTCAAAAACTAACGGTGCATGGATGCAGCTAGCGTATTCATTTCGTCTTTCTGATTTCGCGCTTTTGAAACTATGCTCTTTAATACCACCAATCGTTCTTGGTAGTACACCCTGCGATAGTAGGTATTTCTTTTCTGTTTCACAGCATGGACAAGGAGGTTATGAAGAGTGTGACATTACATCAATGATGACCCGAGCAGGAACGAATAACTTAATAGCTAGTCCTGGAATTTAAGAGGTAAAACACCTGAGGATAATACCAAAATATTGTTCCCACAATGTTATGCGAAAACCAAATTGAGGTAAGAAAATACCACAATAATATCTCTCAGGTATTCCTAGGTATCCGAAATAACAAGTTTTGTTATACGAGAGATATTTTGCCATAGGTATTTTGTTTAGGCATTTTACCTCCTAATCTGAGCTCTTTGATACCAAGGCAAATTATCAAGATCAAAATTAAGTATTCATATGTTATTTTCTCCTGCTCGGGGATGTTTATGATTTTCAAATCACCGGCAACTGTAGATTCCAATTTATCCAGTTGTAATAGATTGTTCGATATGAATGAAATATATTCGTACTTTTCCGGAAGATGAGGTGCTAAGACTATGACGTGCAGGCGTTTAACTCCACTTTCCTAGAAAGAATTGATAACATGAACAGGATTCCTTGATAAGACAGATAGGGCAATCTTCAAAAAACCGCCACCACCATCAATACCAAGCTTGATGTATTGATCATCTCCCTCTTTATCTTGTCTGGTTGTCTCGATGTGTTCAATAAGATAGGACACATTGTAACAATAGATTATTTGAACATTTGCGTGCTGATTGATCAGTATGTGAACGTACGTCAAGTGTCAAGTGAACGTTCAGTTTTTGTTAAACATGGTTTTAAATTTACAGTAATCACACTACGAAAATGTCATGTAAATTTCTGTCTCCTGAGACCGAAACATGCAAGCGTACTTTAGCATATAAAAATGAGTTGAAAGAGATGAGAAAATACATTCAATTTAACGCATCTTTTGTCGAATTGCATATTTGTCAGTTTTAGGAGCCGTAATTTTAAACGAAATCTTTGTTAACGTTCCCCGACTTTTTACAAACAGGAATTTCGTTCCGTGTGATGATTTCTATGTGTGTCATTGATAAACAAATTTAAAATATATAAGTAAACCAATTTTTATCTCCGGTTACATCTCCTAGCTCAATAGTACTGAAAATGTTACTCAGCTGCAAATTCCTCTTCAAAAGCTTATCTTTAATTTCATTTAAAAAAATAACTCCGGAGCGCTTGAGACATATTTTTGGCAGGTATGAACGGCTTCGTCCGTGCAACGCAGCCTCGGTAACCTTTATTATGGAGAACATTCCGTACTGTTTGGGGGTTAACTTTGATATTGGCGTACTTTGACAGACTGTCTGCAAGTTTGGGAGCACTCAACCTAGGTTTTTTTTTATTTCCCGCAAAAGTATGCGATAGTGACGAGTTGTCAACTTTGGCTTATGGCCTCTTCCGAAAGTCGTCTCTAGAGATTGTGTTGTTCTGAAGCAGTGGTGGTAAATGTACTTTTTTTTATATTTACATTTTGATATTTGACATTTTTCATTACGACCAAAATGAACACACACAAAAGTGAACCGTCGACCGAAAAATCTCATATGACATTTCGGTACCGTTTTCTCCAGGCGACGAAACATTTTTGCTGCCTCCAGCCGATGGATTTAAAAAATTTCGCGATATTAATTTATTTTACTCAGAGTTTCTTTGATTGTTGGCTTATTACTGCATACATATGATGTTTATAATATGGAAACAAATCATAAGAATGAATACTAACAACTTATAATCGAAAATAACCGAATAAGTGCGTTTTTAATCAAGCTATCAAAAACCGTCACAAACCATTTCTAAACTGTTTGAAACTGTCGGCAGCAATAGGAAAAAACATTTTTTTCTATTTTCTATCCTCGCGTTCGTTTGAACTGTACACACAAACTGTTGGTGGTGTGCGGACCTCAACATTTGCAGCGCATGAATGGTTTGCAAAAAATGTACATTTACCACCTCTGTTCTGAAGAACATACTGAACCGATGATCGTAGGCGGTTTACTTACTATGGCTGCTATTTTGGACAAGCTTTTACCATCACTCTTCGGGCAAATAATAAGCTTCCGAACTAATATCGGAATTATTCAGTGAATAGCGGCCATTTTCCTGAAAATTAACGCTGGAATACTCAAATTTCAGAAAAATACTAAATTATGTAAATTTTACCTTGTCTGCTGTTATAAAACAGTGGTAGAATTCTTCCCTGTAATGCAATTCAGTGGTTTTGCTTTTGACAGTCGACGTACATTTGTTTACTCGACTTGTTTGAAATAAGAACGTAAGTGTACGGACAATTTTTTGACATCATTTTTGTAACTTTTTAGGCATATGATGGTTTTATCTGATAGAGATGTATTTATGTTTACTTGAATGACTGTGAGACGAATTGGATACATTTTTACTGTAAATGAAACAAAAACACTTCAAAGGGGTCTCAGATTTAATTTTTCTTTCAACGATGCAACATTTCAGTCAGTGCTGTACGGACATTTCATTGATACAGTGTCTGACTATTGCAAAATCGTACTGGACATGAGGGAGTTGGTTTATAAGCCTGGATGACGAGAAGTGCGATGAATAAATCGGTAATGAAACTGCATGAAAAAATGAATCCATGATGAGTTCGCCTTCCTTTATGTCTTTCGAAAATGTGAGACCCTGATTCTCCCATTGATCGGTCCCGTTGTGATATTCGAAGATCTCTTCATGTTTCAAGAGCTGGTTGTTCAAGCTCCGGGACATTGTTTTCGATGTTGCGTTTTTGGCATGCGTCCTTTTAGGTGCTCTTTGCTTCTTATAAGTTTTGATGTTGTTGAGCTCCTTTTAAATTCTCGGTAAGTCTACAAAAGAACCAGTTTCACCATGTTTCTTTACGATGTTGAAAACAGCAGCCTTTTTGGATCACCAGTTGTGCAGAATTCAAGCTGAACAATGCATTAGGTCCTAAGTAACAATGAGAGATTCGTCGACATTCTCTTTGCGTTCCTACGGCTATATAAACATATGTACAAGTATTTTTAACACACAGTACGGTAATATGAAGTATAATTGAGGATCCAATACTTCAAAAACATCAGCAAAGCGTTTAGTAAGCAAAGAGAGCAAAGTCGACAAAAAGAATCTCTCAATGTTACTTAGGAGTGACCCAATGCCAAGGATGGTTCCAATCGTATCATATATCATTCGTTGCACGCTCTTCTTTGATTCAATAGACGCACACAATGAGAAGTTCTGCTTCACCTCTCAAACCGAAAACGGATGGGCCAGGGTACGCATTGAATGAACATAGCATGAATATCGTCGCCTGCCAATTGTATGCGTGTTCATCACTGCTTGCTTGTACAATTTATTGATTCGTTCGTTGGCTCCTGTTGATGATTCATTTTCGTTTCCTGATTCGATCGTGTGCTAGTGCTCGAAGCTTCCGATCGAATCACTTGGTGATGTGTGGTACCGCGTTCAGAGCAAAGCGGATCGGAAGCCGAAAAACACAGTGTAGCCAGTAAATACAGTGGGAAAAAACAGGAAATATATAGCAACTAATGTTTTTCCCAAATGTTAATAGAAGGTGACATGTGTTTCTTTAGGCTATTTTTTCTGTTTTTGGGAGATACCGATAATGGCACAGTGGCAGTGTCCCTGTCCGGTAGAAAATATTTTTCATATGTCAGAAAACAAAAATTTATGCATTCTTGTTGAAATAGAAAATAAGCTAACGTTTGTTCAACGAACGATAATCGGCGATATGGATATTATCGGGGCCAATTCAAGCAAAACAATGCATTAGGTCCTAAGTAACATTGAGAGATCTCTTCGTCGACTTAATCTTTGGTTAATAAGCTTGTCTATTAAACGATTTGCTGAGGTTTTCAACGTATTGGATCCCTTATCACACTTTATACTGCGTACTGTTTATTGAAAATAGTTAAACATGTTTTTACATAGCCGTAGGAACGCAAAGAGAAAGTCGACAAAGAGAGTACTCTCAATGTTACTTAGGACCCTAATGCATTGTTTTGCTTGAATTATAGAAATCGAGTCGACCGTCACTTTGCTCGACAGAGCGATTTTGCTATAAGGCTTTTTGATGTTTAGTCACCTTTCCCTTTCTAGCACATGCAGAGGAATGATGGTTTGTTTTCCTCCAAAACATTTTCCTTCTTACTTGCACTCCTTTGTTTTAAATGGCGCTGTAGTGTGGGTGCGTTCAAGGTCACTAAGCGAAATTTTGTCGAGTTGGTCGAATCAGTCGATCGCTCAGAAACTAGTGAGTGATCTGTCACATTTTGTCGTTTAAGAGTTTGTTTTGATTCACGATTTTTATCGATTCGTGATTATTCGTTTGAGTAAGACAAGAAGTACACTAAATCAGCTTTTTTGCAGGTGAATTAACAGAAAAACAATTTACTTCTAGCAAAAAATGTCTAATCTTATTAAAAACAAAACAAACTACCGTCAGTTTGAATAGCTCATTGAACTAATTAAATGTTAAGTGGATATAGTAAAAGGCTTTGTGGCATGGAGCCAGTAAAACTAATGCTTAACAGAGAGTGGTAGGAGCCAAGAGCTCAATTCATTAGGACCACCAATGAACCTTGAGTCGGAATAACAAAAAGTAAATTTCATTTTCTCGTTTGTGATCCTACCATTAGTTCGCAAACTCAGATGGAACTCAGAACAGTAGTAAATGTGTGTTGGGTTTTTCCTAAGGTGCTTACTTAAACGCCTTATTTCAGCACATTTTGCACATGGGATTAGCAAATCGACCCACGAGTTAAGTGTTTTGTAAA
>JASCZW010000939.1:0-128107 GCA_034211315.2 Aedes japonicus
AGATGCAGACCACAATGGATTTCCCAAAAGCTGTGCACAATTTTTCCCTTCTTTCGGCTTCCATGTTGATTGTTTACAAAGTATAGTCGATTTGCGGAATGTCAAAAATACATACGTGAAGCTGACAAAATTTCCGACACGTGGGCGCCAAGAACTTCCAAATCCGTCCACCAGGAGCGCCACAATATGAGCAAAAGTTTGTTCCAATTCTAAATGAAGCAAGCCTTAGTACCTCCCTAGCCACAACTGGCAGCTGGCTTAAATCCGCTTTTTTAGACACTCTTTAAAGTAAACCTTCGACTTCATTGTGGGAGATGTGATGAAAACCTTGGTTTTAAGGCCACAACTGTAGATTGCCTCCTTGCCAAATCATTAGTTTCCGAGCAAACTTATAAGCAAAACCAATTTTTTTCGTGGGGATGTTTCTTCCAGGTCCTGGAAGAAAAATCCCCACGACCACTTTTCAGGTTTTTTCGTCCAGGGATTTGTTTATAATCCATTTAGACATATGTTTCGTCATACATTAAAGTACAGCGATCAAATTTCTTCAAAACTCGTTCGTGAAGTGATCGCTTTTTGGCCACTAAATTTTGTTTCAGGGAGCGATTCGGATTTTTACTGGCACAAAAAAACTTATATCTTTCTCTTGAAAGGATGTTACGCACGGTGGAAAAGTTGGGATCGCATTTCTTTGCCAAATTACGTATTGAGACACCTGGGTTGCCTTTCACGTACCTCAATACCTTGCTCCTCAGCTCTTTGCCCCTACACGGTAAGAATCAAAAACCCATTAATGGGTAAAATTTCACCCATTTCCCCAAAAAGAGAGTCAACCCATTGTATGGGTAAACTCAATTTACCCAATTATAGATATATGGTTTGAACTTCAAGAAATGGGTATATTTTTACCCATCTCTAGAAATGATTTTATTATGGAAAATGGGTAAAAAATACCCATTTTATGAAGTTTGTACGATATACTTGAAAATGGGTAGATTGAGATTACTCATTTTAGGGATAGACTCCGTTTTTTTGTTGAATGGGTAAAATTTTACCCATTGATGGGATTTTGATTTCTACCGTATAAGGAAGCAAGCAACAAGGAAAAAACGCAAGCAACAATTTTATTAAATTATGCTTTACTTATCATCGAACTTGTAGCTTATATCGAAGTGTACGCTCCATACAAAATTAAAACAAAAAATGTATGGAGAAAAGTCTACGAGGTGAGAACAGGTCAATGGTATGTGTTTTCTGCTTCAAAAATATTGCCACAAGCCGGTTTACATCGGTTGCTCTGCGAGTGATGTATCCTTGGTTGTATCATCCTGCAAATAGAAAATAGTTAGCCAAAACTTACTAACATTTAAGTTTAAGTAGAAACAAATGTCAAAGTTCCAGCGAAAATACTTGGTTTGGCTTGGCAATTTGCACATGTGGGCTAAGAAATTAAAGTTTCGTGACAACTGGAACTGTTAACCAAAGTATTTATGTATTGGAATGCTTGCAAATACGCTTATTGCCTTTCTTGATGACACATAGTTGTTCCGTGTCGTTTTGGCCAGCCCCTCGCTTCTTGCCACTACAAAAATGGCTCAGGAATAGCGCCGGAACTGCGCCCAGTTCAAAAATATTGGGCAAGGGTAAAGAGAAACCTCAAGAGAACTCAAATAACAGTTGCAAGTGAAAAACAGTTCAAGGCAAATTGACGTGCAGCATTAAATATGGTGGATGTAACAGCGGTATAAAACTTGATAGAAGGTGGAAAACGTTAAACACGTAACAGTTCGCATTTGAAAAATCGGAGGCTCAATCTAATTATTTCCCTGTGTTTTGCAGACGGTTAATTTCAGAAAGTAATAGAGATTGATCATTTCTATTATGAATTTATCAGTGTACCCTTGTTCATATTTGGTCATATTTGGCCAATGTTTGAACGTTCCACCCTTTATCTAAGGATGTAACAGCTTAAGACGCAGCCTAGAGAAAGGATTGGCTTACAAGTCACTTGTCGATATCTAATTTTAAACCTAGTCTAGCCTGAGAAGCGAAAGTCGCAAAATCACTTGCCGAACATTTCACGAATGCGTTATTAATCGCGAACATCAGAAACAATCCGTTGAAAGCCAACTATTTTCAACCGCGAATAATGTCCTCCATCTTGGTGATTTTATTTAGCGGCAAAAAAAGCAGCCCATTTCAAATAACAGTATCACTTTTTCACGTCAGGAATGATAACAACTCGACGATAGTAAAACGAAATGGCCCAACTTTCAAGCACGGCAGTATTACACCAACTTCCCGTATCGTCTCGGAAACACTTGAAACATGTTTTTTCACTTTATGTCGATGCTTCTTCTTTTCCTCCCAACCACGTCGACTTGCTTCCTAGATCGCTTTTCCTTGGGCTAGGAATGGAAGACTTTTTTTTATTATTTTGCTTCTTATGCTTACCAGACCAGACTTTGCCTCGTGCCATTGAGACGTGTCACGAGACGGAGTCCCTTATTGTCGCATGGCCCACGGCAGGGATCGAATAGATGAGAAATAAAATTGAATAAAAAAGAAATCGTGGGTGCTATAAACATGATTTGAATTTACAGATTTCCCGCAGGCTTAACGGAGCTTGCTTCCTTGTAAAAAAAGGGGCATATGCGGAGCTTCCAGAAGTAACTGAAAATAGAAAAGTACAACTAACTCACTTAGCAGAACGGATAATTCCTTTTTTTATTATTGGATTCTGTATAATTACATTTTGGTTTCCCGGAAAGAGTCCATGTTTCTTTGGTAGGCATTGCAAGAAAAAAAAAATCTCTACCTTATTGGTAACGTTTACAACACTTTGAAAAGCCATTTGCTGTTACTTAGCGGAAATCTCAAATTTATAATGTTTCATTAAATCTTGCGTTTGCAATTAAAACATACTGCCGACAGGACGCTCCCACCCTCCCACCTCATCCGAGGCGGTGCCGAACGCTGTGAAATCTAATTTCCAATAAAAACTGTTTACTGCAATTTTACGCTTATTTACCGAATGTTGCAAAGAACCGTTATGGAGAAGCTGTCTGAGCTAGTTGGACCGTGACCCAACGAGCTCGGTATGGCACAGGGCGAGCGGCGTCTGTTGATGGGAAACGACCTTAAGATCGATGCCATTTTACAGAAGGGGAACGAGCGAGTTGCTCATGTACAAGTTGTTTTTGATCCTCTTTTTTATAACTACCGTTTACCATTTAACGCTTGTACTTCCGGGAATTTGATTAAGCACATTTTACTGCTTTGAAGACATTCATCCGCGGGCGTGAAGATGTAGGATGGAACGGAAAATTGAAACGAAGCAGGGATGGATAACCGTAAGGCTGCAGTCATACAACCATGTGAACTCCGTGGCGTTTGTGAGGGGAAGCAGAAGTCTCCCATTAGTACTTTAAGTAAGAAAAGGTTTGCATGGTTTACTTTTGGAATGGTTCGCCCAAGTGTGAAGCCTCTTGAGGCACGGAGTCCTGCTGTTTAAGGTAGTTCATGAAAAATTGATCATATTTTTTGAACGTCATAGGCCTCAGTAGCTTTTGTAGTTAAGAAGTTCAGTATTAGTTGTTCAGTTGCTCAGATTCTTGTTCGGCATTGCTTTGTATTCCGATTCTACCAAAGTTTGAAAAAGTCAGCGGGTAAATGACTCCATGTTATTTTCCAGCTCTTTCCAGCTGTTTAACGAGAGTTGTAAACGTTCGATTGCTTGTCAAATTCGAAAGCCGGTTTTCGAATTGTAACACGGGCGGCCTTATTTTTTTTCCATTCCTGCTAGCTTCTGGTAGCCTTCGCAGCTGGTGATGTGATTCTATGATTGTCGTTTGATCCGACTGTGCTACTACTTCGGCATGCCCAAGTAACAATTTTTGTTTTATTCCAGCCGTTTAGCACTCCTCTCAGCATTGTTGATGAAACTACATTCAAAACTCTTTTATCCATCATCACCTTCTCTATGCCTCTTCAGAGCCGAAATGTGTATAAAATGGCCCACTCTATAGACGGTTGTGAAAACAAATGAAACCTTTACAAAACCATAAAGATTTTGAGAATGTTCTAGTGAAAGATGTTATGACCACTTGAGAACCTTCATAAATCCAATTGGCTGTCATCAAAACCAATATAGGGCCAAATGGCCACAACTGTCAAACTTCACGGTGATATCGTAGTTGGTTTCTGTTGATCTGCTTTTTTTCGAGTCTCTGCTCTGCTGATTCATTAAACAGTAAATCATATCTAAGAAAAAAGTTCTAGTGGTGCGGGAAATTTTGTTTGATAGCAAAATATCCAAAACAAATTGAGTTTTTATAGCGTATCATGCTTAAAATTTTATGTGCTTTAAATTTAATGGTGAATATTTTCACGATAAAACCCGAAAATTAATGCGCCTTGGAGATTATGTGAGTTTACGTCAACAAAAACAAAATTGAAACAAATATATTCGATAAATCAATCATGAATTTCTTTAAAATTCAGGGAATTCTATAAGGGAAGGTCCATTCATTATGTCACGCAGTAATTTAGGGAAAACGTGACGATCCATACAAAAAAAAAATTGAAGGTCCATACAAAAAACGTGACAAGGGGGGGGGGGGGGGGGGGGGTTATAAAAAGTCATTTTTTGCGTGATGTAATTAATGGACGTTCCCTAAGGTTATCAAAAATAATGCCAAAACTGTTCTCTGATCTAAAGTTCATTTGCATTACATTTATATTTGTTGTATTTCCACATTTCAATGATTTCTTATGTTTCAATATGGCAACAGTTTTGCCAAAAAGCCAAACTATCTTCACAATGGCTACTATAAAACTATTTGGTCATTTGGTGACTTTCCTCAATGCCAAATGCTCAAAATGGTTCGAAAATACTCTTTCAATTGACCATAACAAGATAATTCAAATGAGTCCTAAACGGAATTTCAAAACAGTATTTTACGAGTTCTTCAAATCAAAATAAAGCCTTTGATATGAGTACAAGGGATTTTAGAAGACATGGTTTTAAGATTGTTGTAAAGAATCTGTGCAGGTTCTCATGAACCTGACTAAAATTTTAAACCTTTTGAAACCTTTTACTGCCATAATAAAACCATATTTATTTCTAGTGGCTTTCATAAAACTCTAATAAAACTTAACAAAGCTGGATGGTTTTAGAAATTTTACTCGTGTGTTTTTCTCGTTCCTCCTTAGTTCCTGCCTGCATGAATTGCGTGGGGTACATGACGATTCGCTGATCTTCGTGCAGTTGGACTTCTTAACTGCTAAGTATCTCTAAGAATGCAAAAAATATTTGATTAGATAACAAGTAACAAAGTCAAAATCATAATTTTCATCCGAAAACCTACCAAGACAGGTTCCGGAGTACCCCAAAAGATAGCCACATTTTTATTTCGAACGATTGTATATCAAAAGTCGTATTGTACATAAAAATTTGCAAAATTTCAAGGAAACTTCATTAGATACTAGGTGGTTAGTTTTTAACGGGTTCCGGATGCCCCGTAATACTGGATTAATTATGGTTTATGGAATTTAATTATGGCGCTGGTTGACATACTAAAGGGTTTCTGCACCACGGAAAAAAAGACTGTACTAAATTACCCATTAGGTATTTTCTCTTGAGAATCGGAGACAAAGTAGTTTAGAGTGTATTTTTATTGTATTTTCTATCGCTGTCATACAGATTAGAAGAAAAATTTAATTTCCTGCGTTATCTAATGCACATAAAGGAGATGCTTGATTTGTCAGAAAATAATGGGATATTTCATGTAAATTTAAGCCAGATAACGCCTGAATCTAGCTTGTCATATGAAATATTCAAAACATTGTCATATGGCGCACGAAAGATTGCAAACAATTTTGTTGTGTACGCCTCGTTTGTCTTGTAATTCAACGAGGGGAAATTTTACGCGCTCGTTAAAATTTCTTTTTTTTCTGTGCAGTTTATTTAACGCAAGCACCTGTAATATTTTCAACTTTCTCATCGGACATCGGAAAACAACTCTGAATCGTGCAGTCAGCGGTGAGTCATGCGATTAAACGTTAATACGAAACTCTAAGTATCGTACGGAAGCAGAAAACGGTCTAAATGGATGTTCTTTTAGTGATCAGGATCAAAAGCGTGTGGTGAAAGCGTTTAAGCGAAATCCCAATGCTTCGGTCAGGGATGTGGCCTTAAAGTACAATCTTTCGTTCGGAGAGCCAAGGACCGAGGGAGACTACATACGTGCAAAGTGCAGATGGCTCCAAACCGTGACGAACGGCAAAATACGGTGGGAAAGCTAGTGGCCCGAAAACTGTACACCCAGATGCTGACGAAGCCTCATTATCTCTGGATGATGAGACTGACGTCAAGGCGGACTTCTGGTAGCTCCCGGGGCTACTGTTCTTTACCCCTCGGCATAAGTTTGATATGCCGGAGGAAGTAACGAAGCAGAAGTTTCAAAGTTTACCAACAAATACACAATTTGTCAAGCAATCTGCTCATGTGGCAAACGGAGTGCACCGTTCGTGACTACCGGGAATGTTAACGGGGAGACCTACCTCAAGGAGTGTCTACAGAAGCGTCTGCTTCTTCTGGCTGGATCTAGCTTCGTGCCACTATTCAAATGCTGTCCTGGAGTGGTATGAAGCCACCCCGAAGGTCCCTCCCGTACACAAGGACATGAACTCCCTCAACGCACCGGAGCTAATGCCCATCGAAAAATACTGGGCTATAATGAAGCAAGCACTACCCAAGGAGGTGAAATATGAGGACGACATGACGAAAATTTGGTTTCCGTACAGAAGAAGCTGCCGTCAGATGTTGTACAGAACCTAACGATTGGAGTCAAGCGTTTGGTGCGAGCGTACAGTTATGGTATTGAAATTGAATGAAATAAGCTTATCAATGGGTAATACTTTATTGTCTAAAAGTTTGAAAGGATCGGTCAACTAGGTAATTTTTTACAGCGTTTTTTACCATGATGCAATTTGATGTGGGACATTCTTAAGAGGGTATAACATTGACGCTTTTACGCTGCTCATGCGAAAAGTTTATATTCTTATCTCTTGCAATGATTTTTATTGGTAGAATGGATAATAGGCTGATGCAAATTTCGAAATGTTTGCTCCCCTGAGCTTAATCGCCGCCAATTTGGGTCCTGATGGTCCCCAAAAAATTTGAACACATTTTGTTTTAATTTGGCTTTGCACACGCTATTCAAAGTTTGTATGGGAATTAGTATGAAGAGTCTTAAACTTACATTTCCAGATCCCTGACATCTTGATATTGTGTCCTTAAACCAAATCTTATATAGACTCATATAGTGTAAGTTGTCAACTTTCAAAATGCCGAAGATTCCTGACATGTAAATTTTACACAAAAATAGTTATTCAACAAATAAAAAAACAAATAAAATTTGGGACCATCAGGACCCAAATTGGCGTCGATTAAGCTTAGGGGAGCAAATATTTCGAAATTCGCATCAGCCTAATGGATATTCTTCATGAAATCGCCATGCCTCTTAGAATTATCATGCTCTATACGGTTATTTCTTCTTCGGCCTCCCAAAAGCGAAACTTGCCGGAATCTTCCAGATAGATAGATTCACTATCTCCAACTGGATTTATAACTACCAACAAATTGATGCTTTTCCAGAAAATTTAAAAATTGAGCTGACAAACGTCAGCGGCTTGTTCAACTCTACCAAAAAGATCCAAAGCTTAACTTGGACGAAGCTAAACGGGCATTTGAAAAAGCTTTCCGTATCCCCATATCTTCATCCTCTATCTGCTGCATCCTACATCAGGATGATTTTTCGTAGAAAGCTCTTGAACGCAGAGCTGTTTAGGTCATGACAGGGGACCTTTTCAAGTTTTGCCAGGAATCCAGATTATTAAGTAGGATTATCATAACGTGATTTTTCTTGACAAGGTCAGTTTCGATAATCAGGGAATGTTAAGGCAAGTGGCCACAACGTACAAAGAAAACGATTGATCTGTCGAGGAGCGTTTGTACAGAAACCAAGAGTATCACGTTTTTGCTTCATTGGCGAAGATGGCATGAAAGAGGTCTTCAGCACAGAAGAAACTTTCAATCTTAGTAAGTTCTTTGAGTGCTGCCAAAAGTTCATTGCAAATTCAACAGCAGTAGAATGGTATCCAGGAACCTTATCTATTTGGATATTTGACGGCGGCCGTATTTCTGGACAAAGAAAGTGTCCAAATTCCTGGAGTATTTGATTTGGCAGCCATATGTAGTTGTGGTCGAAAATCGAAAAGTTCCGTATCTTCCGGCACTTCCAATAAGGCTGTGTGCGAGAAATAATGTCTTCAAAAGCAGTTGCTATTGTGTATCAGAAGCAACGACTCTCCAGCTCTGTTTTGTACAATAGAGAAGCACTGGGCTCTAGTTAAGCGGAAACTCTTCGAAACTAAGAAGAAAGCAAATAGTATCAATGATTTCAAGAGAAAATGGAGAATTGTCACGGCGGGCGCATCTGAGGATACCGTATGGAACCTGATGGCGGGTGTACCACAGAAAGTTAGAGAATTAAAAAAAAATAAGAACTGACATTTTAATCACTGTTTCCTATGTAGATATAACTCTATTACTGTGAAATAAACAATCGGTTTTGTGAAATTATGTGTAAATTTTGTTTGCTGCTATTATTTTTGTGTCCCAAATTTACCAAGGAGAGGCTTTTAAATTAATAAAATGTCATCTTGTTCGCGAGCTCGGGATGCAAGCTTATCTTAAAAACCGGACTCCTCGGTACGAACCGTTTGCACTGTTGCAGAAATAAATAATTCGTCCATAGTATCAAGAGTTTTCAATGCTCTGATGTGCCGCTTAAGTTGCTCCATTTTAGTCGAAAGTGTCCCCTTCAATTTTTCAAACTATGAATAAACCGGCGTTCGCATTTTGGGCAATGGCAAAACTCCGGGTAATCAATCGGACCGTGGGTTGATCGCTGATCAAGAGCTTAGTCAAATGTGCTGGAGGTGCTTCGACAATTAGACCTTTCTGCCAACATGGGTCAGCAGTGTTTATGGATTGGTCCACATCCTCCAAGCAATATCGTCGGCCTTCCAGAAGTTTCCACGCTTATTACGCAGTTTTTATTTGCGAGATCATCAACTATTTTTCCTCCTACCTCCAGCGCTACTAATCGTTAGCTGTCACTTTGTCAACGGGATAGTGCTTCGGAAACAGCAAATGCAGTTCTGGAAAGTCTAGGTTACCAGTGCCCTACCGCTTAGGGGCCGAAATTCTTGTCTGGTTTGAGTGAGTGTTATACGAGGACCAGAGTGGAGTGCAACCTCGTGGTATGTAACTGCCACTTGTCTGGAGAAAGAATGATTGCCAGGGATGATTGTGGAGTGCCGAACTGCATACGAATCACCAGCTAGATTGAGCCGCTCACCAACTCGAAGTATGCCCTGCTGATCCAGGAAAGGGTTGAGTAGCTTCAACGACGAATGCGCAGGAACGACATGATGATTCACGAGTGCCTTGATCTCCACGGCAAATGACTCCCGTTGAACAGGTCCTTAACGCTGAATATCGGAGTTGAGGGACGCTTGTGACGTTGACAATTTCGATTAAATTTCACGCTGTATGCAGTCATCTGCAACATCTTCCAGTAATTTGAGTAGTATTCCAATAATGGGTGAGGTTGATGGTGGTCCGTTACCACCAGAACGTTTCTCTTCATCCCCAGCACTTCCTCCGAGGGCTTCTTGTAGTCCAAATGTTGACTGGTGTTCCAATGTAGATCCTGCAGCGACAACCAGTGTGGGCCAGGAAAAGGCCCTTTCGCATAACTCCTCGCGACACAAGATCAGCTGGATTGTCAGTCCCTTTGACGTGATTCCATCGATGTCCCTTCGTGTGCTCATGAATGTGTGAGACTCGGTTAGCGACGAATGTAGGCCAAACGTATGGTGATAGTTTCAGCCACGAGAGTACAACCGTAGAGTCTGACCAGAATCAGGCTTCAACCTCCTCCATCTTCAGCGCGTTTACTGTCACACGGTATAGTTTTGCAGTAACTAGAGCTCCACATAGTTCCAACCTTGCGAGCGTGATCTTCTGAAGGCTAGCGTGATTTGGCTGCCAACAACTCCACCTTTATGCTCCCAAAATGACAAATTGACCGAGCGTAGATGCACGCCCCGTAGGCAGCTTCAGATGCATTCGAATGGGGAACTGAATCAGCGTTGTACCTTAACGTTAGAAAGCGCCGGAAGCTGCTGATACAAGTCCGTCCAACAATTCGTTAAATCCTCCGATAATGGATCATCCCATCCTTGAGTAGATATTCATAATTGCTACATCCTTATCTTCACCCAAGCTTTATCGTTGAGCAATGCAAATCGTATGAAATCTTGCTCCTCAGGATTCTTTTCGCCCCACTTAAATACAGCTTTGCCACTTTCGTTACATTTGAATATTACTTCTCGTTTCAGAACCGGGTGTGTTGCCTTTCTGGAATAATGTTCTTTAAAATCCCATACAGCAAATAGCAGACAACATTCGTAGAGTCAATCAGGCAGTTTCTTTTGCGAAACACTACCATCAGTTACCATAACATCTTTGAAGTTATTCAAATCCCCCGAATCCTCCAGGCCAAAATCTTAATCCACTTGATGAGCACCTCCAACCGGGTCGCATTCCATGATTCCATCAGGTGAATCCGAAATTTCAAATAATTTTTGCCTGTTCGGAATCCATTTTAGAACAGGTTTCTGCTGGAATAATCAAAAACATTTATGAAATTAATTTGAACGGGAAACCAAATTTGAATATTCCTACAGACTGGAGAAAGATTATGTTAATTTATTTGATTGAATTGACCAAAACATCCTGAACAATAAACTAATCTTGCAATCACAACAGAACATAGCAGAATGTTTATTTACTTTTTTTAAGCAACTGTCAAACAGCAAGCAAACGATGCACCAATGGCAGATAAGCCAACGGAATTCTGCTCATACGGCAATGATGAGTGTGACGTCATAGTAATAGAGGAATAATGAATGATGTGACAAATGAATTTTAACAGGCTCCATATGCGGAAGACTTCAACTGTGACAAAATGCAAAAAAAAATCGGCACATACGTCGGAAACAGTTTTAATTGAGCAACACCAAATATAAATATAAACAATGCTAATTTAGTTATGCTTAGTCAAATACTTATCCTACTAGGCTCTATTGACTTTCAAGAAAAATCGTATTTACGAACGTACATAGTAAACATTGGTTTGGAATGTACCAAAAATCATCCCTGAAGAGTTTTAGATTCTTTTTAAATCTCTAGCTTGACGGCTATTGACTCGAAGTTTCGTATGAGATTTTAACTTTTTTAGTATGGGGAAGAAGTATTTTCAGTTTTTATTCAAAAAACGTACTTTAAAGTTGAGCTAATAATCGGAGGCACCTTAAAAACACATGGGACTCTGGTAATGGGTGGAACGGTCAAAAATTTGTCAAACATCATTAAGTGATCTGATTAGTTTATTATTTATTTATTTATTTATTTATTTATTGATATAATTCCAACTGAGGAATACAAAGCAAGCTAAACTAAATTAATTCTAGTACACACAAAAACTTGTCAGTAAACTTAAAATAATCTGTCGTGATGGAATCAGTCGTCTAATGTCTTCGCCATTAATGCCAGTACGTATTAAATGCCACAATTTCTGAACTAGCGTCTCGTCATCCAACTACGATGAATCCGGTTACGGAAGGTCTCAGCGGAACAGTTGAAGTCAAACAGAGCGTAGAGTTCATTGAAGCGCGATGACATGAATCGAATTGGATCGTGTTGGCCGTAGTTTTCAGCACGAGTTCCGAGCTGCAGAAAATTTCTTGTTCGCAGAACTCGTTCAGGAGCGTAGATAGATAGTTCTGCCAGAATTCCTGGAGTGTCGATTTCACCTAGCAGCACGTTTGCCGCGAAGACTGCTTGCATGACTGTACGCCTATGCTACAATGTTTCAATACCCAAGAGTAAGCAACGATCCTGGTACGCTGGAAGGTTGACAGGATCATTCCACGGCAGGTGACGGAGTGCATAACGAACAAATTTTCTTTGGACTGCTTCAATCCTCGCAATCCAGATTCTTTGGTACGGGCACCACACCAAGGCTCCAAATTCCCGAATAGAACGCACGAGAGAGCAGTACAATGCTTTCAGACAGGTGGGATCACGAAACTCGTCGGAGATCTTAAACATGAAACCGAGCTGTCTGTTTGCTTTGGTAATCATATCGGTGTAGTGTTGTCTAAATGTCAAACCGGAGTCAAGCGTGACTCCAAGGTCACGAACAGTATCAACTTTCTGCAGAGGTTGATTGTTTATCATGTAATCAAACGCAATTGGGTGCAATTTTCGATGGAAAGTGATAATGAAGCATTTACTAACACTCAGAGTGAGGAAATTCCTGGAGCACCACTCTTCAAAGCTGCTGATCAAGTGCTGTAGTCGTAAACAATCAGCGAAGCATCGCACAACCACATAAATTTTCACATCGTCTGCATAGAACGACCTGCAGTTAGGTGGAAGTATCAGTCCAACCTCGTTGATGAAAATTGAGAACAGCAGTGGTCCCAAGTTGCTGCTTTGAGGTACGCCCAACATATTAGTAAAGTAGCTCGATTGAGCTGATCCGATCTTCACACAGAGTATCCTGTCCGTTAGATAAGATTTAAACCAACGAACTAAGTTATTTGACACACCAAGTTTGTCTAACTTTCCTGGTCGAAAGCAGCCTTGAGATCCGTGTTAACAACGTCGACTTGAGATCCAGTTTCCATATTCCGGAGACACTAGGAAACGAATGGTGGAAGGTTGGTTGAAATCGATCTTCTGGGGTGAAATCCATGTTGTTCAGGAGAGATGTAGTGTCTGCAACAAGCGAGTAACAAGTCGTTGACGATGATCTCGAAGACTTTTGAGCAGGCACAGAGCGTTGTGATCCTTTGATAATTTTCAGCATTTTGTTTATCTCCTTTCTTGAAAATCAGGAACATTAACGAAGATTTTCAACGTGTTGGATATGTTCCCTGGCGTAACGAGATATTGAAAATCTTCAAAAGAGGAATCGTAAACACTGCAGAGCAATTCTTCAGAACACATGAAGGAATTCCGTCAGGTCAAAGCCACTCTTCTTTCGCTCCGGACTGGCCGTGAACGGGAAAATTTATAATCCGAAATGCCTGCTGAAAGTTGCGTCGTTCATCAAGAAATACCATAAGGGCGGAGCCCCGGTGTTCTGGCCGGATCTGGCATCGGCCCGCTACTCGAAGCAATCGTTGGAGGAGATAGAGCGGCTGAATATCGATGTGCTACCCAAGTCGGCGAACCCGCCCAACGTCCTCCAGCTGCGTCCCATTGAGAATTTCTGGGCCAACCTGAAGCGAAAGATCTACTCCAACAATTTTGTCGCAAAAACTGAGGAGGAATTGATAAATAAAACGAAGAAAGAAGTCAGAAACATGTCTACACGCATGTGTTTGTCCGCCATGGTGAATGTTCCGGTAAACTGCCGGAATGCCTCTCGCAAGGGCGTAGAATTTTTTTGCAAGTAATCTAAAATAATTACCTTCCATGGGAAATTTATCAAAACCAAGTATCTGTCTTTGCTCTTTTGTATCACCATCCGAAAAATAAATCCATTTTTTTTAATGCAAACGTTAGTGGGCATGCAAAATGGAATATCTCAAGATGCTGGCCATATGGAAAGCTACTGTCTCGAGCGTTCAGTAGGTCGAGGCGTTTCAGTAGGTGGTTAGTAGTCCAGAATTGATTTCCTTCGCGGCGCTATTGTATGTATTAATATATCGTACATGCTGTATCTCAAGATCCTGGCCATCTAGGAAGATGCCGTCTTCGACAAAGTTGTAAAGGTGGCAACCTGGTGGTCGTATATAGACTTCTGGCGACATCTTGGCCAGGGCTTCCGGTTATAGAAAAACTAGAAATAACTGTCAAAACCCTACAAGATGAATACTTTTGGATCGGGAACGGAGTGCACAAGCAGATTTACGATTTCTTATGCCATTTTGGAATTTAAGGTTCATGTTGCGCAAACAGTCAGGAATACTTTCAAATATCCTGCAGTATTTTTGGATTAATTAAGTCTGCAAATCGATGTCCGACGTCGTTTTGGATTCCAAGATGGCAGATTGTTGCGAACAACGTAAAAAATGTAGTCAAATACCCTGGAGTACCGATAATCGATACCGATAGGAGACGGCGTAGAATGGTTGGAAATTGATGTTTGAACTTGTTTTGGAATCCAAGATGGCGGCCTCCGTTTCGGAAAAATGGGAAATAAGGTCGAATACTATGCCACATGGATATTTTCTGAACGCAGACGGTGACTTCTTGCCAGAAATCGATGACCGATCACAAACAGAAAACCGAACTGGCGGCTTCAGTTCTGTAGAGAGTGGGAAATACTGTCGAAAAGCCTGTAATATAAATACTTGTGGATCGAAAACGGCATATAAAGACTGGAAAAGGATTGCGGACGTAATTTTGGTATCCAAGATGATTCATAAAAGATATAAACACTTCTAAATATCCTTGAGTGTGGAATGGAAACTCGTATATAGGGTAGAATCAATGTCCGATGCAAATTGGGAATCCCAGATAGCGCCGCAAAAAGTGGGAAATATTGTTAGAATGAGGTTTTACCAGTATGGTCAGTTTTAGGATCGCTGAACCAAGTCGACAAATCAAAAACATCCATCTGATTTGAGTTGATGTTTTTGATTCGTCGACTTGTCAATGCCAGTAACATTTACACAAATTTAAGTGCCTCCACTTTTGCCGAAAATGAGTCAAAAACAACTCATAATTGTGTTGAAACCACTGGCCGTGCGTATACTGACGGAACTTTCAAGATTTTCTCTTCATATCTTTCATTCTAGCATAAACATTAATGTGCACTCTGGGTGCCTCATGGTGATGAGCGAACATATCCTTCTACATTTTTTTTAACGCTTTATACACTTTTTTTCTAAATGAAAACAAGGAAATTTTAAACTCATTTGATCACTTATTTAAAAATATTTTTTAAATAAATCAAACACTTTTTCACGAGTAAACGCGAGAAAATTCCTTTGAACTTCACAAGAAAAAGCTTATCCTTTTATGGATAGACCGACTTCGACTGCGACTTACCGACTTCTTCAGTATCGAGTGCAAGTACACTTTTTAGTAAAATTGATTTTTGATAACGTTTCATCTACTGACCACATTTGAAAATACCACAAGTTTTTGGTGGTTTAATATCAATTATCATTACATTTTTTCCCATACGAACATATTCGTCATAACGCCAACAAAGGATCTATTGCCTATACATGGGAAGGTATGAAAAATAAAAATTCATTTTCGTAAGTAAAACAATTTTCGCGGCCGAAAGTAGCTTCCACCGAAACTAATAAATTTTCATTATGGATATTACGCCTGGCATCAAAGTTCATGACTATTCACTCTCCGTCTCTTGACTACAAAAAGTCGGTATAATTTTCGAACAAACTTGCGGAGTAAAGTAATCTTCTCGCCCTCACCGTATGATGTGGAAACGTGTACAGATGTTGTAAAATTCAACAACCTCATTCATTCCTTCCTCTTCCTTACCAGCTAGGATATTTTTAGTATTTGTCCGCTCAGCTCAGTTATTTCATCCAAAACCGCGTTGAAAATTCCCATAAAATCTCCCCTGCCTGATACGCTGATGTTTGTCTGCAATACACCTACTCCACCATCGCCGTCGTCGTCATCATCATCATCATCACCATCACCGACGCCGAGGTGGTCTGTTCGAGGAAAACGCAAAACGGCGCAACGGTGGAGATGGCAGGGCAAAATCGTTTCACCTTAGGAATGAGAGCGATGGCACGTAGATTTTTCGCAACTTGTTCCCACGACACTTGTGATGACACTTTCACCCCCGGCATTGTCGTAACAAGTAACATTTTTGCGCCATCGCGGAGGAGTTTCCGGCAATTCGCCGCGTCACACCAATATACTTCACATTCTGAACGTCGGTCGTCTCCTGTATGCTTTCAAGAAAGGGGCCACTGAGCGAGCACACCGACCAACCTCGGCGATCCCCGATGGAACCATTTATCACCAGAAGATGCCCGAACTCTAGGACCGTGAGATGCCCTATATCTCGGGAATGTCTGACACTGCCAGTAGCGAACAGAGTACCATTGTAGCGCTCCAAGGGTGATGGTAATAAAAAATGAATCGTTATCATCACTTTCACTACATGCTACGAACGGTCGACCGTGGCTCCCTTTCCCATATTGGTAATGCTGTTGACGAGAGAAAGGGAGAGAGAGAGAGAGAGTGGGAAACTCAGTTCCGTCCTAGGTTCTGACACTGCGGAATTTTATCTTCGTATCTTCACGCCGCGTGAAATTCGAGATCTAGCAGTGCTGTTTCGGAGTTCACTGGTGTGAGCAGGTTTATCGACGGGATAAGAGCTTCATTATCGATTGATATCTTTTTTATATTCATTTACAAGCGTATTAGTAGAACGATTGTTAATGAAAAACAAGGGAAACTTTACTTAACACTTCACTCGAAAATAAGAAATAAAACGAAACTCAAACACTTTTTCAAACTGCTAAAGATTGGACTCGGAAAAAATGCGACACTTTGTTTTGGGTGTAACTTTTCATCGCGTGGGTAAAAATTAATGAAATTTTAAGCAATACTAGTTTAGAGTGTTATATTTATGCAAAATTTTATCGCGATCTGTCAAGTAGTTTTCAAGATGCATTCGAAACAAGAGGAGCTATGCCAGCAAATCTTGGGCGCGGTGATCGATCAGTCGCACAGGTGGATCGGCAAAAGGCTTGGAATCCACCATTTCACCGTGTCCCGCGTTGTGAAGATGTCCCAGGAGACGAAGACCATCGAGCGGCGCACTGGAAACGGTCGAAAACCGAAAGCGGAATACCCAGAGAAGGCGCGGAAGATAAGGCAGTACTTTAAGAATAATCCGAACCTTTCCATCCGAGACGTGGCCAAAAAGGTCAATTCGTCCAGCAGACCATGATGCGGGCTGGGCTACGTATTTTTAAGGTCAGGAAGGCGACAAGCCGGACTGACAAGCAAAACACGGTGGCCAAATTGCGTGCGCGGAAGCTGTACCGTGAGTGGCTGGTCAAGCCAGGCTGTCTCGTCATGGACGACGGACATATATCAAGGCGGATCAAGTCCCGCATAGAGGTTCCGGAAAAGTTCCGGAAGAGAAAGATGGACAAATTCGCGAAGAAGTACCTGTTGTGGCAGGTGATCTGCGAGTGCAGATGGTACAGCAAGCTGTTCGGTGCACACGGCACCATAAATGGGCAGATTTATCGTGAGGAATGCTTGCAGAAGCGCTTGCTGCCCATCCTCTACTCTCACCGTGGTCCCACGCTGTTCTAGCCGGATCTCGCCAAGCCTGTAATGGATTGGTACGAAGCGAAGGGCGTTAATGTGGTTCCGAAGGAGGCGAACCAGCCAAATACACAAGAACTTCGTCCGATCGAAAAGTTTTGAGCAATAACGAAGCAGAAGTTGAAGAAAAGCGGAAAAACATTCAAAACCGATGAAGCTTTGAAGAAAAACTGGGAGAAATTGTGTAAGAAAGATGGACAAAACCTCGCCCAAGACCTCATGAGCAGTGTTAAGAGAAATGTACGAGCATTCAGCTTGGGGGAGGAACTTCAATAAATGTATTGTGCCACAAACATAGCTGATATACAGTTATTTAATCCCTGAAAATTTGAGAAGTATCCGATTTAAAATGAATTTTTGGTGATCATTTTTGCGTGTCCAATTTTTTGTGAGTCCAGTCTTTACTAGTAAGCGCGAGCAAAATCCTTTAAATTCCACTTGAAAAAGCTTATCCTTTAAAAGATCCCAAGTAACATTGCCAAAATTATCCAGGTTTATAAATTTGGAAATCAATTTGGTTTTAGTATGGTACCAAGAGGTGCCAATATGTTTCATGTTTAAGTCAGGTTTATAAGAACCTACACAGCTTGTTTACTACGACTTTAAAACCTTGTTGCCATTCGGTCGAGATAACATAAATATGACCTTCTAAGACATCGGGTGGTTTTCATGACAGCCAATAGGTTCTATGAAGTTTCTCTAGTAATCCCCTTTAAATTTTCAAAATGTTTTATCAACAATGCTGGGAGGAGTAGTTAGGTTGGTAAATGACTGGACAATGCGTACCATTGGTACTTCGCGTATCTACAGGTATAAAACAGATCCTACTGGATCCTTAGCCGCTTGCCTTATGCTTAACTCTTATCCCTACCTCTCCATGGTGCCGACTGGGGTATGAGTAACCATTGGAAAGTAACCAACCCCGGTGGGACCTTGGTCATATGCTGACAGGGTGGTGGCTGCCCACTTCAAAGAGTGCAGTCTATCTGAGCGTCTGTTCTCCATGTCTGAAGCGGCTAAAAACAGCGTCTGTTCTCCATGTTGGGGTGGCTGATCATCGGGTTCGTGCCAGCGTGGGACTCTAAACAGTGCTGTGCACGATGGGCTTCCACCGACACAGAGGGTTGGGGAAGGACCAACAAGCCGCCTTTAAAAAAATTGATGTTACAAATAATACAGCAGTTAATACGGACCGGAACAATCGGCAAGGACCTCGGTGATGAAATAAGGAATATGATTGGAAACATGGAACATGTTGGGAGGCCCCTGGCTGCGGTAGAATAATCTACGACCGTCTTCAACCACGTAACTTCGAAGTCGTAGCACTGCAGATCGTTTGCTGGACAGGACAGAAGGTATGGAAAGGGAGTATCCAGCGGCTACTTTTTACTAGAGCTGTGGTCCCAGAATCAAGCTGGGCGCCGGCTTTGTAGTGCTGGGCAAAATACGTCAATGTGTGATTGGATGGTTCCAATAATGACAAGAATGTGCAAACTAAGGGTCAAGGGTCGATTAGCCAACTACAGCATCATCAACGTACATTACCCATACGAAAGGAGATGACGAGAAAGAAGAGTTCTACGCGCTGCTAGAGCAAGTGTATGATGGCTGCCCGCAGCGGGACGTTAAAGTCGTCATTGGCGACATGAACGCTCAGGTAGGACGAGAGGCAATGTACAGACCAATAACAGGACCTAACAGCCTGCATACCGTTACGAACGAAAACGACCAACGATGCGTAAACTTTGTGGCCTCCCGTGGTTTAGTAGTCCGAAGTACCTTCCTCCCCTGTAAAGACATCCCTAAAGCCACTTGGAGACCACCTAACCAACGAACAGAGAACCAAATCGACCATGCTCTAATCGACGGGAAATGCTTTTCCGACATCATCAACGATCGCACTTAGCGCAGCGCGAATTTGGACTCGGACCACTACCTAGTTTCAGTATGTAGGCGCTCAAAACTCTCGACGGTGTGCAACACGCGTCGAATTCGGACGCCGCAACATAACATTGAGCTTCTATGGGAAACTGGAGTTGCCCAGGAAAACGCGCAACAACTACAAGTAGCCCTACCAACGGAAGAGCAGCTTGGCGCAGCTACTCTTGAGGATGGCTGGAGAGATATTCGAGTCATCGTCAGTAGCACTGCAATAGAGACACTAGGTACTTCTACAGCGAAACGAAAAAATGAGTGGCTTGATGGCGAATGCAAGCAGTTAGTAGAAGATAAGAATGCAGCACGGGCGAGAATGCTGCTACACCGTACAAAAACGAATTTGGAACGGTTTACACAGGCACGGAACAGGCAAAATTCTATTCTTCGAAGGAAAAAGCGCCAGATGGAAGCTGGAGACCACGAAACAATAGAAGCGCTGTACCATGCTAGCGACACACGCAAATTCAATGAGAAGTTGAACACTACGTACCACAAGACGATATGTGCAGAGACCTGGAAGGCAATATTCTCACTGGAGAGCGTTTTTTTTTGGCGGGATGGAAAATCTGCAAACAGACTCCTGAAGAACTCAGGGTGTGGGGATGAGGGTGCCAACTCCTCGACCCACTAAAAACCCACCCGTGCCTCGAGCCCCGGCCCTCCCCGGAACCACCTTTCGGTATTACTTCAGGGAGGGGACTAGTGTGCTTTACGCACCCACTATGTCTATCTTCATAGGTCTTTAGTAGTTAGCTTCGCTGACCTGATGCTGATTCGATCGAGATGCTCCTAGATCCAAGCAGGGTTCGGGACGTCTGGTGGTCAATCCAGATCGCCCGCGATCTCCCTACCCGACCACTTACGGTACCTGCCGAACCTTGCGTCGTATGGTCCCTCCTCCGATCGAGAAAGCCAGGGCCAGGACTGGGGTTGGAACGTCTGGGATTGCGGCATTACCCCAGGATCGTCCCTGTTCCCCATGTCACGACCGCTTACGACCTCCTGCTGGATCCCGCGCCGTATGGCGCTTCCTCCGTTGTTGTTCGTTTAGCCGTTAAGGGGAGCTAAACGTTTTCAGGGTGCACCGCGGGGCGGCGAACTACTCCCACATCCCTCACTGGAGAGTGTGAGGTGATTGAAAGGTGGAGGCATTACTTGGACGAGCACCTGTAAGGCTATATTACAGCGAATGAAAGTGGCACGTTAATAAATCAAGGAACACGCAGAGAAGATGACAGGATCCCGACCCCAACCCTGAAGTAAGTTGAGGAGGAAATTGGTCAGTTGAAAAAAGAACAAAGCTGCTGGATTTCTCGAAAAAGAACCGACAAGGGTACAAGAACAGGGTACAAGAAGAAGAGGCGTCCAACGAGCAAGGCGGATCGATAAAGTAAAAGACGACCTGCGGACTCTCAAATTCAAATGGAGACAACTTTTGTGTACAGCAGAGGCCATACCGGCCTTCGTCTGATTGGTAAGGTAAGGTAAGAAGTTGTTTTATCAGCTATGCCGGGAAGAGTGCTCAACGGCTGGAATAAAACTAAAATTGTTGCTTGGGATAAGCTTATTTTATCTGCGACTTATAGACTTCATGAGAGTCTTTAAGAAGGTCCAGAGCTTTCTAAAAACAGCATGCGATTTCTGAGGTTATCTTCCTTGTACAATTTTGAACCCATCGTGGTGTTGTTACAAAAACCACGTCCACACATTCCCAATTTAACCTGCGTTCAGGCGGAATAACCTTTCCGGGGACAAATCATTAGATGGCTACAAAAGAAATATTTATAAATTTGGTTTATTTGCTTATTTGTTTGTATGTTGATTTGTTTATTTGAAGTTAGCTATCATCAGGCCAAATTCAAGTCCTAATGAAGTTCAGGTCCTAATGAAGAACAAGAACAGATGTCATGACAAAAACCAAAAATACAAACTATACACTGATCTCAACTCCGTGCGTCAATTGCTCAATTGTCAATTGAAAACGGTGGAAAATCTCCGACGAAGTGCATTCCGCGTCAGATGGAAGTCGAAAACTGACGCCTCCTTAGTGAAGATTTGCTGCAACCCGAAGAAAACGCTACTCAACCCATAGTTGGTGTGGCGAAAAGGAAGCCTCAGCATGAAGTTGTTGTGCATTGGCCTTGGTTGAACATTGATGTAGATTTGTGGTAGGATTGCTTCACAGTCGGTTCTTCCTTGTAGAGTATCTGCGACAGCTAAAGCTCTACAAACGTCTCTAAGGACTCACAGTGGCTACATGTTCACTAATTTACAGCGACTTTCGTAGCTTGAAAGACGCAATGGGTCTCTCCAAAGCAGTCTACGAAGCACGAACTGCAGAAAACGACGTTGAATAGATTCGATTCGCTCAGCGCCATTATTATAATTTAGGCTACAAACAGCTGAACAGTACTCCAGTGAAGAACACACCAGAGAACAATAGAGCGATTTAAGGCAGCGGAGGTCGCTGTCGATTTTCATCACCTTGGAAACAAGACCAAGAGTTCTTGAAGCTTTATCAACAACATATGAAGTATGTTGCGAATATGTCAGATTAGAATCCAGCTGAACACCTATGTCTCTAACGCACTGCATTCGTTCGATGCTCGTGCCGAGAAAACTGTAGTTGAAAACCATTGGTTGTTTCTGACGTGAAAAAGTTACGACTGAGCACATAGCGGGGTCGACACCAATCGATTTAGAGTTCACCAATCAGCAAAGGCATCAATCTGTTCTTGCAGGAAAAAAGCTCAGGTCGTTGGCAAACGACAGTCGTGGTCCTCCAATGAAAAGATGTACGTCGTTGAACTAGAGAAGAAACATCAACGATCCCAGATCGCTGCCATTAGGTATCCCGGAAGTAGCGCCGAAATTTTTTGATCGAAAGTCACCTAAAGCAACTGTCAGTTGAGGCCCAGTAAGATATAAACGAAACCATCTTAAGAGATTACCGCCAACTCCTAGCCATTCAAGTTTAGTGTTCGCAATATCTTGATTCAGCTTGTCGAATGCTACCGTCAAACAACGTTTTCATTAAAAAAATGGACTTTTTTCAGATTGTGATTAAAAACAAAGCTAAGACAGATAATTGCTTTTGAAAAACTTCCCATGGAAGGTAATTATTTGAGCTTACTTGCCAAACAATTCTACGCTCTTGTGAGCGGCGTTCCGGCAGTTATCGGAACATTCGCCGTGGCTCGACTTAAACATGCGTGTAGGCATGTTTTTGAGTTCTTTCTTCGTTTTTTTATCAATTCCTCCTCAGTTTTCACGACAAAATTGTTGGAGTAGATCTTACGCTTCAGGTTGGCCCAGAAATTCTCGATGGGACGCAGCTGGGGGAATTTTTACGGGTTCGCCGACTTGGGTAGCACATTGATAATCAGCCGCTCCGTCTCCTTCAACGATCACTTCAAGTAGTGGGCCGACGCCAGATCCGGCCGGAACACCGCGTCTTTGCCCTAATGATAATTCTTGATGAACGACGAACCTTCCGGCAGGCATTTCGTACTATACATTTCCCCGTTCACGGCCAGTCCGGTGCGAAAGAAGAGCGGCTTTGCATTCCGTTCTCGCTGATTGTCAGCCACAGCAGCACCTTCTTGGGGAACTTGGTCTGTGAAATGAACTTCAACTCGGAGCTCACTTCCTTCGTAGGGGAAGTAAAATACGAAGTGCCCTGCCAGTCTTTGCCATCCAAGGTGAGATAGGTCTCGTCATCCATCACCACCGCCACGTCGCAATTCGCTGGGAAAATCGAAATGAACATCTTATTCAGCCGCTGCCACTGCGTCATTGCCTGCAGTTCCGAAACCAGTGGATGCGACTTCCGCTTCCTGACATGTATCTTCATGTTCGACAGGTACTTTTTCACTGTTTGGCCGGTTGAACTGACCTCCGGCCAAGCGCACGCAGCGATGTAGCCACTTTTCCCAACTTCTTCTTGTCGCTCAGGATGGTCGGCCGTCCGGAACCGGGTTTTCTTTCGATGCTCTGATAGTTGTCTAATAGTTCCAAGATGTTGTAGATGCCGGAGAGGAAGTATCCGGCGTCCACAAAGTGCCGCACGATATCCGTTTTCGACGCGGTGGGGTGTCGTTCTTTGAATGCGCACACTACTGAACGGAGTTGCAAAACTGTTTTTGCCATCACGGTTAGAGTTCGACTGATAGAGCTGTCAAGTTTTGTCTGATGACTCATAGGTTACTATCGTTGATGCTGCATGGGTTGTTTCGTCATTGCGGTTGGAGGTTAACCCATGAAAAATCGACAATTTTTGTCGTTATGTTATGTGTAGATCACGTCCATTTGGCATCGAGGATTCATACGATCAGTGATGTATGGCTTTAGGCCCAAAAGGTTTGTTGTTGTAGAACGTGTCGTGATTCCGCTGATCATTGTCACCAGCGTAATCTATATTGAAAACTTTCCAATATCCGGAGCTCATTTCGTTATCGGCCTTTCACCAGTACACTATTCACAAGACTCAAACGCACGTGCTTGATATCACCATCGAATTGCCACTCAGAGCTCATTATTTCTTAATTTAAAACTGTTGAACAGCAACTCAGAGCTGTACAAGCCACTCAGAGCTTATGATCTCGTAATATTGATTTGTTGAACAGTAACACAGAGCTGTGTAAAGCTAATAACAAACCGCACAGAAGAACTTAAACACAGTGAGTTATCAGCTCACATTAGTTGGATAGATTAGAGTCACAAAACGACAAATGGATTTTTTTATGGTATCTAGCTGGAGCTGCGTGACAGCTTGGTTGTCAAGACTAGACCCTTTCCCAACGTCATCTCTACTATGACCAATACCTTAGAAGCACTAGCCTATGCTGGCCACTTGAGCACTAGTTGAAGTATTTAGTATTGGAACGAAGTATTTTTCAGAATTTCAGTTTAAATTTTCCCGCGATGATGATTTGTTATGCAGTCCTAAAATGGAAGTTCCAATTAAATAAATCCCCCAGTGCTGAAGGCGTCTCTGGACCGTATGCAGTAGTAAATAGATTTCAAAAAGATATGTTAATTACCAAACAATAATTCTCAAGAACGACATTCAGGCCTTTGATGTATATGTTTACAACTAGTAGTACTGAAGTCAACTCCAAGAAGTATTGCAACAAAGGTAAACATAAAATTTATTTTCCATGCATCGAATGATATTTCTTGACAACCCTCAATTGCAATGGTGTGCCTATGCTGGCTATGAGCGGTTTTCATGATACTTCCTGATTTGTTGAATTTGGCTTGGGCAGCATTCAACTCTAAAAACCCGGAAGGAACACTCGTTGCCTCATGGTGATACCTAAGTCGCGTACAGGGCTTGAATTCCATCAGGTACCTGAATCTTACAACCGCTCACGGCCATGATGGTTGTAAAACCGCATGCAGAGAGTGAGTAACATAGAAAACTTTGAAAAGAACGAGTCTACCTTCTATCTAGTGGGTTTATTTTTCATTTGTTTTTCCTTTCTATTTATTTATAGTGAGGTATGAAGGATACAATCTCCTCGCCTCACATTACAACCACCCACGAACTTGAAATTAGAGTGGCCGGGTTGATTTGCTGTGTTTGGACTCTTTGAACTTTGCAAAAAAAGGAGGTTACTAGAAAACAGTAACCATCTCGCTGCAGAATATCCTGGCTGACTTGTGAAATCTCCGTTACGAGTTTGGTACTGTTTTTAACATCTTGTCATGAAAAATACTTACTCCTTTGGCAAACGGTCTTCAGTAATAGCTGGTGATTCAGATGGAATGCCATTTAAATTTGTTTCAGTTGTTTACACAACCACGGGGCAGTCAACTTTGGAAAAGGATTTTTCACGATGCGACCGTCTAAATCGAAAATTGCTGCGCGAGGTACAGCAGTCGGAGGCTTCAGAGTCAGTGATCGATTTTTGCGGGAGTTTGGTCGAGGAATTTTAGATGGCGTCTCAAAAGGCTGGAATTTTGCGACACTTGTCTCCATAGTGGATGATCTGAAATTATCTAGTTTGTGGGTAGGTTGAACACGGAAAGTCTACATTCAGTAGAACAATTTTTAATTTTCTTCGCTGACCAGCAAACAAATGTCAAATGAACATCTAAAAATAGCATCGATTGCTGAGATGATTTTTTGATAATCTAGAATTTTTTTTATCCTAATTGACAATAGGTTAGTGTCATGATTCCGCTGATCATCGTCAGCAGCGTAATCCATATTGGAAACTTTCCAATATCCGGAGCTCATCTCTTGATCTCACCAGTACACTATTCACAAGACTGATTTTTTGTACGTCCAATGCCTACTTTTTATGATACTCCTAGCAACGCAAACTTTGTGATTCCACGCAACGCAGAGGGAAAGGACACTAAAAGGGTCGTTCAAATCTAACCTACTAAAGATGTTCATGAATAGTGATGAACAATATAAACTTTTCAAAATATGAGAGTATTTTTTTTGGAGTAGCATTCTTGTTTTCGAAATTTTGCTAAGGTATGATTGATTAAATACATGCTATATTTACTCTCTAAAGAACGCCCAGCTGAAAATCCGTGCTGATCGGCACTCATAAACTGCTTACAATGTACATAAAGAGAGCTCCCTACGACCAGTTCAAATAGCTACGATGTGATTCTCCAGTAGTTATTCACGTCCCGTTTGCATATTTTTTTTAAATACCGGAAGCGTGTCTGCCGTTTTCCAGCGAAAAGGAAGTGATTAAGTGGATCCAGAAGATAGCCCAAGTAACAAATTCAATTTTAAGGTACACTTGAAGAAGTTGTCAAGTCTCATTTGATAAAACCACGCATAAAACTAGATATTCTACATAACCTCGATAAAACAGCCATAAAACCCTCTTAAGTTTCAAATGGCCCATACTACAGGAGGTTCTCAAGACTATTTCCCAAGGTTCGCTTAAAACTTGATAGTTTTATCGGTACATACTTGTAATGACATTCAAGACATGCTTAAAACTATGATTAAACTACCACAAGTTTTGATAGTTTTATGATTTTCCTCTTTAAGAACACTTCCAGTCTGTCACAAATATGCTTCGAAGATTCCATTTTTCGATTCGTTCTGCTGAATGGGGATTTTTTTTTGTTTATGGTTGAGTGGAAGCTACTTTATTTCTCTTCCAAAGTGGATACGTATGTAAATTAATTGTAAAATTGACCATAAATGCATCTGTTTTTTGCCTGCAATTGATGATTTTTTCATAGGACATTTAGTTTATTGGTGTTTTATAACATAAAAGTTCGAAAATTTTTATGCGCCTCTGAATTATTGCTAGAACAAATAAAAAAAATAGTTGAAAATTCACCTACTAGGTGACAAGGCTGAAAAATTGTTAGATCTTGAATAAATTGTGTCTACAATCCATTTTATGTTTCAAAATGTATTTAAACAACATTGTTTGTTCGTACCATTGGAAAAATGAGAGTTTTGTTGCATACTTATGAAAATGGCTACCGTTCCGTGGGAATCCAAAATAACCACGCTCGCCATTTTTCCAATAGTTTTATCTAAAACTACCATAAAACGCGAATAAAACCTATATTTTTTGCACAAGACTAACAAGATTTTTTGAGGAGCGCGATCAGTTCATCTCTATTTGTTTTCTTTTTCTTTTGAAAAAGAAGAGTTACGCTTGAATAAAACTTGTTTGAATTGCTCAAGGTAAACAAGTTTTCGTAAGATAGCCATAAAATCAGTGTGAAAAAAGCACTTCATAAACAAAGAAAATGTGACCGTGCAAATCAAAAGTGCCTATGCATAATTGTTGTTCTTAGTCATAATTACAGCTTATAATTTAATATTTTTAATCACCAGCGTAAGTCGAAAAAGACAAAAAAAAAACAAAACGAAAATTTAACTTGAATTCGCTAACAAAGGTTTTGGGAGGAATAACAGATAATAAATATTTCCTGGAGCGAAAAATGATTTTTCATCTTGATCTATATGCTAAACCTAACGTCGGGTGAAGTCCGCTGTGTAGTAGATCACTGAGCAATTCCAACGCACCACTTCCAACTTTAGATTTAACGGTGGTGGACATACGATAACGCATGGCTATAACGTACTACCTGGGACGTTAGGTTCAACTTGCACAACTGGCATAAAATCAATAATCATGAGTTATAATTCTCGGTTGACAACTGGCGACACATTGCACCATTTAATTTGATTCGTTACAAAAAAATAGGACGCATAACGCATAGATCCTTCTGATAAGTTAGTCTCAGTAGGCTGCGAATCCAATGGAATCTAGCGATGGTAAAAAAAATTATCGTTGGTGGCTGAGATGAAGGAGTATTCAATATATTGGATAGGTTTTTATTGAATTTCCGCTTGAACGACCCACTATTTTAAATTTTCTTTCACCTATCTGCGTCCATTGTCCGGTTTGTTAATTTTTCACATAATGTTCTTTCTCAAGAGTATGTGCTCTTATTTGAAACCAAATGATTCTAAGAGCATTTATGGCAGCATTTTCAAGATACATTTATCTTAAAGAAGAATGTCATAAAACTTTCTCAAAACTTTTATCAGGTTTTATGAAAGTTGCGAATCGATGTCTTGAGAGGGGATTCAAGTATCTTATAAAATTAATTATAAGGTGAATTACACTTATAAATAATGTTGTTTTATGGAGGTTTCTTCAAGTGTTCTTTAATCACTCTTAAGAACTGTTAATCAATTAAAACCACCTTAACTTGGAAAATGCCCTGATAAAACCAGATGATCTCCATAATGCTTTGATAAAACTACCATAAAACATGAATAAAACCAATTTGCATTTGAATTGTTCCTTCGGAGGCCATATTTTGTTTGAAAAAAAAATGGACGGAACACCATCAGGTCCAGACTTAAACGATGTTTTAAGAAGTGAAGCAACGTTCGAAATCATTTCAAAATCCACATCAACGAGGCTGACTGCTTGATTTGATGGCTGAGTGTTTGCGTTAATGGAATGAACGGGTAGTCGCTCGTCTTCTTACACACTAGTAAATTTTCCCGAGACCAGAGCTCAAATTTCCTGATGAATGCAAGCGGTTTCGCCATTAAAAGCCATGAGTGATAGTAAGCCTACTTCCTTGCGTTGTTGATTAACATAGCTTCAAATGATTTCAGGTGTGATTTATGCCGCCGTTGAATCCCACTCAGATGGCGTTGTAAAAACACACGACTTAGTCGTTTGTATTCGTAGTTGAGGCTGCTATAATGGCGTTTAAGCGACAGCGTGTGGTATTTCATAGATCTTTTGAGAGCCGCTCTTTTGGTCCGTCTAAGCGCACGAAGACCGTTAGGCATCCAAGGAACCCGAAATTCGGCTGCACGATCTTTTTTGCGACGTGCCTGTTAATGACATAAGCCAAGACTTGGGAAAAAGTTTTACCAGCGATATTAACGTCGGTTGGATCAAGAATGCTCTGCCAATCCAAATTGGATAGTACTTCACCAATACTACGATAGTCAGCTCTACGGAAGTCATATAATACAGTAACGGGAGTGTCAACGAAATTTCGAATAGTGGTGAGAAACATTCTTAACTAGAGGCAAGAGATGACAGGAGCTGCATCTCAGCCACTCACAAAGCAGAGATCTAGAGAACGATTGTTTTCATTCACCACGTCATAAACTTGGGAATTGCCCCTGCGTGAAAAGAAAAGCGCCCATGGTCTGGACCGAGGAAGCCGCTGTGAGTTGGTGTCCATGCAATGTCCGCTAGGTTGAAGTCTCCTAACTTAACCACTTCATCATTGAGGTTAGCCCTTTCCGAAGCGGCTAAGACAGATCGGCAATGTGTATCAATAAATTCCAGGTCTCGTGTTCGATCCGGAAGAACATGCACCGCACAGAGAAATAGTTGACGGCCTTCATGCTGGATTGTTACCCAAACCTGTTCCACGGTGATAGTCTTCAATTGCACTTACTTTTCGCCTGGAACTAATTGTAACGAGAACGCCACCGTAGGTCGATTTCCTGCTATTGTTCATGATCGCAGCGGAATACTTGGTAACCATCTCCAAAAACATAGCTTGAAACAGTCCGAGAATCTTACCATGTCTCAGCCAAGACTATAAATTTTGATAAAATTATTGCCAGGGTTTCCTCTTGAATCACAGGTAACAGGTTCCCATGGGGCCACTCGAGGCCCCATGGGAACCTGTTACAGACTGGCCGTTCCAGGAACAAATCAGCATATGGCCCACATAGGAGTAGAAAGAACGTTTGCATTAAAAATGATCGCTTTGAGTAGTGGGCTGACGCCAGATCCGGCCAGAACACCTCGTATTCGCCCTTATGGTATTTCTTGTGAACGACGCAATTTCCGGTAGCCATTTCGAAATATACATTTCTTCGTTCACGGCCAGTCCGGAGCGAAAGAAGAGCACCTTCTTGGGGAACTTAATGTGTGAAATGAACTTCACCTCGGAGCTCACTTCCTTCGTGGGGGAAGTAAAACACGAAGTGCCCTGCCAGTCGTTGCCATCCAGGTTGAGATAGGTCTCGTCGTCCATCACCACCGCCACGTCGCGATTCGCCGGGAAAATCGAGTTGACCATCTTATTCAGCCGCTGCCGCTGCGTCATTGCCTGCAGCTCCGAAACCAGTGGACGTGAATTCTGCTTCCTAACATGTATGTTCATGTTTGCCAGGTACTTTTTCACTGTTTGGCCGGTTGAACCGACCTCCTGGCCATGCGCACGCAGCGATGTAGCCACTTTTTCCTCGGTCTTCCTCTTCAGTATCCTTTAAAGCTTATTGTTGCTCAGGGAGGTTGGCCGTCCGGAGCCGGGCTTTCTTTCGATGCTCTGATTGTTGTCTAATAGTGCCAAGATGTTGTAGATGCCAGAGTGGGCGTATCCGGCGTCCACAAAGTGCCGTACGTTGTCCGTTTTCGACGCTGCGGGGTGCCGTTCTTTGCTTCACTGTTTATGCCATCACGGTTAGAATTCGATTGATAGAGCTGTCAAATTTTGTCTGCTGACTCATGGGTTACCATAATTGATGCTGCAAGGGTAGAAAAATCGGTAATTTTTGTACAATTTTTTAATGCAGACAATGTGCAGAAGAAATCTGCACTTAGCAGCCGAAAACTTTCTTGGATTTTAAAATTCTTATTTTCCAACCGTCCCAACCCTTGTTGCCTACCCTCATACGCCTCTGGCGTCAGCTGAATCCCGAAACGGGAACGAAAGTTGTTCTAAAGTATGGAAGTTCAATTTCATCTCTCCATCACGGAGCATTTTTGCCATGTCCCAGTTCTGCTCCCCCAACCGTCTGTCGCGTTCCAACGGCCATGACTTCACTTTCACCAGATCATCGCCAGCACCCGCATCGTATGGTTTTTTCCCGGGTTTCGTCTTGTTTTTCAATATGTTAAAGTATGCATCGTAAAAAATGTTGAACTGGGTCGGACTCCCTTTCCTTGGGCCCTGAATGTACACAATCACCACTTTGCCATTCACTTCCTATTTTGGTTTCTTATTCCAATCCCAACCCGCCAAGAAAGAGGCAACGTTGGGGCGAACTGTTCGGATGGGGTGCGAAAGAGGGTGCTGGTGGGTGCAGGAGGACAGTGAAACACTTGGCAGACAAGTTCGGGAGGATGACTGGGCTGATCTAGAAAAAGTAGAGCATTATATGCCTCTCAAGAAATTTATTGTTGTACTCCGCTAGGAAAGCAGTTCTCGTTCTGCTTTCTCACTTTGTAGCTGTTTTGTGTATGAATGTAGGGGAACCGGGGGCCAGGTGGAAACATTTAGGGTTGTTATTGATTTAACGCCAATGAGTGCTGTAACCGTCCCGTATGTCAAATTCTCTTCGAACCTTGCTCAATAGTCGTATAGTTATTGAAAATTCAATCATGTTCGTGAAAATGTGAGTGAGCCTCATGCAAAATTATATTATGTTTAGGTGGTGCAAAAAGATGATGAAGTTTGAAAGGACCTGTTTTTGAATTCTAAAATGCTTGTTGGTTATGTATCATATGGAGCAAAGCAAATAATTCTTGGTTCAGGCTTGGTTGAAATATAAAGTTGATTCGAGTTATGTTAGACTACGTCCGTCTCTAGTTGCATGTTCCGATATGTATACAAGAGATTTTAGACTGAGAACTGATTCAAAAGTTGAGTTTTGAAACAACTGTCCATCTTACCCACCATTTCCCTACGTGCGAAATAGTTTTTGGGACCAGCAGTACCGGTGTTCTGTGAAAAGGTTTTTCGTTACCATGAATACTTTATTTGGTTTATTAAGCATTAATGAGGGACTAAAGGGTACAGGCCAAACACTCGCAGCACCTGAATTGTAGTTTTCCAGCATCTTCAGATGCCCCTGGATGACTAAAAATAACGTTTTATTGACTTTTTCATCATCACTTCACCAGATCAAAACTCAAGGATCAATTGAGGTGCAAAATCATAAGAAATATTAAATAACGGGGTGTCACCCATATAAGGTAGTAGGGAAGATGTTTCTATATTATTCTTATCGCCTCTAGTTCATCCTACTGGTAATAAATGTTCATGTACGACAATAACTTTCTGATATTAATAATCCACAACAGGCAACACTTCTTGATTTTTCGCTTCATCTTCCGCTCAGGCATACTAATGTTTACTGCTTAGTAGTTGATGGACCATTGCTCTACCGCATTATCTCGCAAATGAATTAGTATCTTATTAAATATATAATTCAAACCAGCCTCAAATTCGAAAATACTCATTTGATTAATAGAGGAAGTGCAGCAGCAGCAAAACAAACAAATTATACGTTATCCTTTTTTGACGTAGACTACGTCTTACGGCAAGGGTAGGGTGTCAAATGAAAATCTAAAATATTGCGACCGTCACGAAAAACCGTACGTTTTGTACGCGAATAACTCAAATAATACACGATAGATTTACATGATTTCTTTTTCAATCGGTCGGAAATTTTACCGCGCTCCAATTCAATTGTCAAACATTCTTCTCAAACAATAGTAAACTATTGAAAATAACGCAAATATAAGGTGATGTTATATAATGCCATTTTGCAGAGTAAATTTACCAAATTTCCTATCACAGATTTCAAGTCGAAGCAAGGAACGTCTTGCATCTAATTCTTCTTCTTTATGTTAGAGAGAGACTTAACCAATCATGTCAATCGTCTCTCCATGTGCGTCTCGCGTACAGCTGAGAACGGCAAACGCACACTTAGGAAAATTTTGCCTCAGTCGTTTGGCAGCATTGAAGCTGTGCGGAGCTAGTCGCTGGGAGCTGGTCGCTGGTCGCAGGCAGCTGTTCGCAGCTGCTTCATTTGCCGGCAGCGGAGCTGGTCGCAGAGGCAGCTGGTGGTAATATGTACCAAGGTTCAAACCAAGTTCAAACAGCGATCGTCGCGATGAGGTAAAATGGCGGATTATGGGGCGCACAATCACGTCGGTTTGTGCAAGCCGCCATCTTACCTCATCGTGACGATTGTTTCGCCACGACTTCGAAAACGCTGCTGTTTGGAGGAAAGCGTCTTTGGGGCGAGCAGCAGTAGGTGAAAATAATCTGTCCTTTTGAGGACAATAAATTAAAATAAAAGAGTTGTTTATCAAAGAACTAATCTTAAATTTAGTTCGGTGCTCGATGGAGGGCGAGCTGTCGGTAAAAATTTTACCCAGCTGGTTGGCGCAATCCATAAATTGATAATCTGTCCTGTTGAGGACAACCAATTTAATTGAAAGAGTTGTTTGTACAAGAATTAAACTTTTATTTCGTTTGGTTTGTGTGCCTAATATCATGGTGCCGATTCGTTCGCTGCAACTGCAAAAACGCCTCCATGGAGGGCGAGCCGTCGGGAAAATTTTATCCAACTTGTTGGAGCAATCCAAAAATAATCTGTCCTTTTGAGGACAACCAATCCAGTTCAGAGAGTTGTTTTTATAAGAATTAAATTAATATTTCGTTGGGTTTGTGCGCCATTTAATATAGTGCCAATTTGTTCGTTGCCAACAACTAATTGGGACGCTGGAGAAGGTCCTTCAACTCGAGGTAGGAAATTGATATTTATTAAATTTAAATCAATTTGACAAAGTGCATGTCATCATAACAATTGGATATCTCTATGTTATCGCTCCCTGTTTTAATAAATTTCAACATAGTATTAATTGTATTCTGGTGATGACATGCGCCGCGTGCTTTAACTGCATATAAACCTACACATGATATCGATACAAATACAGGTATACCTCGATTATAAGTACAATTTTTTTTTTTGAAATGTGCATAAAATCGAATTGTCCATAAAATCGAAGCATATTTTATTTTATTTCTATTTTTTGGTAAGTCATAAAAAATAGTAAAAATGGTGGAAAACATTCACTGGTGGCTTAAGGGGGTTATGGAAAGGGGAGGGGGTTAAGGTTTTTCACCCATTTTTGTTCAATTGATTTACTTACTATAATTATCATCGAACAAGTCATTTTAATAGAAGCTGTCCCCTGATTCTGTGAGTCACGTAAAGTGACCATGTTATTTCAATGGTCACTTCACGTGACTACGACTCGCAGAAACAGGGAGTGTGATTCCTCCTTCCCAGTCTTTTTTTGGGAACGAGCCTACCAGAGTGTCCTGAACTTATGTATGTAAATGCTCCTTTAGAAAACAGAACATATTGCTTTGCTTTTTATTATTTTTCATTTATCTGGGACTCTGGGAGTAAAATTAATGCTGAATAAACCTCTTACAAAGTGACCGTGATCACGTGGCGCAGCGCATCGCGTTTTATGTAAGGAATAAAAATAAAAATGTCATGGCACGTGGTCTCGTTCACCCCTGGAGAACCGTAATTTAATGGAAACTATTACTGGATGGACATTTAAACCTTAAAAACCAATGAAGTTTAGAAATTTTTATTTTTATTTATTTATTGGAATTGTTATTAACGTTTAACATGTTTCTTCACTTATGAATCGATAAAAAAAATTAATTAACGACATTTCAGTTCAATACTTCCAAAATTACTTTCTCAAGATGAATTTCTATCAGCTACTTTCTCGAAGATATTAGATCTCATCTCACGCAACGAAAATTGAGAATTGAGAGGCCATCCATTTTCTTCAGCATATCTGATCATAACGTCCATTGCGTTCAGCGCCGATTCATCAGAAATTGGTTGAAAGTCATCCTCGGCTCCAACAAGACCAGAAATATTCATGCTGTCATCTTCGGGTGGACTGGAATCCATTGTGTTGTACGTCATTTCATCGTCTGCTGTAGGGTTGAGTACCTTGTCCACTATTTCCGTATCTTTCAGGAATTCAAATTCAGCATTCTCCTCGTCGATGATACTCGAGTGTGTGATTTTATCGGAAATCTCGGTTAGTCGCTTTTTGATAACTGACAGCGGCAAGTCATCTTCGTCTTCAACTTCTTCCGGGTTATACAGCAGATTCCAAGATTTCCTAATGGACATCTGAGGAACTTTATCCCATGATTCCGCAATCCAAAATATCGCATCCTTCACGTTTATTTTTCTTAATGTTGTCATGGAACTCACCCGGTCTTCCAAGAACCTCTCTCATCATTATTTGTCGGTAACGTGTCTTGATCATTTGGATCACATTTTGGTCCATAGGTTGTATTACTGCTGTGGTGTTTGGAGGCAGAAACTTTGTCCATATGGCACCGTCACTGGTCTTCAGCTCATCTGCATTAAAGTGAGCAGAGCAGTTATCCAAAACCAAGACTGCTTGGATAGGAGACCTGATTCCTTCAAAAATTTCGGACTTGTGGTACAAAATGCTCAAAAACCAAGTTTTAAACAATGTACGGGTCATCCATGCATTTTTGGATGCTGTGTAATGAACCGGCAGCTCTTTCAAATTTTTCAATGGTCGAGGATTTAAAAACTTTCCAATGACCATCAGTGACAGTTTAAAAGAACCGTCCATGTTCGAGCATGGCATGAAGGTTAAGCGTTCTTTATTGACCTTCTTTCCCGGTGCGGTAATCGAATCCTTGTCAACGTAGGTATTGGTGGGAGTGGTTTTAAAGTAAAGACCGCTTTCGTCCGCATTAAAAATTTGGCTCGGTTCTAAATTTTTGGAACGCATTTCTGTCGAAAGCTGATTGACGTACTCATCAATAACAGCAATGTCACTCGACAATTTCTCGCCCGTAATTTTGTGAACACGAATATCATATCTCTTTATAAATTTATCGATATAACCGCGACTTCCGAAACTACCCTCACCAACCAAATCGTTGAAAAACTTTACTGATTGCACTTGTAGCATTTCTTGGCTTACCGGAATGTGACGTTGCCTTTGTTGTTAAAACCAAATGTATAAAGCTTCATCGACTTTGGGGTAGCTAGCTTGCTTGAAACTCTTGCGGCGTGCTGTAAACAAGAATTGTCACAGCATTTTATTTTAATAAACATCAAAATTACATACCGATGTTTCCATGAATGTTCGCAATATTCTCAAATATCTTCTTCTTTGATTGCTGGATGTTGTAGATGGTAGACCGCGATTTAATGTGGTACTTTTGCATTACGTCACGCACCGATATTCCATTCTCCAAATCATGGATAATCTTAACTTTATCTATGACGAGAATACCCGTACGGTTCTTTTTCCTCGTTGAGTTTTATCGACAACTTTAGGAGCCATTTTCCAGAACGCAATCTACTTTCAAACTTAGTTTCAAATGGCGGCGCAAACTTACTCGATGTCGTAATACGAAATGTTAAAGTAATGCGTTACACGCTCATTTGAAATTACCCAAAACTGAGTAGAACAGCAGTATACTGTGTTAACAGTAGTACATACCAACCTCAAAACAAAACAAAAATTCAAATTGACCGTTTGACCATGTTTGCTCCATCTCTCAAAAAAATAGCATTTTATCATGAAAATATGTTACACTTTTCAATATCTTGATATTTGCATCGCTTTTATAAGTAAATGTACATAACCGAGCAATTTACGCCTTCAATTAATTAATACATAATTATATGGAAAAAAATGTACATAAAATCGAGGTAAAATGTATTTATAATCGAAGTACGTAAAATCGAGGGTGCATATAATCGAGGGTCCATATAATCGAGGTATACCTGTAATGCGCTGAACATGTTTCATCGTGATTATGTTCTCAGGTGTTTATTTTATATTTATAAGAATTTATCATATATTAACCAACATTTTCTCCCATACCCATGGCAAAGATTAATGATATTTTATAAAACTCACTCTCTTTCTTCTGCGAGATCGAATATGTTCATATATATATTTCGATTTCCTTAACCTTGTAGCCATATTGAGTTCACTAATTTACCTGATATTCACATAGAAACATGAATAATAATTTCACAAGAAAACCATAGACCATATTTTTGATACGCATTTCACGTTATATTCCCAACTATGGCCTAATGTATTCATCACATAGTAAAATGACGAATATAAAAGTTTTCAATGGAAAAGTAAGAGTGAGCGGTGCTGTATTTTTCGAAGAGCTTATTCATACCAACACCTATATAACTAAATGAATATAGTGGGAATTTTAATGTTTTGAAATGGAATGGCCGATTGATCATATGAGAAAGTCATTTAGTTTTTATAAAGAAGCTTTATATTTCGTATAGTATACCAAATATAGCTGAATGCCCAATGCGATAATATAAATAAATGCCCGGAACAGATGAAATAAATAAACTTTACTAAAATTCGTTCGAACAAGAATCCTTAATGATATCCATATACATCAAAAGTTTGCGACTTTATAATGTTAGTTGGTGACTTTTCATGTTCCAGTACAGCAAACGCATTGTTAAGCATGTCTTAGCAAAGGTATAACTAGTTAAATATCGTTTCTAGCTGAATTATTTTATGAGTTATAGTTAAAATTGCAATCGTAGCGCTACAGATTCGACTGGAGTCAGTGGACATGTACCTTATATGTCCAACACTTTATATATGTGTTTGCTCAGGTCTCACAATCAAACAGATTAAATATTTTATTGCACGCAACCTGGTGAAATACATCAGAAAAGGTATGCCAGATATTGCGACTGGCAATTTTAACATCATAACATCGCTTTAACCATCGTTCGTGACCTCCGTTTGCAATGCCAGCAATATTATGCATTTTTTTGAACCACTGTCAACGATTTTATTTTTGACGAATAAACATTTAGTAATGTCAAGCAGATTACGATTATAAAAATGAAGCAGAAACTATCATTCAATTTAATAATTTTAGATTCCCTAACAGATCCTCCAACTATCTTCTGGGCCTTAAAGATAGTCATCGTAAAACGATGCAACCGTGGCCGTGTCATCATTAAAACCAAAAGGCCCTTTACAGGGCCACCAAAGATTTATAAAGAGCGTACAATAGAATTTTCTTACATACTGGCTTCAAAACGCTGGTCTTATGTCCCATAAGAGCCGCACCCGTCATATTGTGACTTAAATTGCTTCTATCGGTGAGGGTAAGCGACCGGCACGAATAATTGAAACCGTTTTAACGCTAATAATAGCCACACGGAATTTCCTTGACATTATAATGCATCACTTGATTTAACGTAGTCTACGTCAACCGGTCGTGTCTTGTACACAACCCCACTGATTTTCGTTGCATACCTTAAGCATTGTGTGGTAATTAAAACAGAGATTGAGATTTTGGCCCTCAACAACTAGAGGTTTATAAGGTTGCCATTTTATTGACTCAAGTTAAGGAATTTCCCATCGTATTTTAATATTTTTACTGATATCTGATTTGAACCTAAAGGTTGTGCGGAATCCAATTGCACCACTTTTAAATGGCTATAATTTTTTACTCGTTGAGTGGAATTAGTTCAATGTGTATTTGTTAACGCTGTATAAATTTCACTAGCAGATGTGCAATCGTTGCGAAGATGGAGTCGGAAAAACAGCAACGGCGCAGAGACATTTTGCGCACGTACCTCGAAAATCCGGATCTCTCTCATCGTGCCATCAACAGGAAGCTGGGAATGTTGCATTCTACGGTGTCTCTTAAAACACGAGTACCACGGTACCACGAACGTTTGACCATCGATCGGAATGAAAAAAGTGGCACAAATGGATGTCCGTATAGTGTTAAGGATCACAAGCGGCTAGTTCAAGCTTTCAAGAGAAATCTCAACAGTTCAGTTCGAGATGTAGCGAAGAAACTGAATATTACCAAAACTTTCGTGTAAGATGCGAAAAAACCTGAAGGACTACACACGTACTAAGTCCAAAAGGCTCCTAATCACTATGAACGGCAGAATACGGTAGGTAAAACACGTGCCCGGAAGCTCTACACGAAAATGTTGACGAAACCACATTGCCTCGTTATGGATGATAAGACGTATGTAAAAACAGACTTCCGGCAGCTTCCGGATCTCCAGTTGTTGGAGATACAACGAGATTAACAACCGTAGCCGCCACACAACACCCTATTCCAGCATCACCGAGTCGATGAACAGCGATCGAGATCTCCGATCGTGCAACGATCACATCATCGTTCTCGTACCCCAAACTATACCCATGTACATATTTCAACAACAAATCAGTTCAATATACAAAACCAAGCAGAAAGGACGTGCGCGCAGTTCATTTTACGATATCTATCCATTATCACAGTCTTGTGGTTTAACTTAGCTTCCGTAGTTAGATATTTTCGGTGAAAATATCACAAGTTCCCGTCAGCTTACGGAAGTTTTCGCCAGTGCGTTTTAGTTGACCAAGTGCCCTTTTACGAAGGGACTTAGTGTTAGCCAGCGGTGGAGCATTGAAGAATAGGACGAAAGGTGTTCCAGTGCATCGGTCATTTCACTTCTCGTTTCAAGTGCACTTTTTGGTGGCTGCCTAACAGCAGCAAAGAAAGCCCTTCGGTGACCGGCAAAGTTCGTGCTCGAACACCAGTTTTTCACTGCTCATCATAAATTCGATTTCGTTGAGGACGTTATAAAACAGAAGATGTCAAAGTTTGCCAAATAATATATGATTTGGCAAGCAATTGGCTCGTGGGAAATCGGAGAACCTCATTCGTGACAATTGGAACGGTCAATGGGCAGGTATACTAAAGGAATGCCTCCAAAAGCGTCAACTTCCTCTTCTGAGGACAAACGGTGGTCCTACGATTTTCTGGCCGGATTTAGCTCTGCAATTACTCGAAAGAGGTTTTGGAGTGGTACAAGGCTATCGAGGCTATCTGAAAAGTACTGAGCCATCATGAAGCAAGCACCTCGGAAGCATCCTAAAGAAGTGAAATCGAAGGAAAATATGAAGAAAAAATTGATTGCCTCGTAAAAAAAAAGTTGGTCCAAATGTTGTACAGGATAAGTGTAAAGGAGTAGTGTAAAGAAGATGGTTCGTGCATTTGGATATGGAATTGAAATTGAATTAAACAAACATTGGAAAGTATTCATAACATGTTCTAATTTATTTTCTGAAAGTTTGAAGATGATTGGTGAACAGACAAATTTTGCCTGGCTTTGAAAATCCGAATGATCTGGTGATCCGAAGTCAGGCAGCGTGCCCTGTACCGATTGATAGACTCACTAAAGCGATCGTCGAGCATTTTTATCTCGGCCAGATGGTGGACCTCAGATGTTCTTGTCCTCGTATGGGTGTTCAGGATAATCCTGAGGAACTTATTTTGAATACGCTGGAGTTTCAGGTGATGTGTTCTTGCGCAACTCTCCCAGATTGGCATGCCGTACTCGATAACCGGGAGCATGATTTACTTGTAGACAGCAAGCTTGTTATTCAGGGATAATGTAGACCTTCTGTTGATCAATGGATATAGTAGCGTTTCAACAGAAAGTTACACTTTGTGACAGTTTCGTCAACCTGCTCTCTGAAAATAAGCTTGCTGGCTATGGTAACGCCAAGATAAACGGCTGATTTGGCTCATTCCACAGTTTTATTGTTTAGGCTAATACTACAATCCTCAGGCGGAACAAGTCTGGGAGAATTGGAGTATGGAATAGTTGATGACCTGGGTCTTCGCCGCGTTGATACAGATCTTCCATTCGGTGAAGTATTCAGCCAGATCTATTGGGCTTCGCTGTAAGCGCTCTTGTTACCCTTCCATTGTGGACGACTGCGGTATCATCGGCGAACAACGACAGAGATCCATTTTCAGGGAGCGGGGGTATGTACGTGGTGAATAGGTTGAACAGAAGTGGACCTAGTATACTTCCCTGCGGAACACCGGCGGAAATGTCACGTGCATCAGAAACTGCCCTGCTGCGAAGCACCGGAATGTCCTGTCCGCCAGATACTTTTTAATTATCTTCACCGGGAAGATAGGAAGGTTGTATCTTTTTAGCTTAAACACCAGGCCATCGTGCCACACGTTATCGAAAGCCTTTTCGATATCGAGAAGTGCCATGGCAGATGATTCGACAAGACTTGTTCCGCTTGAGGATGTTGGTTACTTGGTTAAGTTGGTGCACGGTTGAGCGACCACGTCGGAAAACGAACTGCTCCTCCAGCAAGATGTTAAGCTCGTATGCAGACGAGAGAAGCCGACGGTGGATCGCTTTCTCAAACAGTTTCGATACTCCTGAGAGAAGGCTGATGGGCCTATAGCTCTTGGAACACAAAGTATCTTTCACAGGTTTCTGGATGGGGATGACTTTGGCTGACTTCCAACACGAGGGGAAGTAGCTAAGTCGCAGACATTGGTTAAAAATCAACGCCAGATGGTTATAAAACTGGGGGCTCAATTGCTTGAGCTCCAAGTTCATGATGTTGTCTTAACCTGGGGCCTTCATGTTCTTTGAGTCTTTGATATAGGTCAACAATTCGTCAGCTGAGATCTCCAACTTCTCTGTGAAGTCGTTGGGGCTTAGATAGATGTTAGTAATAAGCGAGCTCACGGCAGCTTCATGTGGACTGATGATGTTTTTTCCGAGATTATGGGAACTGACGAAGTGTTGACTTATCTCAGCAGCCTTCTCTGCAGGAGTGATCAAGCGATCCTGAGAGCCATTGCTGTCTAGTGGGATCAACGGTGGAATGGGCCTTGGCTTAGTTTTTAAAATTTTTGTCAACTTCCATAACGGCTTTGCACAATCTGGGAGAGAGTGGATCTTGTCGGAACAATTATTATTTCTGAGATCCACCATTCTGGCCTCAATAATTTTGGTCATCCGATTGCAAAGTAGGCAAACCAGTTCGCTGGTATTGCCGTCGGGTTGCGTTACGCAATTGAATCAGTTCTTTAGTGAGTCTATCAATGGGTACAGAGTCACTCACCTGATCAATCACCGGTACATGTTGCTCCCGGGCCTGGGAGATCGCTTGCTCGATGTTCTGCAGCTGCCGTTCGATGTCATCAACCGACTCAATGTGCATATCGAAATCGATGCTGTCGTCAACGTGTTGTCGGAACCTTTCCCAACTAGCGCAATGGTAATTCCGTCTGGCGATTCGATGCCGGTTGACCGAGGAGCCAACCTCGGCCACCACCGGATAGTGGTCCGAGCTGAGCTCCTGGTGTGCGATCGACTGGGTGATGTTGTTCCCCATGTTCGTGAGGAAAATGTCGATTGTCGAAAGGGCCCCGGATCTGCTCAACCGGATTGGAGTATCCGGGCCTAGGACGGTGTAATGTCTCTCTTCACCTTGTCTCTCTTCACGTGTGGCAAAAAGAGTAAATCTTTCGTCACTACAAGCACAATCAACAAGGAGATCTATCAGAAAGAGTGTCTGCAGAAGCGATTGCTACCCTTCATCAAAAGTCACAAAGAAACACCTTTGTTCTGGCCCGATTTGGCATCATGCCACTATGCTAAAACTGTGATGGAGTGGTACCAAGCAAATCAAGTGAACATTGTACCAAAAATCTCAAACCCGCCAAATTGCCCAGAGCTACGACCAATCGAGAGATATTGGGCTCTGATGAAGCGGAAGCTTTCTGGAAACAAGCAAGGAATCAAAGACATCAAACACTTCCAGCAAATTGGGGCAAAGACGGTTTCTACGATCTACGAAGAGTCTGTACAAATCCTAATGGACGAAGTTAAGCACAAAGTTCGAAAATTTTATGCAAATACACAATAACCATGTTTTTGTCTTCACGAATTGGTAAAACACATCCCATGAATCTGAAATAAACAACTACGACAGAAATATAATGCGAAATTTATGTTTTATTCATGTTTTGAGGTGTCCGGATTATTGCGGATACAGACCATATGTACGCTGATATATCTACAAACACTGAACTACTGTAGAAATTTGATATTATTTCGATATACCATAGCCGATTTACCAATCAATCAGAATTGTAGAAATAATAATCGACTCACCCTTTAGAAGGGTCCAGAACAGATTCAGTCTTCTGAGAATCTATTCCAAGCAGAGGGTTTATCTCAATAAAATTCATCTAGAGAAGCATCAAATTTGCGATATAAGTCATTGATTACACCGCGTGTCCCAAGGAGTCAGAATCCGCTGCCTGTCCTAAAAGGTTACAATCTCTTCACTGACCTCTTCCAAATTTTCATCGCGTAATCGACCGTTTTCCACTTCATCGTCATGGGAAATAAAAATCCAAATCCCCCACTAGTTGGACAACCACAAAACGACTAATTTTTAGCACTAAGTAATTACAACATTTTCCAATGATTAATGGCTACCCCCGAAAACCGGCAATTACGACTCTCCCCTTCCACCCGGGTTGGAGCTCGCGGAGTGTCGGGTGGAGATTCGTTTCACGCTTTTGTTTCAATGGAGGTGCGACGGCGTGGAGAGCGATTCCGTTTCAAATTTCAAATTGAAGCTTTAATTAAACCGAAGTGACTCTGCGCATTCGGTTGAACTCCGGGCGGGAAGATAATTATCTAACGTTGCATTTACGACCGCAATCGAATTGGTAAAAGAAGAAGGAGGAAGGTGAAGAAGTGCTCATTTTCTTTATTTTCTCCATTCGCGGGAAGCTCGGGGCCGGCGACTCAATGAGCTTGAGGATTACTCGGCTGCTGTAAAAAAGGGGTTTCTATTGACGATGGGAATGAGAAGGGCGGTGCGACGTGAGGTGGTTGGTAATAATGGAAACTATTTTGTAACAGTTAGTAAACAGAAAAAGTTTGAATGCTTCGAACAAACAATGCCTCTTTCAAAGGAAGAAGATGGATTCCGCTCACTATTAACGCGGATAGTTTCAAGTGAGAAAGAGGCCGCAATTTATTTCGAACAGTGGTTGCATTTGCGTGATTTTCGGTCAAATTTCGTCACTTGTAAGAGCTTTTCCATAAACTAAATTACAAAGATCCACCTCTCCAGTTCGTCCAACAGTGCAATTAAAAAGTCGGTAGAAAAGAAACATGGTGTAACGCGACGCAGGTAGACCACTCAGTCGGCGTAAAGCAATGCCTCGCCATGGCGTCTAATTAGGCGTGAAAAAATCATTCCCTTTGAGCAGTTCACGGAAAGCCGCCACCGCCGCATAGTAATTTTTAATTTCACATGAAACCCTAAAAAAACACAACAACCAGAGCCCAGCCATGGAGAAACTGTTTTTTTTTTCTAACAACGGACAATAGAGGAAAATTGGAAAGATTGCCTCGCTCTCAGGTTCCATTTTCTAACATCATCCAACTGGCCACGGGGCTATTACCGTAGGATCAAGAGATGTGTGTGTGTGTGTTTCTTTTGGGCAAGATGATGACGGTGATAATCGCGCTAGTCGTAAACTCGCTGGAAGTTGGTTGAGTAGTAATTAATTTCGAAACTGAATCAACTGGCCATCGTGGGCCAGCGCAAAACGGCCATGCTTTTCAATTTGGACGAGCTCCTCTGAATGCACGGAAATCGCAACCATCAAACGGTTTCATCGGTTTTTTCAGTGGAGAGCGAGGGGTAATTGTGCGTGAGCTGAACATTAAGTGCGTGCTGAGAATTCTGCTGCTGCCCGGGCAATTAGCTCCAAAGAAGGAATTTGAAATCGACCATCATCGTTTGCTTCAATCGCGCTTCGGTGGATGGATCAAATCGGTGGAGAAATCAACGTACGGTTTCTGGTGCTGAAAATCAAATAATCAAAATTCCGCCCAATGCCCAGTGCGCGCTAATTGAGCTGGTCTGTTTGCACTCGATGGTTCGAATTGAAGGTTCGCTTGGAGTGAATGTGATTCGAACGCATCCGATGAGCAAGGGGTAATTAAGTTTTATTGCTTACTTAATTTTCGTTTCGTACTTAGGTGGGTTTTTTGGATTTGGAAAGCTGGCAACTTAGATTACGGTTTTTGGATATTTGATCCATCGTTTTGAAAATATTGTAAAAATATAAATGTAGCATAAATTGCTTTAACATTTCATAACATACCTTCATGGTATTCGAGGTTTATTTTTCGTAGTTTGTGAAAGCCCTTCCTGTATATTCTTGATGTAATTTCACAGTGGCTAATGGAAAATATGACTACTTGACACTAGCTGATAATCTTATTGAAACACTAATCTACAGTGCTATATTTTAATATGAAATTCCCAAGAAAAATGGAAACAAAAATCCAGTAGCAATAGCAAGTACCATCTAAAACTGTGCAGATCTAAAACAGTGAAAACATTGAATCTCGTATTCGATTGCTTTTTCTTCGAAATTTCGTTTGTCGTTTCGTTTGCGTTTTGTTTGCTCAATCTGCTGGACGAGGGATCGTTAATAAAATACTGCACGCTAAATCATTATATCTATGTATATCTTAAGTTCTCAACTCAAGTCAGTTTTTATGAACTTGAACTTGAAGATAATCTGATAATGACTGGTGACCTTTTAGAAGATTCACTAAATGTGTTTGAATGCATATCGTAACCTTTGATAGGTTTTAAAGCTAATGATACGACTGTAGATCCTAACTTCTGAACTCAAGGGCAGTTTTGGTGACCTAGAGCATCTCAAGATATCTCATTATATCTGTTTACCATCCAAAACACGCATTTCAATTGGGTTAATACGTATTGTTACGGAGATCGAGTTATTAGTACGAGACACTAAAGAAGTCTGCACATTGTATACGAAATACGCGTATCTGTCGAAGATAAGCAAAGGTAGTTGGAATTAAGTAAAGGTAGTTGGAATAGAATACTAATTTTTCTTATAATTTCTAGTTACATATTGTTACTTTGTTTGATCCAGAAAGCTATAGTTACAGCTGTAGCTTTTCAGTTTTGAATTCCAGGATAGTTTGGATAACCTCGAAGATTATCTCATGATGTCTGCTGGTCTTCTAAGATATTCAATAAATATGTTTCAATACACAGCGTAGCTTTGCATAGTCCTGAAACCTTTTGTTGCACCTGTAGATGGTGCTTCACTAGATGGAGCATCATACTGCAAAAAAATGAGCTTTGTAGGTTAACGTTCACCCCGTGCTTGAAATAGAGTCCCGGGGTGCTTCAATCGTTCCCTACCCTATATGATCCCTTCCCTGACAACCAAAACGCACGTATATTGAAAGTTGTTTTTATGATATACAAACATATACAGGGTGACTGGCTAGGGGTGTCTCACTGATATCGAGCGCAGCAAATTTGAATCAGACTGCATCACTTCAAAGTGAATAATCTCGATTTCCTCGATTTTCAATTTTCGATCGATCTAGTAGCACGGTCAATTTTATTGCTGAGGAGTTATTCCAGAGTCAAAGTGACGTTTGTCACCTGGTGAAGTGAGAAAAGTCACCTGGTGATGTGACTCTTCCGGGTAAATCAAATGGAGAGTCACGTCACCGCAGGTGACCTTTCTCACTTCACCAGTGACAAACGTCACTTCAACTCTCGGAATAACCCTCCCTGAGTGAGATGCGTCTTAGAGTGACGACACTGGAGTTTCAGCGCACTCCAACTGAAACCCGAAATTCTGCATTCGTGTTTGTGACTACAGGAATCGAGCTCGTCGATAATTACTTACAGCTAAATGAACCGCCGCAATAACCCAAAAATCAACGGAATTCAGCGGAGTTGATTTCCGAACCTGATTTAGATTCGACTCATAGCGACGACTTTATATTTCTATGCAGGACGGAATTCGAAGCGGAAGAAGTATTTCCTGAAACAGTTTTCATTAACTTTCATGGCGATAACCAAGTGCAACTACCAGTTCGAAAGGTTTATTTAGCTTCCGGATTATTCCGTAATTTCAGTGGCACTTTAAAACTTAATAGCATAACCAGTACTTTCAAGCACACATTTGCGGTAATGGACGATTATGGAAAAATCTACAACATAAAAATTTAAATGCTTATATGGTTGGTTAATTTTGGGAAACGTCAACGTTGTACGTTGCTGAAAGCTGAGTCGTTGCTAAACACGACTACTGCGTCGCATGTTCTGTGCAGTAATGTGCTACGAATTGAAGTTGATGCAGTAACTTCGAATAATTCGAGTAAGCTTTATTAAATATATTTGATCGAATTCATGTGAGACGCCCCTTGGTGACTGATAATTGGTGTTACACCCGAAAGGAGGTGATAGTAGACCTCATTTGCAGCAAAAAAAAATGTACGGCAAGGTGGGTCGTAAAATCATTCCTTGCCGAGTTATTGAACATTTAAGTTTGCATTGCCGAGCAACAATAGCACTTTTTGCTCGGGTACTCATAAATATCCCATGGTGCCGTCATGGCAAATGACAACAATCAATGTAATCGTAGTAGTCGATATCATGTTTGGTTGATCGTCATACTGTGTGAACCTGGTTTTCGAAGCAAAAGATGCAGTTTTCGAACAGCGAGTACGCCGATATGATTTTTTGTTATGGTTTTGCAGACGGCAATGCTGCAGGTGCCAGAAGGGAGTACGAACAACGATTCCCGCATCGCACGCTTCCCAGCGCACCCGTATTCACCAGAGCATTCCGCCGCCTCTCAGAAACGGGCAGTGTTCAGAGCAATCACCGCGATGCGGGATCACCGGAGGCGCAAACGAACCTCGAAACACAGATCCTGCGTCGTTTCGAACAGGATCCTACTACTAGTACGAGACAAGAAGCATCAAGGTTTGTATTATCTCTGTCCATATGATGCACACATTTATTGCATAAGGTTGCTTTTACAGATTCAGGGTATCCCAATGGAAGGTGTGGAAAACGCTGAACAAAAATCGACTGCACCCATACCATTACACTCCTGTCCAAGAATTGGAACCAAGAGATCCTCCAAACAGATTGCTCTACTGCAATTTTATTCTGGCAGCTCTTGCTGCTGATAGAAATACCTCTCTAGAGTGCTGTGGACAGATGAGTGTCGTTTTGACAGAGCAGGAGTTTCAAATTTGAAAAACCTTCACGTTTGGAGTGAGGAAAATCCCCACGCCAAACGAGTAACAAAAGTTCAGCGACAGTTCTCAGTGAACTTATGGGGACGAATGGTAGGGGGTCACCTCATTGGGCCATATGTTTTACCTGATCGGCTCAATGGAGCAGCGTATTTGGATTTCTTACAAAATCAACTTCCCGAACTTCTACGCGATGTTCCACAAGAGATCAGAAGAAGAATGGTTTTTCAACATGATGGTTGTCCTTCGCATTATCATCGAGATGTACGAGAATTTTTGAACAACGAATATGAAGGACGCTGGATCGGACGCGGGGGATCTACAGAATGGCCAGCTCGTTCGCCAGATCTAACTCCTCTTGACTTTTACTTGTGGAGTAGAATGAAGGAGTTAGTTTATTTCAAACCAGTTCCCACGCAGGAAATTTTAATGGAAAGAATTTACCAAGCCAGTGCACAGGTAAGAGAAGAACTAACTGTTGTAGTAACTACAACGGAAGTAGAGAAACGCGTTAGGTTGTGCATTGAAATGGATGGCAATCATTTCGAAAATTATCTAAAGTAACTCCGAATATCAATAACAATCAATATCAATCATTTGAAAATAAATATTTTATTACATTTAAATGAGCTACAGAACGGAAAGAAAATGACCAAACCCATCCGAAAGTAAGCCTGTAACGCCAATTGAATCGAGTTGTTAGTAAACAAAGGTTGATCAAAGGAGCCGAGCAATGCGTACTCTTTGGTGGGCCTTGATAATGCGTACAAGTACCCGACCAAAAAGTGGTATTGTCGCTCGGCAATGCAGACTTAAATGTTCAATAACTCGGTAATGAATTATTTTACGACCCACCTTGCCATACATTTTTTTTGCTGCAGATGGGGTCTACTATCACCTACTTTCGGGTGTAACACCAATTACCAGTCACCCTGTATACGTTTGTATATCATAAAAACAACCAGTATGTAAGTAAACAAATCGTATAGAATGCAAAAATATGGCTTATACGTGCAAAAGTGGAGGCCATATACGTGCAAATTCCATTGTTTTCTAAAACGAGTTGATCTTGATTTGATATTGTATGCGATTGAATATGTAATAACAAAATCGATTTAAGAAGGTAAGCGATGAATATCCGATTTAATTTGTGACACAGTACGATGCATAAATGGCACATCGTATATGAGTCGAAAATTTGCACTCTTTACGATTTAACTTAAACATCATACGATATAGGCCACAATTAATTGCGATTTTGACTTAAAATATAAGAATATACGATACTGTATGAAGACATTTTTATGACTTGTGGTTGTCTGGGTTAGGCTTGAAAAGTTTAATATACTTTTTAAAACAAAGCTCAACATTTATGAATTTTTCATTAGTATGTGGCCTAAAACCAACATTGTTCTCCATTGAAGTTGATGCGAAAAAATATTTCCGATCGATTGGTGCAAAATGGTTGAAATTCTTTTGGGAAATGACTGAGAAATAAACGCTCAAAACCTGACCACTTTTCGTGACGGTCGTAATGCAATTTTTTTAAAATTGTACCCCAGTATAGAAAACAAAGACGTAGTCCTACGTCAAATTTACTCAAAATTAATAAAAAATTAACAATTCCGCATGTTTTTTGCATTAAGTAAAAATTGGGTACAGGGCGAAAACTCGTAGGTAGGTTATGACATTCCGCGTATCAAGTGGTAAAATTGTCCTAATGTTGGGTAATAACATTTGAAGTACAAAATGGTAAAATTTACGCAAAGAATTATTGGAAAAAATAAGGTGATTTACCTTACCATGATTTATTTTTTTCGTATAGAATTTTAAATTACACGAACGAATGCTTGAATCGATCATTTTTATTTGCGTATCTCAGTACAATAAAATTAATAAAACAGTTCGAAATGGAGTTTTCATAACGGCCAATGCACTATGGTCCAGATCACGTATTTACGAGGAAACATGCTCCCAGCGCCTAAACTTGAAACTTTACAGCAAAGAAATGTTCTACAATATGGTTTATATCATCAAGGCCCATTTTTTGATGTTGATTAAAAATTGGAGTGGTCCCCATTTTTACGGAAATACAAAAACTAACTATTTTGTTTGCAGAAATAGACGTTTACATTCTTTGTCAAAATTGTAGCGAAACAAATTTCATGGAATTTTTATGAAGAAATTTTTTTTGTACCTTAAAAATTGACCGATTTAGAGCAATTTTTTCTCATCAACTTAGGGTGTACCATAAAAAATTGACTTTTTTGCCCTTACTTTTTTATTTCAATTCCCACCGTAAAGTTGTATTTGGACGAGTTTTAGAACTTTTTTAAGACGCGTACTTTGGTATACAAATTTTGCCGCTAGCTTTAATAAATCAATAGTTATTGAAGTTTTTCTTGAAAAAATACGCCCTATTTATATGTTGATTTTCATGATTGGGGCAAATACAAACAAAAGTTAAAGACGTCATTTGTAAAGACAATTTATATTGTTCAACATAAGTAAAAACTAGAGATATGTTATTTCTGTATGTTGAGAAAATTACATTTGAATCTGGAATGGCTTAAGAAGAAAAACGTCAATAACTAAATCCTAGAGGGTTTGAGCTGTTTAGTGGAATACTTGTAACTATAAATTAGAAGAAAAATTAGTAATCTCCATTTAATTCCAACTACCTTTGCTTGTCTTCGACAGATACGCGTATTTCGTCTACAATGTGCAGACGTCTTCAGTGTCTCGTACTAATAACTCGAGTTATTAGTACGAGACACTGAAGACGTCTGCACATTGTAGACGAAATACGCGTATCTGTCGAAGACAAGCAAAGATAGTTGGAATTAAATGGAGATTACTAATTTTTCTTCTAATTTATAGTCAATAACTATTGATTGGTTGAAGTTAGTGGCAAAGTTAATATATCAAAATACGCGCCTTTAAAAGTTCTACAACTCGTCCGAACACGACTTAACGACTAAACGTCTATTTCTGCAAATAAAAAAGTTAGTTTTGTATTTCCGTGAAAATGGGGACCACCCTAATTTTAATCAACATAAAAAAATAGGCCTTGATAATACAAACCATATTGTAGAACATTTCTTTGCTGTAATGTGATCTGGACCATAGTGCAATGTTGCAAATGTAAACAGTGAATTCTTCCGCAAATTTGTCGAGTATGCAAATTCACTCATGTGAACTGCCACGATGATTGTGCAGAAGAGGACTTCCCTTTTACAATAGAAGTGGTAATTTACTTGAGCGAGTTAGCATTCTCGAAAAATTTGCGGAAGTAGTCATGGTTTACGTGTTGCGACATTGGTCGTTATGAAAACTACTATTGAGTTCACGATTTCTTTAGCTGCGTTGGCAATTTAAAGATGACAGCGTTGCAAAAAATTCTGCCATTTCATTGATTCCGGCATCTTCGAGATTAGTTTTCGTCGGTACAATCGTTTTTTTTTCTGAGGGAATATTATTTCGAATATTTCGAACTCTTGTTGTCAAAATGATGCTCATGTGGCTGTCGTAGATTTGTCCTTCGTCGGTATAGAAAAAAAGCATATTATTTATCGTTTCCTTGAGAAAACAAAGAATGGCAAACGTCAACAGCGCCGACGAGTGCTAAGATTGTCAACGAAAATTGAGTTAAAACCACTTAACCGTGCCTTACGCGAAGAGAACGTGTAGTCTGAGTAGCTGCAGCTTAAAATTGAGTTATTTTAACTTCCCATCGAAATATAAACAGGAGTGTTCCTTATTAACGTTAGCAAACATTGTTTACAGGGTGTCTCACAATAGGTGTCACTAAAAAAATAGGATTATGTCAAAAAAAAAAAACAACCAAATCAAAGCATTTATTTTGCATTTGAAAGATACATGTTATAAAAATAGATCATATTAATTTAATTCGAATCTCTCGCCCTTTTTCTTGATAACATTGCGCAAACGCTTTGTAAACCCATTGCAGCTGGCACGCACGATTTCCTGAGGAATTTGGTCCCAAATCCCAACCAAATGTTTTTTGAATCGATCTTAAGTAAGCTCTTTCCTAGGACCTATATGTTGAAGCATATAACCCCAAACAAAGTAGTCAAGAGAGTTGAGATCCGGTCCCGGTAAAGCTACAGGCCATTCTTCGCTTGTGATGAAATCGGACAAATTTTCCGCGCACCAAGCTTGTGTCTTCTTTGCCTTGTGTTGATTTTTACGTTAGGTTCTATGACAAGAAGAGGAAGTTTTCTTTTTCGTGATACGGTGATTTTCGATACATTCTGATAGCGTTTTACAGCTAGTTTATCTCTTGAAATATTGGCAAGACATTTGCCATACACACGATCATTTTGTTGATTAGGAAGAGCTGTTGATAGGATAACAAAATCTCGCAGTCACGGTGCTGAACCAATAGCTTTCTGCTTCTTTGGACCCTGGCTTGCATTTGACGCTCCGTCAACCCTTGATCCCGTCGTTTCTTGTACGGCTTGCATTCCTGACCATGTCTGAGAAACCTGTTCATTGAAGCAGGGGACATTCGAAATTGTTTGCTCATTTTACGGCCAGATACGGCCGGATTACTTCTTATTCGCTCCCTCACACATTTGAACTTCTTCTTCGTTCTGACAGTTCGTCTGGCACTTGTGTTGAATATGGACATTTCCAGTTTCCTTGAACCGTGAACAAAACGCTTACCCACTCCGAACTGCCTAAGGCTATTGAATATCTGACATCCGGACACTGTCTAAGCTTTTGCTTTTGCATATAATTTAAAAACTTGCTCTCGTATGGCTTCCATGGTAGCTGATAAATATAAACAAATGGAATCGCTTGTTTATCTTCAGCGATAAGCTGCCAAAAGAATACACTCAAAACGGGTATGATCAATTCCGCTGTTAAAATTACCCATCTGAAATACACCAAGACTGAAAAAAGGTGACACCTCTTGTGAGACACACTGTCTGTGTAAGATAGATCTTAACGATAGATTTCACGAAAAAAACAACCAAAGAAAATAATTCATTGTTCACGAAAAGTCAATGTAAATATCTAAAGTGGCATGAAACATCGAACACAAAAAAACTACATTTGAGTTTATCTGTCATTACTGGCTGGATGGGTGAATTCAACATAAATCATTTTTTAATTCACTCAACTGTTAACCTCAATTAACATAACTCAACGTTGTATGTTTGTTTACTTAACTTTGGGTACATTTTTATAGAAGTGTATAGTGTTGGGAATCGCACATCTTTGATAGTGGTTTGTTTTTATTTTTATAGAGAACAACTGGTGCAAAATTAATCAAAGTAGTAGATTGCGTTCAGAAATAACGTTAAATGGAACTCGAAAGAAAGAAAAAACTATTGAGCACATGCACCTGGAAAATTCTGAGTGGTTCGGTTCCAATCTGGCTTAAGTGAAAAAGATGCCGAAAACAACAGTTGTTGAGTGCTCAAAACCTACAAGGAAACCTTGAGTGTGGAAAGGAATCAGCGGACCTAGGAAAAAACTAGAACTAAAATTTGTCAGCTGCGCAGCAACGTGTTGAGGTGCGTTAAAGCCAATCCCGGTCTTTCAAGACGAGATGGCAACCCGGATAAAAATAACCATACAATTACAATACGATAACATAAAATAACATTAAAACCTATTTTCGACCATGAATCTTATTGTTCATGAATCAGATAAAGGAAAAATGAATATTGTCATTATAATAGATCTACAACTCACTGCATATGCTTGGATTTTCAACAATTGTTAAACAATACAATTAATAGTAATTGGTTCAAATTTGTTCGGGAAATAATGATTTTTTCTATAGTTAAGATACATAACAACCCCCCGTTTCTATTCTCGATGTTTCTGTTTACATTAGATTCTATTGTGGTAACAATAACTTCTATTGTCATCTTATAGTTGTGAACAATAATATTAATCGTACATACTACAGATCCTATTGTATGGTTACAATACATTCAATTGTAAATCTATGGGATTTTTTTATTCGGGAAAGCAGTTAAGGACATCTAACAAATGCGGGCAAAATGGAAAAAATGCGCTGATTTTGTGTCCGTTTCCACTGCGCGGACGCTGACTTGCTCCATCAAGAGGAAGGTTCGAGATTTCCTTAAACTGTAGAAATGCAACCATCTAGATTAGTAACTTTGAAGTTCTAATAAAAGTACTGTAAAGCAACCAATAATGGATTGAATCACGAATAAAAGGTTTTTTTCGTGCGTACCAATTTACTTTTAGCCAGCCTTTAGCTGATTCCTCCAATTCTTCATCTGGCCAATGTCACTGGTGAAAATCCTATAAAGTGAAACTGATTCTGTAGAAATTCTAGCTCAATTCATTTTCTACGCACCTCGGAGGATCTTATGACATCAACATATAATATATTTTTTTTCTACCTTGATATTTAAAGTAACAAGTATGGTCAACATGACCCCATGGCGCCAATATTCAGCTAAGTTTACCACTTGGTTAACTTCAATTATTCTGCAACTGCATTTAAGCACAGATTACTGATCAAATGACTTCTAGAAAATGTGCATAGGTGAGTCCTCGTCCAATATTCTTATCAATACTAGAGTCTGGAGTTTCCAGGCGCCTGGGAAAACGCATTGCTACCGTAATCATAGCTGTCTTGATGGCCAGGTTCGATATACCGGCAGGTCCTGGCGCTTTGTTCACCATTAGTGACTTTCTTATCATCATGATAGCGATTATGGTCGGGTTACAAGAACGCTGGTCATGGGACAATTCTACGAGTTGTAGGCTGGGAACTCCGGGTCTCGGCGCGGAGAAAGTCCCCCAATAACAACCTGCAGTAGCTCCGATGATGGTTGCTCGGTGGCCACCCGATAAGCGTCACCCCATGGGTTCCATGGGCATTGGCTTTCGAACACAAGCTCTTGAATCAGGTTCAGGGGTTGGTAGAAAGACAGAACAGGTCACTTCTGAAGAGGCTACAGATTAGTAATGCATTGAAGAGAGATTGGAAGAAGGATTTGAATGATTCTCAACTATTGTACTAAGCGACCCCTCATTCGACTACTGGGAAAACTCCTACAGAATTGTGCTATGGGCGCACAATTAGGTCAACAATTCCATTGATTGAGGACATTAGAAACCATGCCGGAATCATTGGATTATCGTGATCAAGATAGAGTGAACCAACTGTCCACGAACGGCGAAGCCGTCAGGCCATAATTTGTCGTAGTCCCTTCAACACCGTCCAACGTTCTTCGCCAACAACACCAGCGAGCTAAAATAGAGATTTAAACTTTTGAAAAACATCCGTAGTTTTCTAGTTCGGCCAACCCTATCTTTCTATTCAATCAGCGAAGCGCACTAGGAGCCACCCTGTTATTGCATTCGTTGTACATTGGATAAAGTAACTTCAATGGAACACAATATAATCACATTCATGTTGCTGCAACCAATTATCTCTGTTTTGTGTGCTTTGGAAGTCGATCCTGAGACCCAGCTCGATGAGTGTCTTGCTAATGAAATTTTCGAAGAAAAAACGAACAATTACAGAAAATAGGCCTTCCTTCGATCGCTGCAATCAGTATAAAATAACAAACGTAGTCTCGTCATCACCTCAACATCCCGACACTTACAAATTTCATTTCTTCAAAACACGCAACCGTCAATTCCGTAAATTAATTCATCAAACCGAATCGAAGTTGAGCGAAGGTTTGCTCAACATGTATTAGAGCAAACTCAGAAAGGAAAATGAAACAGCAAACCATTATACTTAGTCAGCCAAAATCACACAAACCCGCCATTCACACATCATCGTCGTCGCCGCAAATCAAAGAAAAAGTTACGTGTATCGTTTCCATACAAAGTAGGTCCCTATCCGACCGCACTCCGAAAGACCCCTGGAGGCACAATTCCACCCATCGAAACGAATTCAAAGGTAGGTTCGATTTCAACCAATTTTTTTTGGGAACGGAAACTACGCCGGTCGTAATAATAACAATAACAACGAAAAAGCGCAGATTGAAATCGGAATAGGTTAATTTGGTACGGATTCGTGATACCTCTAAATTAGGAGGTTTCGCCGGTGAGGTAACACCGAATGGGAAAAATGATTCGACATAGCAGCGTGAATTTTCTCCTATGTTCCAAATTTCCAAGTTTCTCTGCACAGGAATGAGAACACCTAATCGATTATTTCGACACGCAGGCATTTTCGGCGAATGTGCCAGAAGGAAAGAGACAACCTGGCGCGATGTGTGTAACAATTGAGACAGCTTCTCGAAATTGGGTTCAATAAAAGGATTTTTTCCTATCACCCAGCTCGAAGGAACTAATTCAATCAATAAAACATTTATTCCTCCATCGGGGCAGTCATAAATTCAAATTATCATTCGTTTGGCCGCCGCCGGCAGGCTTTGGCTTTATATTTCACATGCAAATGAGCATTTTCATCGTTGAGCGGGAACGGCCCCGGAGTGAGCGAGAGCGAAATGCGAGTCGACATTTTTCGATTATTATGACTCTGCGAGGGAGCATCGTCGAGGCTCCCCGGCAATTGAGGCGAATAAATTGCCAATAAAATATACGATGGATTAATAAAATTGTTCATTTATAACCGGGCAGAGGCAGAGCTGCTCGTGAGCTGCAAATTGCTGAGCCAATACGGATAGGAATGTGTTCTATGTGTGAGTTTTATCGACAGCGATCAGGGGAGAAAGGGAAGTCGAATGAAATGCGCTGAAGTTGTCTCGCTTTGCTTGCAGCGACCGAAGTAAGGCCAATCGCATTCGGTAGTGAGAGAAGTACATAAGCGAGAGAAGTTTTATAGCGAAAGAGAGCATGCTCGTTGTGATGGAGAGTGGAAATTTTATAGCAGCTGAGCGTAAGAGATGGCCGAATGCAACATACACGAACGAAGAAAGAGATGCAATGACGGGGAGAAAAGGCGTTTCTTATGATTCGAAGTTGGTAATTTCGAACCTTCTGCCATGCTAATATCGCTTACTATATACATATTGAGCATGGTACATTAAAGGGTAGCCTCTCTCGTTCTCTCTTTCGCACAAACGCCATTCGTGTTTGTTTAGAGCGCACGCGGCTGGCGGCCGGCCGTCGGTCTTTCTATGATGGGGGTTCGCGTCTGTACATAGCCAACAGGATTAGCCGCCGCTTTGCAGCTGTTGTGCGGCCTGCTGTGTTCGGTTCGGGCGCTGATGAAGACGATCAAGATGATGATGGCGTTCACTTTGGCAATAATGCAATGCAGTTCGGATGGGAAATTTCCAATGGGTGAAATCCTGCTCGGTTATTCCCTATGAGGATCGACTATGCGACCAAGCGGACAAGCGCACGCCAAGTGGTGGCAGATTAGTATTATCTCTCTTTCTTGCGCTGTGTACATTAGCATCCAGCGAGGGCTGATTGGCTGACTGTTGGTAATGCTTGAGAATAGCACATGCCTGGTGAAAGAGGCTTCATAACGGCTATTTCAAATAATAAACATGTTTGTCATAATTATTACATTACGTCCGGGCGAACCGAGCCCGGCACGGCAGGCGGTCGATTGCTGCAGAAAGGATTATCTGCATGCAATATCTTCTTTCGTAAAGGTACGTTGAGTTTTGAGAGGCGTCTTGAAGAGGGGAAGCGGAAGGGTTTGCTCAATCACCGGATAAAAGGTTGATCAGATGCAGCTGACCAGTTTATCGTTATAAATTATCAAAGTTTTGTAGCGTGCAATTAGGTTTCTGGATAGACGAACTACTTAAATTGAAATTGCACGAAACTAGAATACAAATACGGAAGTAAGCACAGCGTCTCATTAAGATTTGAGCCCTACAGTTGCTATCGGTGAAGCAGAGAGATGTGAATTTGACAATGAGGTTCATTTTTAAAGTAATTAACGGTTTGCTGCCCCGAAATTTGCGTAATCGAATTGGAAGAGGATATTCATAGATATAACACTAGAGACGCGGATGATGTTAGAACACCATACTTTTGATAGGGAACTTCACAAAATTCATTGTTTTTTAAAGGTATAAATGTTTTACACATCAAACGTGCAGCAAAACTAATAGATTTTAAGAGGTAATGTATTTCACTCGTCAAAGCTGTCTTTGCATCAGCTACTCTGTTAACTTTTTATTCTTGACTAATTTTGTATCTTGACGATGTTATTACAACGGATATTTTGTATGTACATACCAACAAACTATAATTTTCACTTCGATGATGATGATGGATTTGTAGTTTTTTTTAATTTTATTAATGTAATTAAAGTAATCTCTTCTTTATGTAGTCTACAAAAGTTTGAGCCTCACGCGCGTAACAGGTGTAGATGACTGTTTGAAAGATACTTTGAACGAGTAGTAAACCGTATGGTTGAATGTCAGAAATGTCTTGAAAATGCGGTAGTTGTCCACAGTTTTTGAACTCAGCGGGCTTTTTAATTGCTGACAATGTCCTGGATTTTGTCGGCCTTCTTGATCACTGGGCTATGCTCACGGAAATTTGGAGTTGAAATCAACTGCAGTTTTGAATGTATAACTTTGCTATATAGTGGAAAGTGACTTAAAATTTTATAGCTGTAAATGTAATTGGATCAGTTTTTGTTTTGTTTGTATGTATGTTTAAATTATTGTTCAATATTAAATTATGTTGAAGATAAATTGTCTAGCTCAAATCTTTGTGGGAGTATGTGGCGAGACCATCATCATCATCTTCATCATCATCATCATCATCATCATTATCATCATCATCATCATCATCATCATAATCATCGTCATTTGATTATTTCGCTTTGGCTTTGCAGCTTTAGAAAACGTTGTGAATTTGACGAATACGGAACATAGGAAGTAGACGTTGGGGTCGTTTAGCAGATTTTGAAGGGATGCGAGTTAACTGAAATTTGACGTCACATTTTAGCTAAGAATTTTAAGGATTAAGAAACTTTTAGCATAATCATTAGCATTAGCATTGACGTTTGCACACTTCGTGAATAGAGTTACGATGAGGAATAATTCGTTGAAGACATTACATGCCACCATGAAACGAAACTTGATTACGGTTACTGATACGTTTCTTCACGCAATAATCTCCACGAAGAGATTCCTCGATCGCTCATCTGGCCACGTCCATGGAACCGTTGGTGATAGAGAAGATTTAGTATCTACATTAAGAAGACACGGGGAACCCACGTAGTCTTTAGTAGATATCAAAGGAAAAAGGAAATTAACAGTCGAAGAGAATATTTAAACAGAATGCCCTGTTTGATGTACCGAACAATAATTAATTCAAAAATTGTCGTTCTAGTTCATCTAGTCTAAGAAGGTTAAGTGATGCTCAATTTCTCTCTCTTCAAACGGTTGGGACTTACGTATTATCTATAGTCCTAGCTCCCTTTGGCTTATGGTTTCATCGCCAGTACTCGCTCTGTAAAAAGAGAAGAATGTCTGAAAATATAAGAACGGCTATACAATTTAATGTACCATTATTTAATCGGTCATCATCAAAATTTGCGTCAAACACATTTAAAAAAAGATCTTAAGTCGAAGCATCATTTTTTGGTTTATTATCCTAAATTGAGCATCTGGACCTAGGATAGCATAGTATAGCAAAGCATTTTCCGACCATACAGAATCCTGAATTGGCTGTTGTAAAGACGGTGGAAGCGCCAGAAGAGCTGCTTTGGGTATAGCAGGCTCATCATCCATCGATCGCTTTGCACAACACCAGGCCAGGTTTTTATGATCCTTAATGGATGGGATGGAAACGTTGATAAGATTTAAGATTAAAAGATGCCGAGAACTCATCCAGTTGGATGGGAATGTGCGGGAGGCTTTGCTTGGCGACAAAGCATATGTATAGTAATATGTACATGGTGTCTGAAAATTATCCGTACAGATTTTTCCAGCATGCCTTAATACAACCAAACGGATTAAACTAAGCATATCTTCATGGTTTAACATCATGACCCATTGTCTTTCTTCATTTGGTACAGTTGTGATTTCTAATTCATTCAAAATGAAGCCAAATGAGGTGCGCCCAGATGTAATTGAAATTTTTCGAAAAGAAAAACTGTTTCAGTGATTGCAAAGATCCTGAATATGGCAAAATATACAGTGAGTGACGCAATAAAACGATACCAACGGCTTGAAATGCTTGATGACCGCGTAGGGAGAGGAAAACAGCGCATCGTTCGGAATCCACAGATGCGCGAGATTATCCGGCGACGCATCCAGCGAAATTCTTCGATTTCCATTCGAAAGTTGGCGAAATCACTGAAAATTTCCAAATCTTCCGTTGGAGCCATAGATTACGACGATTTGAAGCTTCAGTCATATAAACTGTGCAAGAATCACTACTTGAATGACACCATGAAAGCAAACCGGTTGAGAAAAGCTAAAGTTCTCCTGAACCGCTTATCCGAGGGCCGCTATCGGTCAGTGCTGTTCCCTGAAGAAAAAGTCGAGCAGCATCACATCCACCGAAATGGTCGGCAGTTCCTTTCCGCTGCTACAAAAAATCATGGAAGTATTTCAAGGAGTCATCATCCCGCTTCTGTCGTGGTTTGGGCTGGAATAACTCATTCCGGCAAAACCCCTTCGATCTTCATCGACAAGGGGGTGAAAGTAAATCAAGCGGTATATCAGAAGCTATTCACTGAAACAGTAGCTTCTTGGGCATCGCAGCATTTCGGAAAAAATGGATGAATTTTTCAACAAGACTGGGCACCGGCTCATGGAGCAAAAATGACTATTAGTCTCTTTACGAACGCATTTTCCCAAGCGTTTTAACGAAAGATGAATGGCCTTCTAACTCACCGGATTTGAATCCAATGAACTATTCGGTATGGCCCATCTTGGAGTCAAGAACCTACAGTACACCACATAAATCACTAGAGCATCTAAAATCGTCTCATATTACTAATATTAAAACATATTACTATAACAAACATTACATATTAATTTTTTAATCCAACAATAAGAGATAGTTTCAACGCCATTTTGTTGTACAGATAATATTCGGACACCCTGTACTGACGTTGGTTCTAACAAGTAAACTTAAGAGCGGATTTCATCAGAAAAATCGTTTCGTTAAACACTCTTAAGGCACCTAGTCTACATGTACCCCTAATGAACTGCTCAACCGATCCAGAAGGGACAGATAAAAATTCGTTTCATGTATTTTTTCTCACATAAATCTCTCAAAATCTGCATTCTTCTCGAGTTATTTATTTCTCGGCGAACCGGATTCAATGAGTAAGAACATTGCTCAAAATCACAGAAATAAATGGTATAACCAATTTGGCTTGTAACTAAAAGGTCGTGGCTTCAGTAGCATGCTGGTGCCAAAACAAGGTTGTATCGTTATTGTGCCAAAAAATTGACATGGGGCAACGCATCACAATTTCTAACATTTGACTCACGTCCACTTCTTGAACAAAACAGAACTGCCAACGTGGATCACTCGGCAGAACAATCACTATTCACAGTTTTTGCGTAACCTTTTACGATAGCTTTAATCTTCAAACATAATTTAGTGTTAGATTGTTTCTGCCTTTTCAAATTTGGAAAAATGACCTAAGAGGCATTCTTTTAAAATCAAAATAACTATTTTAAATGTAGAGGGATTTTTGTTAATTTAAAAGAGGACGATTTTAAACTTGAACATATAAACTTGAATAACCACGCTGCTGTTCTTGGAGTTTCAGTTATCAGTTCAGCAGTATACACTCAGTAGCAAAAAAAAAAGCCGAGCAAATTTTTGCTTCCCAAAAACGCGTTGTTCAACTATCTGTAACTTTGTCAATTATCACAGAAATACGGATTTTTGAAATTGATATGTTCAAAAATGACTTTTTTCACATAAGTTATGATAACTTCAAATTTGTAAACTTCATAAACATGGAATTTCTGTCACATAAGGTAGGAAAACTAATTATAGTGTAGTCAAAATTTCAGCCAAATATATTGATAATTGACAAAGTTACAGAAGGTTGAACAACGCGTTTGTTGGAAGCAAAATTTCGTTCGGCTTTTTTTGCTACTGAGTGTAGAAGAAAGTCTACAAGCCATGAAATGTGGAAGAATGAGGCTTTTAAACAGCTTTAACTTTGTATCACTTTTGAGAAACGACGATGAAACATATAGTGAACGCAAACAAGCGTAGATTTTCCCACATTCTAACATAACACTCTTGTCTCACCCAAAATTAGATTGAATATGAATGCCCAAACTCGTTACACTTTCAACATATTCAATTATTTTTTGATGTAATTTTAATATTGGTTTCAATGTTACATGGAATGAAGAGTTGGAAATAAAAATTGCCTTTGTTTTTCTAGAATTAAGAGTAAGCCTAATTGCACGAAGACCATTCGTGAATTCTTTGTAAATCTTCATTTTTTTTTGTTGGGGCGTAGAATCACAGCGTCCACTGAGTTGAACTTTTGTGATAGAAAAAATCTTCATTTATTTTGCTGGATATTTCTACAGCAGACATATTTTCGGAATCGAAATATAATTGTGCGTCATCAGCGAATAAATGTATTGTGCAATTTTTTACTACTTCAACCAGGTCGTTAATATATAATGAAAAAAGAAGAGGCCCAAGAATTGAACCCTGGGGAACTCCTGATGTGATACGAATAAATTCGGAATAAACTTCGTTGTTCAAGACAGGTACGATTTGGTATGATTTGACTAAATTCACCGCATGATCGGAAAACCTAAACCTAGCTTTTAATTTATGACATAAAACACTATGGGAAATAGTGTCAAAAGCGTTGGAAAAATTCAGAAGAATCAGAACTACTGGACGATTTTTATCAAGAACCCAAGCCTTCAGCTTAGCGGTTTTGGTACTATGTTTTGAACGAAAACAGACTGAAGCTGGTTGAGCATCTTATTTCTCTCAACGAAGCTTCACATATCCTTTTTAATAAGTTTTTCGAATATTTTTGATAGTGCACATAGAATGCTTATTGAATGAATGAGCTTGAACTCTACTTCTTCTTTATTGGTATAACTTTGGAATTCTTCCACACATCAGGGAAAATACTAGTTGTTATTATAGAATTGAATAAATGAGTAATTGGCTTAATTATAATTGGAGGAATGACCTTTAAAACCCTAATTGGTATCATATCAAGACCAATTGCATTTGATTTTATGGAATACATTGCGTAAATAACGTCAGATTGTTCAACTTGATTGAAGTAGAAGGGATCACTTTCAATAATATTTACATCGGAGGAATAGTCTATATTATCATCGGATGAGAAATTATTGCAAAAAGCATAGTTTACTTCATCAGCACTAAAATTATTCGCTACAGAAGCGACTGTCTTTTTAATGCCAAGTTTTTTAATATTCATCCACAACCGTTTGGAGGGTAGTTTAGGTTTGAATTGGAATTGGAATTGGAATTGGTATTCACCTAATAAAAAAATATGTTCATAATTGAAGCCATAAGACGAAAGCAAAAATTCCAATGATGCCAGTGCACCAGAACATTACTTTGAACGTAATCTTGCGAATTAACTCGGAAAAAAACAACCGTTTTCACTGTTTGCACTAGGACAACCAATTTTACGTGCGCTTCATTCTACTTATCGGTACTCACATTTACAGTTCATAACGGTTCACTACGGTGAACATTTGACTCAACACCGACTTAGCGTATTCCAAGCGTCTTGAGAATTTCGAATAAATGAAATTACGCAGAGAACGAGTTTTGGAGGAAGTTCAGACAGAACGGGAAGTGTTCAAATTCAGTTTCAAAGGGATATTTTGGATGGTATGATTCTCAACCAGAAGCAAATATTTTTTTTACTAATAATTGATGAAGATGATAAATATTTGAGTTGCCTTGATGAATAAATGCATAGTTTTGGCCATTATAGCAGCCATTATTGTATTCTAGTTATTTTTTCTTCAGTTTGGAAGTAGTAATTTATAATTTGGTTGCACAAAAATTAAGAAGACACTAGTCACATTTAACTATTTGAAACAATTTTCGACAAAATTATTAAAAATAACAATGTTTACCGTGCCGTTGTCCTTGTCAGCGATAAATATTTCGAGACTTACTTATAAATATGACTCAATCGTATGTTCCATAACACTCAAAATTTTTATGTCCATCATTTACTAGTTTAGGAATATGTGGGAGAGCATTTTTTATCATCAAAAAAGTAAAACACGCCTTGTCATTAGCTTCGTGCAAATACAAGTGAAGCATCTCTTCTGCTATATTTTCCATTACAGTTTGATAGGCGTAAAATTACATTCTACAATTCCACAGAACGCAGTATAACCGAGTACACTGTGAATTCTTGCTATACAACGTGCTTGTACCCAGTACATCACCATCTTAAGGCTGAATCTTACAATAAGAACAAAATTAGAGCAGATTGCAGCTTAAGCTGGGCCCAACCAGGCAGGGTTCTAGCGCTTCCAATCATAATCTAAAATCATCATGATTAATGATAGATACTGCCAGCTGACGAGTGACTGTTGAGCATGAGCATGATTGACCGCCCGAGGTTGCAGCTCCGTTATTGTCAGATCAGCTGTTATTACACAGAGAACCAATAGATGATGCTTGGTACTAACATACATCTTCAATGTGTAAAAACTGGAGATCCCAAACTAAAGCAATACCGGCGCCGGCCCCGTCCGAATGCAGGTCAAATAAGGAAAGGGTAGGAATATGTTGACATGATACTCGCTTTATTGGAAGCCGCGGAATCCACTGCCTTCCACGATAAATCACTGGGATTTTGGATAGCAGGATTGGGCAACAGCAGGGTTCGTTTTGGTTAACGATAAGCTGTCAAGTTAAATATTTCAAAATTAGGAGTGATTTCCGATTCGAACCGATTTAAACCAACAGTAAGGGGGGCCACTCACAAAGTGTGATTGTGGTTTTTCATTGGCAAAACAAAGTGATTTTAAATAATGCTAAAATGCCGATGTTGACCAGTTTAAACCAACTGTAAGGATGCCATTGGGGCCACTCACAAAATGTGATAGTGGTATTTCATTAGAAAAACAAGTCAATTTATCTCAACGCCTGAGAGCTAACTCGGACCGACCTACGGATGCCGCTGGCGTCACCTTCAAAATGTGATAGTGGTTTATTTGCGAACCAAGACTTCTCATGCTCACTCGATCACTCGAGCAACGAACAATAGGCAACCGAAACAATAGACAAAACGCTACGCCCGATAACAAAATATTATGGAACAACGTATCGACACAACCGATTCAACCGATTCAACTGATGGTCGACGCAAACCTATTAAAAAAGGACATATAGATACAATGGGTAACAATAACCTGTCTTGCTCCACGTCCTTCAGAGCACTTACTACCTCACGAGTCGCCTGTACCCAACTCCACAGGCGTCCTTCAAGCCTCTGGTACACCAATTCATATCCATGCCCAACCGAAGCACCACTACTTAAAAAGTTTTGAAAAATAAAGGAATATTAGATATTGCCTTCAAAATTTGGTAGAAATAAACTATCTGTTGCCTGAAAAGAAGCAAAATTAAGAACAAAGATATAAGAAGAATCCTTGCAGTCCCCCGGATGTTCGAACAGTATAGCCATTCCTATGAAAAGATACTAAAAGTTATTGTTGCAGGTTGTCGATGGTTGATTACAACTTTGTGGGCACCATTGGCTTAAATGAGCATTGAATGAGAATAGTGAGAAGATTTTATTAAATAAACGACTACAATACTCAGTTGTTTATTAAGCTGAAGCTCATTCGAGCTATATCTGATGAACTTAGTCGATGAGTTAAACCTATCAGATTTATCGCTATTATGACAAGCTCTGCATGATAACTTGAAAAGTGTCCAGATTCATGAACAAAAAGTCCGGGTACTGACGCAACACGGCATCCGAACTTTGGATTTGGAAACCTGTGTCGCTCAACAAATCCTCAAACAAGTGTGCAAAAGCACGTTGGCCAATATTTATCGTCAACCAGTGGGTACGTGTGCTCAACTCCAAGTTCCCCTTCTTCCAAACTCACCTTCAGTCCAATTTACCCACTGAGTTGGACACATCACAACAGAAAATATTGTGATGGAGCACAGACGTTAGGTTACTAGATGTATGAAAAATACTCTATAATCTATTTAGGATTATATCTGAAAAATCCAAATTTGGCCAACACCCACCACTGCCAGCTGACGAGTGACTGTTGACGAAAAATAGAAAAAAAGAACAAACAGTGAAGGCGATTTGTTGATCGTAAATATCGCCTTACATAGCGCCCACCTTTGCAAGCGAGTCCACTCTCTCATTGCCCAGAATCGAACAATGAGATGGGACCCAAACAAAGTGATGATCAAATAACGCAAAGCTAGAGCACTTAGAAGCTCCTGTATTTTCATGAGCAAATACGAAGAGTGCATTACCGGGCTCAAAAGAGCGAATAGCCTCTATAGAACTGAGACTATCCGTGAAAATGTAATACTGATCGGGTGTTAGTGAGGCAACAATTTCTAGCGTAAAGTGTATTGCCGCTAATTCAGCGACATATACGGAACAAGGTGCTTGAAGTTTACGATTGGCGCTATGAATTTCATGAAATATACCAAAGCCTGCTGACTCCTCTATCAAAGATCCGTCAGTGAAGAACGATTTAGTGGAATCAACTTGGCCAAACTTTGCAGCAAATATCACAGGAGCAATCATAAGACGATGATGCTCTGGGATCAAAATTTTTAAAAAAATATCTCGACATTCAGGTATAATTCAAGTTCATTTTAACGCAACATAACAATCTGTTAAGCAATCGTCCAACCGGTCGAATCCAAAACGCAAGGTGGACTCTGCATAGGTAGCCGATCTGCAGCCAAAATAAAACCAGAGGGGAGTTAAATTTGTTTTCTTTTGTTTTTCACCTTTCGGGCAAACGAAATTGATCAATCGCTTCGGAATCCTTCTCACCCAACCCTGAGCATAGAAAATAAAATTTAAAAAAAAAACCGGAGTCGAAAACAAAGATATTCGAACGAATCATGCGGCGAAGATCTCTAAATATTGCGGTAGAAGCACAATGCCAGCGAGGAGAATGTTTAATTTATGGTGGTGGGTTAGTTTTTCGGGGTTTCTCTTTTGATTTCGACTGCTGCCGGTGGTGGTGAATGTTCTTTCTGCCTCGCCTTTCTGACCGGTCCAGTCCGGGGGAAAACAAATGGCGACGCAGCAAGACTTTTGCCGCATATGTTCTAAGTAACGACGAACCGAATAAGAGGAAAACAACAACACATTGTTACCGTTTTCAATTCTAAAACTCGAGAGGAAGCACCCGTTTCCAGCTGGCAGCACTGCTGTGCCTCGCTGCGGTATGGAACACACGGTGGTACACCTCAATTTTGCAGGCTCATGGATGATGCAAAAGAAACGATGGACAGCAAAAAAAAAATCCAAGGTTTATTGAATTGGGAAAATTCCGCATGGAGAAAAAGAAAACTTCAATTTGCCGCAGCAATTCAATTTGGGCTAGTGCCGTAAGGTGAACCGGTTCCTAAATAATTGAACCACGAAGCGACGAGCAGTGATTAGATCACGAAAGGTTGCCCCCCACATGTTCGAGAATTGGAGCTCCGTTGGACGCAAAGTAAATATTTGGTCATGAAACATGCATGGCCACAAATTAGGTTTTGGGTTTGAACACGCCATGCGCTTTGAGCGGAGATTTTGTGGAGCAAATTTGTTGAAAATCAGAAATTGAGAAAATTGTTACTAGGCTATAATTATAATCCTAATGACTGCCTTAATTCAATCGTATCTATATCATTCCCTTCTAATCAGATGCCCGATGCAATTTACAAACCAAGTGCACAGTGATTCCATTCCATGCAGAAAGCGGAAAAAAGTCTAAAAATGGATTTTACATAGCTAAATTATCCACAAGTAATTTTGGGCCGCTGATTTCAAATATGCCATCTAAATTGTCGTATTAGGCCACATTTCCGAGATATGGCCACCTTATGTTCGCCTGGAATATCCGGAACATCCAGTAAAATGGTAAACTCATAAGTTTCTTTCTAGAGCCTTGATCTGAGTGGCACTTTTATAGTCTTCCGGAAGTCCCGGAACAACCCTAAAATTTGATAATTCAGCAATTCTATATCGAATAGATGAAGTGGATCTTAAATTTTCACAATGTATGGTAAGTTTTTTCCTGTGCAAAAAATATAAGATTCCAATTTTTAATTTTGTTATTAGGGTTACCCATATTGAGATAGGGTGGTCCAAAACACGAAATTTTTGAAAATAAATATTTTTCGGATAATTATAACTTTAGAATCACTGAACCGATGTATATGCTTAAGTGATGTAGGGAAATGAAAAATAATCAGTTAAATTATAAAGTGTATATATAAAAAATTTAATCTTGTTATAAAAATCAATTATAGAAATGTCCCGTTTTTAATATTTTGGCGGCGACTACAATTTTCTTGTAAATTTCAATTAGGAAAATTCAAACGATTTTACGTTAAGTCTGTGATGAGTGTAATGATTTATTCCAATGATTGTAATGATTTATTCCAATATGTGCATTGATCTTTTCTACCCCTTTTAGAAAAGAAGGGTATACAAATGGGTTTGAAAATCAACTTATGATCCCAGGCCAAGTATTAAATACCGTTCGACACAGCAATTTGAAATGACAACTATAACCTCAATTAACCACTTCAAAATGTGAACACAGGAGGAGGCAGAACGTAGAATCTGTATGGGCATCTCGGTCTTGAATCAACAGCCGGTTTCCCAAGCAACCTATATTTTTTCTTGTCAAAGTGAATGTAGGTATCGCGTCACTTAAAACGAAAGTGTTACACAACTCTTCAGATATTCTGGATGATCCGAAGGGCCATGCAATGACTAGTCGAATTTGAAGAGGGGAAAGTACAGTGAACTCGATCTCACATTACATGTAAATTTACTTCAAAATAAAAATCTATATTTATCCACGTATCGTGTGATCTTACCTTTATTCCTGGAAGTACTAGGAATACGTAACCGGATAAGGTCATTGTAGTCCTGTAAACTTGATATCATCACCATGGCACTTATTTTTGAGTTCTCATGTTATTTGATGCGTCGCAGGATGGGTTGTTGATCCAAATCCGAATCTGGCCCTTTTCCCGGGATTAGCAGGAACATCAACCCGGATGTTGTCAATATTATCACCATTGGACTAATTTTCGTATTATCATATAATTTTAGGTGTCACATGATGGGATTTGATCTAAGTCATAAATTGGCCACTTCACCCGGGGTATTTCGGAAACCAGTGAACCAGTTTCTATAAAATTCGTATGGGACCACACTACCTTTCATTTGGCGGTTGTTTCTTTCAAATTGGTTCAGTATTTGCTTGGAAAACCGAGTTAGAAATTTCGTTCCACACATACACAGACACACACATAGACACACAGGCATGTACAATTCATCGAGCTGAGTTCGTTGTGTATAACACTCAGCCCCTCCAGCAGGGATGCCAGATAGTTTTTCAAAATATCTGTAGGGAACATTTAAAAATGTCTGTATTTGTCTATATTAAGGATTTTGACAAAAATTCCCGTAAAAAATATGGGCGAGGTGAGTATGTTATTTGAAAACAAGGTAAGGAATGGATTCGCAAAAACAAGGTAAGCTCATACTCTCAAATACATTGGTTTCGGGAGCCTCATGCATTTACTTTTCCTTTTTTCAACTGTCACAAAGTTTCTGAAGAATCTCCCATATTTTAAGCATTCTTGGCCTTTTCAAATTTACTTATTATTCTTGAAGTACTTCTTATTTTGTAACAATTAATGCATGCATGAAAAAAGGGACTAATTTGAGCTATTCTGCATGCGATTATCCTGCCACCAGGTGGTGTATCCATCTGTGTATTGCCGATCGTAGCAACCCTGTTGGGGGACAGAAAAAAATGGCGGCGTTATCAACCACCCAAATTGAGCGGCTGAAGATGCTGTTGAAATACATTTTTTCGGCAAAGCATAATGGATGACGAGACCTACTTGTCGCTTGACGAAGGCCTTTCTGTGACTGACGACCAGGGATGCCATATTCACAGACATGTCTGTAAATTTGCAGACTTTTAATTTTTGTTGCAGACTTTTCCAACGATGCAGACATTTAGCAGACATTTTATTTATGTTGAAGACTTTTACAGACATTTGAAATATTTTTTAAATTTCAAGTAAGAGGTGTTTCTGAAATTTGGATTTAAAATGTACTAGGATCAAAATCTGAGTCTTGTAGATACGATAAGAAGGTTTGTTGATTTTTTTAAATATCGTAGGTATCATTTGAAGTAGAAATCTTTGAAGAAACGGAAAACGGTGGGCTGATGGGCCACTTGGAGACCCAATTGGCCCGCAGATAAGTATCGTATAGGCCCTTTCCGAGGGTAACATGGAGTCCCTACTTATGTTAGTGTTCAAGCCCATGTGAAAAATTATTGTCAAAGCGTTGGTAATATTGGTCCTTTGCCATTAAGTCACAACGAAAGTCAAGGTTCACAACAATACAAACCATATTTGAGAAACTTACCGTAAAAAAGAGTTGCTGAGTATTTGCTCTAAAGTCCAGTCGGTTGGCACTTGGGGGACAGAACAACAGTAAAAGTTCTGAGCTATTGAAATAACTCTTAAAACTCTGAATTTTCCAAAGTACTACTAAATGCATCATTTCAGTATATTGGTACTAGAGATTAAGAAATATATCCCTGAATTAGTCCTAGATTCTTAGAAGTATAGAAAGAAATACCCAAAATTTAGGGTGCATCCTGGAAAGTTCAGAAGACGACTTCCCAGATCATACTTACCAAAATTTTAGGGCAGGGCTTTCCCAAGAACCAGGAAAGGACTTATCTTCAGGAGCTTCAGGACGAAGTGGAGGGAAGAGACGGGAACTAACCAGGAAGGGCACCACCTTTAATTTCTCAAAATATCAGGGAAAAAAATGCCTCAGGAAGTGCTAGGCAGATTTTGCAAAGCTCAGAGGAGAACATTTCAAAATTTCAGAATAAAGATTTCTCAAAATTCTTTAGAGAGAACAGAATTAATCTTTCCAGGAGCATTGGGGGTAATTCTTTCTAATTTGAGCACAAATTTCCCAATAGTTTCGTTCCCAAAAGTTCAGAAGTCCAGAAAGAAACTTCAAGAACAAATTTAAGGGAATTTTCCTAGAAATTTTGGAGACGGCTTTCCCAAAGTTTCAATAAAAATTTTCTCGCAGTTCAGGAGTAGACCAATCAGAAGTTTGGAAAGAATAAGCTCAAGAAAAAACTCCCCCGAATTTCAGAAAGAAACTTACCAGAGAGGGCACTACCTGTAGGATCAAGAAGGTTTTTTTTTCCAAAAATTCAATAAAGAACTCCTCAGAAGTACATAAGAGGACTTCTCAGAAGTTCCGAAGAGACCAAAAGTTTAGTTGTAACTACCCAGAAGTGGTAGACTGCGTCCCTTAAGTTTCGAATTGAACATTCCAGCAGTTCAGAATGAGAACTTCTCGAAGTTCAGAAAATCCCAGATGTTCAGGTAGATACTTTTGATAAAATCAGGAAGAAACTATCCAGATGTATAGGAGGAGCTTTCTAGTAGTTCAAGCAGGAACTTCTCAGAAATTCAGGAACTAACTTCCAGGAAGTTCAGGAGAATACTCCTCTGAAGTTCAGAAGATACATCTCGGAAGTTCAGAAAAGAACTTCCCTAAGGTTCAGGAAGAAGCTTCATACAACTTTAAGAAGATTTTCTAAGATTTGCTTTCCCAAAGTTTTGCGGTAATTTTCCTCGTAGTTATGGATGAGACTTATCAGAAGTTTAGAAAGTTTAGAAAAAACTTACCAAATGTTTGTCTTAAATGTGAATTTCGAAGAAAATAAGAAGTGACTGCCAGGAAGTTCATGAGGAATTTTGTCTGAAGTTCAGGAGGAAACATACAATTCAAGTCCATACAATCCAAGAAAAAGATGCAGAAACGTTTACATAATCACACATATAGCGAAAATGACATAACTCGCTCTCTTATTACGTCTACTCGTTGAAAGAAGTCTAATTTTGTATATAAAAAAAATTACAGACTTTTATAGACATTCCCAGACATTTTAAATTTTTATCACAGATATTTGAAAAAAATATCTGGCATCCCTGCTGACGACCAATGAGAAGGGAATGTCCAAGTCACTTCTCTTCCCATCTTGGCTTGCGGTGACTAGAAGATATACAATACGAAGTACCTGCCGTAAGTTGCCTCTTTCATTAGGTATCACACGAAGGAGAATGTGGCCTTTCAGGCGAACCTGGTCTCGGCCCATTATACACCAAATGAACCATTGGAGGAGATGTACCGGGTAGAGATAAACGTTGTTTTGAAGACCGCTAACACTCTTAACGACCTTAAACTGCGATCGATAGAGGATCTACTCCAATAATTTCGTGGCAAAAACGGCAAATGAAACTTAGGGCAATTGATTTACCTTTTGTAGTTTTTTTTTTGCATCGCCATTCGAAATAAATCAATTTTTTTATAATGCATGTGTAAATTTTGAAAAGTACTGCAATTCGTTTAGTTATGTAACATACTTGAAACTCATTTTGTTTTGATTCTCAGAACGGTATCGAAGACTTTTTAAATGTTAATGAAAATATAAGCCCATTTGATTATTAACTTTAGCTCCAAAACCTTCCACTATGTTTGCTATTCTATTTTATTTTTGAAATCTTACATAATTATCTGACGTTTTCCCGAGTTTAACTTTCATTTAGTTAAAGTTGTGTCGCAATGCTTGGAATTTATTTATGTATCATATCAAATAGTTTATTCAATAAATTCCCAAAAATACAGGGCAAACTGGTCAACAGTATCTCAAGGTACATAAGATCATTAAAAAAATTGATTCACAAGAAAATAATGGTTGAATATCAGTTAGGATTCTACAGATTCTCAAGAATAATGGTTCCATAGTTCTAAAAATTTTACTTTTTTTAAATAAAATCTGCGTTTTTTAATATTATTGAACTTATGATCAAATTTCGCCCCACTTAAAATCTAAATATAAGTTTTTTTTTATTCCTCGATTAATAAAGTTAGTATATATCAATCAATGTTTTTTGAAAATAATATTGGACCCGCTACATTCCAAATAACCTTTACTTCTTGATTATCTGATAAGTTTTCTGAAACTAAACGAATAAACTGTAAATGTGGTTTTGCTAACAATATTCTCTGCAAAACTTAATAACTCTCAAGTGGGGCTCGAAAAAAGTTTCGCAAATTTCCAAAATATTAAAAATCATGACTTAACTTAAGGTCTTTTTCAATTTAAAAGGAGCCTCAATACTAGGCCTGAAAAATCTGAAGAAATGAACAGTTTTCCGAAATATTTTTTTATTAACATAGGATGCTTTAAGCCAACAAACAAAACATGAAAACTTTATAATGAAAATTTATTCGTTTCCGAATCATTTTCATTTTATTGATAGATATCAATGTCTGTATAAGTCTGTAACTTTATCGCAATATCTGTATAATGTCTGTAATCTGTGTGAGGTCTGTATGCATGATCAAATGACTGTATAAATACATACATGTCTGTAAATCTGGCATCCCTGCCCTCCAGGCATTTGAAAAGTCGGTTTTGTGCATACACTACCTCGTAAGAAGGGTAAAACAGTGGGATTATAATGCGAGATTTATGTACATATTTACCAATCTTACGGGTTTTGAAGACATTCCAGGACTCTGGCCTCCCGGAACCGTATTTGCGCAAGTTTGCGCAAGATGAAACCAAAATTTTCAGAAAACTTGCAAAACATTCTTTGTAATAAGCCAATTTTGGTATATGTGCGTATGTGTGCTCACAATTGAAAACTTAGTTGAAGTTTGTTTTTCCGATTCTTCATACATTTTATATGGGAGTGAAAAACCATGACCATCCAATCTTCATGAAATTTTGGCAAAAGAAAATAGAAATAGTGTAAAAAAAATTTATTGTAAAATGAGGAAGTTGATTTTTCGACTTTTTTCCGCCTAGGAAACACTGTGCGCCGCGCTCTCAATCTAACTAGACGTAATTAAATAATATGTACCCGTATGTCAAATCTGTACCGAGCCCGCATGTAACATTTGCAATCCTAGCCACATCAAACAAGCTACCTCCAAACAATCCGGGAAGCTTCTTCCCCGAGCGCGCGCGATCCATTACATGACAATTTACGACCGCGCGAACCCGAACGAACGAAACTCTGACGTTTGTCTGGCTGCTGCTGCTGCTGCTGCTTTCCCTCTCCCTCTGCCCACCGCCGGTAAATGCGTGTACTAATGTATGTTTTGTTTTGTCATTGCCATTTTAATAAGAGAGCAGCGATCTGGTTCATGTCTTGTCCGTCGCTCGCCATCAGGGTGAAAAACGAGAAGGGCATCCAGCGCAGAACAGAGTCATCTGAAATGCGATCGCGCGCAAGCACCGCCGACTTCGGTTCGACGACGGTAATAAAGCATCCGAGCGAGCCACATATCACCCCCCTGTGTGTGTGTTTGTGTTTGTGTGTGCATGCTACATGGTCTACTGCGATCCAACCACATCCAGCAAATAGCATCGGTTGGACAGCTACACCGGCGCAGGGGACTGGGATTGGATCGTTATGCTCTGCGCAAGTGCGTTTTGTCTACTTTCATACGCGGACGACTTGGATGCTGGTGGGTTGGGTAAGCGAAAAGAAAAACAAAGCTGGACATGTTAGAGGCTTCCTCGCGGGTGCCCCGCAGCTGAAAAAAAAAACGAACAACAAACCAACCACAGAAATAAGGATCAAAATAAATTTATACATAAATTGAATTAAGAGAACAATTTATTATATTTTATTTCACTGCGTATAATGACAACTAACAAGATAACTTGTTATTTGGAGAAATAAAAGGCATACAGAGTTTTTTTTTGTCTTGCTCATCGTTGTTCTCCTGGTCGCGTTGCCAAAGACACATGAAGATCTCAGGCTGGATCGGGTAGTTGTTCGACTGCCTTCCATGGAAAGGGTCCATAGGAGACCAGCGCGCTTATGAAGCGTTATTCGGGGTGCGTTTGGGTCCCTTTCGATGATGATGATGATGATGATGATGATGATGATCATGACGGTGACGACGAATGCAAGCGTATGCGAGAGCGCGATCTCCGCTGGGACCATTTGCTTCTTGATCGACAATTCCAGAGCGCAGGAAATCAGAGATAACGCTAATGAGCCGGATGATTAGTTTAATGGATGTGATTAGGCAAACCGATAGTGCTTAAGTGAGCATTCTTTTGCTGCGGTACTGCGGAATTCTAAAGGATGGTGTAATTTATGAAAACTGAATGGGAATAGTGATTTTTAAAAAATGAAAAATTATTCAATAAACTGGGGCCTTTCTTCAAAGCACAAAATGTAGAAAAATTACATGCGATGTGAACCGTTCGTATCGTAAAGTATATGATTGTAATTTTTTGCGTCATTTAATCTATATATGAAAACAAAATGGATTTCGGTCTGTCTGAACCTGTGTTTAAATTTTTGGTATGGAGGGGGTTTTGGGGTCGGGCAAGGTTCTTATGATGAATGTCCTTGCAAATGAAACACAAATTTCTGCATAACTCTAGATTTGATCCAGCAGAAGAAATCAAATTTAGCAAGTGGAAATATTTGAAGGCAAAAAATGTTTCTATGGGGGTTCGAGACCTCTCCCCTCCCCTCTCTGGAAGGGAAAGCTATCAGACAAATGCAACGGAAGTTTCTGCATTACTCAGAAATCGATCAAGCAAATGGAACCAAATTTGGCATGTGGGGTTTTTTGGAGACAAGAAATGTTCCTATGGTGGTTTGAGACTTCTCCGCCATCTGAAATATTTTTTTTTTGCATAGTTCGAGAACAAATCAAACAACTAGAGAACTATTCAAGCAAGTGAAACCACATTTGGCATGTGGAGGTTTTTGGAGGTAGGATTTCTATCTGACCCTCATAGATAAAACTACCGAACAATGCTCCCGATGTTGAATTAGGAAAGCATTCCAAGAAGCGATTTGAAATCTATTCTACGCCAGAAACAGCTGAATAGCATCTCCAAATTTGCTTGAACAAATTCAACACCGATGTTTGTTGGGTACGGAACTGATCGGCGCAAAAATATGTTTGCAGGGATTTTTGGGGCTGAGGAAGGTTCTAACGATTATTTTAGGCCCCTTCCTTCTCTGGAAAGGGGACCTCTCTTACAATTGAAACACAAATAACTCGAGAACTAATTAAGCAAATGGAGCCGAATTTGACATATGGGGGTTTTTAAGGCAAGAATGTTTCAATGGTGGTTCGAGACCCTCACCCCTTCTGAAAAGGGAGGGGGTTTGATAAATGAAACATAATCAATGAACTAATCCAGCAAATGGAATCAAATTTGGCTTGTGGGGGGTTTTGAAGGCAATGATTGTATGGTGGCTTGAGACCTCGCCCCCTTCTGGAAGGGATAACTCTCATACAAATGAAACACAAATTTCTTCTAAACATGAGAACTGTCCAGATTACTAAAACACAAAACGTGTATTTCTCGAGTAAGAAGCATGTGATAGAAGTTTGAACCCCTGTTTAGTTATAAGAAAAAACCATAAACGTGCCAGTTATATTAAATTTTCGTTCATTTAGTTGCAAGCGTACTAGCGCTCACACCGGGTTCAGATAGTGTCATATAAATACCTTTGAAGCAGGTCGAGGTGGTCGTGCAAAAAAGAATGTGGATTATTTAGGAGTAGCCTTTAAATTTTAATATAGACAACTATTTATGTGATTTTTGATACTGGCGTAATCTGGTTGACTGACACACCGCCCAAGTGACATTGCCAAAACAACCAGCTTTATTAAGATTTACAAAAGGTTGATAAAAGCCAATAAAAACAATTTGGTTATATTATGACACCAAGAGGTGTGGATTGGTTTCATATTTTAATCGAGTTTATGAGAACCTGCCCAGCCTGCTCACAACGATTCTGAAACCTTGTTTTCTCAAATTCCTTTTACTCCTATTAAAGGTTTTATTTCGACTTAGGACTTGACAAACTTGAACTTGAAAGATCGTTACTCCTCGCATTGGAGAATACAAAAAACAACAATCTAAGTGTAGAAAGTCCATAATGGGGGAGTCCATTAAATCATACTGGTGGGGATCAGTATTTGCACCACTCACTGTCGTTCCTCTCCAAGATCTATAAGTAATAGTATGACGAGAAGAACAAATGTGTGAAATAGTCGATGCATGCTAAAAATAAACCCAACAGCAGGAGATAATTTCTCACCCGTGTTAGGCAGTATTGGGAGAGGGACAAATCGCTAACCAGATAAAAGCAATAGGTTAAGTATAAGAGCCCGATCGGTTGCATAACCTTTTACCAGTCAAGGGGATTTCCTCTCCCTTGCCTACCCTGCATGGGGTAGTATGGTAAAGGGTTATGTGCCTGATTCGGATACTACCGTTCAAATGCCCTCCGCTCGTTTTCAAACTTGGATCTTTCAATTTTAAAGCCTGTCGTTGCCCTATACGGAACTATCAATACACTTTTCTTCACTTCTATTCGTTCTAGCAATAAATTACCGTTCACTCCTAGCGCTTCGCATGGAGATGAGAAATTATCTGCTTCTGACAAACCTCATCAAAGATCGTTACTTCCGCGCATCGGAGAATACAAAAAACAACAATCAAAGTGAGGAAATATCTTGCTTATTAACATGCAACCCTAAGAGTGGACATCAATTTCTGCTAAAACCAAAGAAAGTATTATGAAAATTGAATAGAAGTAGTTTGAAAATAATCGTTGGGCTTTGTTAAGCAGTATTTCGAACCAAACGCACGAACCAAACGCACGTGCCACACAATCCCATGCGGGTTTGGTCAAGGCAGGAACGGATCCGCCACCTTCACTGGCAAAAATGAACGCGCGCGCTTGATCGTGCTCAAATACCGCCAATGGCACAGAGCAGTTGTAGCGATGTGGACTTTCTGTTTTACATTTCAAAAAACAAATCGCTTTCTAACGCTATCGGAGCTAAAGGGCGAACACGAAATTATTGCGACACCGAAAATGTCATGCCAATTTTCTTATAATTTTTAGAATCAAAACAAAATTTTAGGGTAGTTTTATACATATATTTACTTCAAAAATCAAAAGAAAACTTATTCGATGGAGCCTTGAGTGTAAAATTGAACGCATTTTGGCTTGATGCCCTCCATCAAAGTCTTTACAGTGTCATCCGGTACCAGTTTCTCGTTTTTTTTCCATTTTCTTAACATGTCCTTCTCGCGTTTGACTGTCTTCTTGCTCTTCCGAAGTTCCCGCTTCATCATTGCCCAGTACTGCTCCACCGGGCGCAGCTCCGGACAGTTTGGCGGATTCATGTCCTTTGGAACAAAATGGACAGAATTGGCCTCATACCACTTCAGGACACTTTTAGAATAGTGGCATGATGCCAAATCTGGCCAAAATAGCGGAGCTTCGTCGTGCTGCTGCAAGAACGGCAAAAGGCGCTTCTCGAGGCACTCAGATTTGTAGATCTCGCCATTTACTGTGCCCTTTGTCACGAAAGGCTCACTCCTCAGTCCGCAAGAGCAGATGGACATTTTCTTCTTCTTAAATTTGTCGTCCACATAGAACTTGCTCTTGCCGGTGAAAAACTCCAACCCCGGAATTTGCTTAAAATCGGCTTTTATATACGTTTCGTCGTCCATCACACAGCAGCCATATTTTGTCAGCATCTTCTCGTAGAGTTTCCGTGCCCGAGTTTTAGCCGTCGATTGTTGCCGCTCATCGCGGTTTGGGAAGTTCTGTACCTTGTATGTATGTAGTCCAGCTCTCTTCTTTGCATTCTGGACGTAGCTCTGCGACATGCCGATCTTTTTAGCCAAATCACGGCTTGAGACGTTGGGATTTGCTTTAATCATCCGCTTCACCTTTCCCTCCGTCTTTTTGTTCTCCGGTCCCGGTTTTCTTCCAGCTCCTTTGACGTGGTCCAACGTCATCCGCTCCTGGAACCGCTTCAACACTCTGGAGACGGTTGAATGGTGAATGTTCAACATTTTTCCCAACTGCCGGTGCGACAGGTCAGGAAATTCCAGGTGTTTGGAAAGAATTTGTTCTCTCGACTCGCGCTGGTTCACCTCCATTTTCGTTGAATCGAAAAACACGACTTCGAGTTTGACAGCATGTAAACAATACACATCAATGAGAAAGTGTGCAAAATTTGGTTGATTTTTACCCAATGGTAAAAAAGTTCTGCCCTGTTGAATATGTCGCAATAATTTCGTTTTCGCCCATTATGTTTGTATATCATAAAAACAACTTACAATATACGTGCATTTTGGTTGTCTGGGCAGGTTCTCTAGATATCCTAGGATGAAACCAATTACCCCTTATCCAAACGCTTCACAGAACTCATATTTAGTAACTCGAAAGTAAAGCGCCTCTAGCGTTGAAATTCCCTATTAAACCGGAATTCAATGACACAAACACGTACAACAATTCTGTCGAAGACTGTGGATGTTTATCACAAGAAACAACTGAGATAGACCTCATTTGACGGTCCCAATTAATTGAAAAGATCCTCCAGAAAATGGTTGTATAAAATTACTGACTGAAAAAAAGTGTACACTTTCTTTAGCAATTTTTTTCTACGTGAATTTTTCTATCTTGAAAATATATAAAAAAAAAACATGAGATTAAGGCCGGACGACCTAACCTATCCTGAATATGAAGTGGTTAAGAAAAAAAAGGCTCATTAATAGTATAAAGAGTTGTTTAAGAATATGGTTCATACACACACGTATGATTAAATTTTGGTGATAAACATTAAGTATTTTTATTTTTCTGGGATGTTTTAGGTTATCCAAAATCCAAAAGTAGCTTTTAGGGCTATTTAAGAATATGATCTGCATTCGAACTATTATTTTTGAAAGTCAACAATTATTATTTGATAATTTTGAGATTTTCTAGGTCATCAAAACTCTCCCGGCGTTCAGAACTTAAGATCTAAAGTAGTAGCTATAGCTTTTTGGGCTAAGCAAAGTAACGCTACGTATTCAACCATATTCAGTGAATATTTTAGGACGTAAACAAACATTACGAGATAAACTGGGATGATCAGCAGTAGGTTTTTCGAGTATGTAAAGGAACAATATGTATTTAACAAAATTCGTTGAATAGTGTAGAAGGTCAACAGACATAATGCGACATTTTTGGGATATTCTAGGAATTGAAACTGTCCTTAAGTTCGAAACATTAGATCTGCAGTTGTAACAGTAGCTTTGTGGTCTATATAAAGTGACTATATGTATTCAAACATATTCAATGAATCTTTTGGAAGGTCAACAATCAATATGTTATTACTTTCTGGTCTACTAGGTCATAAAACTGTCCTGGCGCTCAGAAATTAAAATTTACAAATTTTTTTTGTTAAAAAAAATTTACAATTGTAACAATAACTTTTGGGCAATGTAAGGTCACAAAATATAATCAAAGATATTCAATTATTATTCTTTAAGGTCAACAAACATTATAAAGCAATATGAAATGTTTTGGGTCATCCAAACTATCCTTGAAATCAGAACGTACGACCTATAGTTGCAACAAAAACTTTTTGGGCTATGCAAAGCTACGCTGTGTATTGAAATATATTCATTGAATATCTTGGTAGACCAACAGACACTATGAGATAATCTTTTAGTTTTTCCAAACTATCCTGGAATTCAAAACTGAAAATCTACAACTGTAACTGTAGATTTCTGGACCAAACAAAGATATAATATGTACTTGACCAGTTTAAGTGAGTATTCTGGATGGATGGAACCGATATAATTAGATTTTTTGGGATGTTCTAAGTAACCAAAACTGCCCTTGAGTTAGGATCTACAGTCGTAACATTAGCTTTATAAACTATGAAAGGTGACGATATGCATTCAAACACATTCAGTGAATTTAAAAAGTCACCAGTCATTTTCAGATTATCTTGGGATATTCTAGTTCATGAAAACTGACTTGAGTTGAGAACATAAGATATTATATATTGTGACATTCATCTGACAACATGGTCTACATGAATATACAGATATACAGTAGTTCCACGGCCTTACAATACTACGATAACTATTCAAAAATATTCAATGTACATTTTGAAACGACAGACATCATAGAATAATTTTGTTATTTTTAGGTCATTCAAAGCTTAAGGTCTGTAATTGTAACAGTTGCTTTTTAGGCTATACAATACAAAATTAGTTTGTTTGACATGAATATCTGATAGAAACGTCTGCTCTAGTTAGAGTGCAAGGAACGAATAAAGGTTTATTTGAAAATCAAAGCTTACTATAATCAGTATTCAGATGCATCGCTTACTATAATCTAACATCCCCCCTTAAGCGGTATTTTTTGAATGCCCAACGTTTTCATATATTCAAGCAGTTTCGAGTTTGGAATCGATTTCGTGAAAATATCTGCTGCCTGCAAATTCGATGGAACATGACTCAGGGAGATGGTCTTGGCATCATTTTGTTCTCGTACATAATGGTGCCTTATATCGATGTGCTTACTCCTGGAAAAGTAGCCTACATCTTTCTCCGCCAGACTGATTGCGCTCTTGTTGTCGCAGTTGATCGGAACGGAAATTTCGCCACCATGGAGCTCTTGCAGGAATCCCTTCCACTATGCCGCTTCCTGGGTGGCAGAAGAGAGCGCCATATATTCGGCTTCGGAAGTGGACAGTGCTACGGTAGCCTGCCTCTTCGAGCTCCAAGAGATAGCACCTCCACCTAATCCACATCGCTGTATCCTTGGAAGTCCTGCTTGCAATCGGCCCGATAGGTCAGCTTGTAGTCCTTCGTCCCCTTTAGGTATCGTAGAATTCGCTTGGCCGCCGTCTAATGGGCAGATCCCGGTTCGTGGCTGAAGCTGCTGACACTCACCGCATGGCTAATATCTGACCGGGTGCACTGTGCCACAAACTGCAAACCACCAACGAGTTCCTTGAACGGAGTACCTCTCATCTTTTTTTTTTCTCTTCCGCAGATTCTGGCTGCATCGCTTTCGTCAAAATTTGGTTCACGTCCAGGGGTGTCGACACGGAATTTGATCCCTCCATTCGGAATCGTTGCAGGAGTTTGTCGATGTAATGCTCTTAGTCTATGGCTACCATGCCATCGGATCGGCTAACCCGCAGTCCCAAAATCTACTTGACGTCCCCCAGGTCCTTCATCTGGAACTCAGCAGACAGTTGATGCTTGATTTCGTCCACCAGGGCTTGATCTTTGGAAAACAACAGGATGTCATCCACATAGACGGAAATGATAATAACCTTCCCGCTGCCGAAACGGGAGTACCCGCAGGAGTCGTATTGGGTCGCAGGAATCCCATCGCCTTGAGCTTCCGACCCACCTTTTGGTTCCAGATTTGGCTCACCTGCTTTAGCCCGTACAGGGCCTTTTTGTGTCGGCACACCTTCTTCGGAACCAGCGCGTCCCGGAACCCTTCCGGTTGTTCCATGTAGATCTCCTCGCCATGAAGTTTTCACTGCAGGAATGCAGTCACCGCAACCATTTGGCACACCAGGAGATCGTGTTTGGCCGCCTTCACCAAGAGGTACCACCGGAGAATACGTTGCGTCGTAATCCTTGCCTTTGACTTGCGAATAATCTTTTATCACCAGTCGGGCCTTGTGTCGTTCGATTGATCCATCCGTACTCGTCTTCAGCGCATACACCCACTTGTTTTTGAGTGCTTTCCGTCCTACCGGTAGATCGACGAGTTCCCACGTGCACAACGACCGATGCTCGGACTCCATTGCGCCGATCCAGTCATCACGGTCCGGTCGTTCCAATGCCTGCTGAAGCGTCTCGGGTTCGCCAGTAATCTGTGGAGTAGAGGATGGGGGAAGCACACCGCTGCCAATCGAATTATTGCTCGACTTGTCTCTGACTGGGCGCTCCCAGTCACTATGCCCAGAATCGTGTTGCGGTCCAACAGCTTCTTCCTTTTCGTGTGACGGGAGCGCAGTGATGAACGTCACTGGCCTCACCTGGCCATGATGGTCCTGTGGAATGGCAAGATTCTGAGGAAGGATACTGTACGTCACCTTAAAGTCAGAATACTTGCTTGGTACTTCCTTTCAGCGTCCCTATCTTCGTCGGCCCGTTCTGGTTCGCCAGTCTGTTCCGGATATCCCCTCTCCTCGCTCAGGATGACCACATCGCGACTCACGAACACTTGCTTCATTGCTGAGTCGTACACTCGGTAACCTTTGAACAGTCAGCATACCCAACCAGGATAAACGGCCTGGAATTCGGATCCCATTTCTTCCAATTGACTTTCGGGACGTACCCCATCGCTCTTGATCTGAATACTCGTAAGTTTGAAACATCTGGTTTGTTTCCGGTGAATTCTTCAATTGACGTGATCTTCTTCCCTTTTGTTGGCGATTTGTTTATCAGGTACACCGCCGTTGAAGTCGCTTCAGCCCAGAACCGCTTGTCCAACCCAGCATCGAAGAGTAAACAACTGGCGCGTTCTTCGACCGTGTGGTTCATCCTTTCCGCAAGTCCGTTTTGTTGCGGATTTTAGGCCACCGAAGTCTCGTGACAGATGCCGTTTGCTTTCAGGAACTGCTCAAACTTGTTACCGACATACTCGGTTCCGTTGTCGGTCCGCAAACGCTTGATAGACTTGTCTGCCTGCTTCTCGACGTACGCTTTGAACTCCACGAATGCATCAAACGCCTCGGATTTGGACTTCAGAAAGTAGGTGTGCGTCATCCGGCTGGCATCATCTATGAAGGTAACAAAGTATTTGCTTCCTCCTAGCGACGCCTTCTCCATCGGTCCGCATAGGTCCAAATGGACCAGCTCCAGTAGTTCAATGGATCGCCTACCCACCGACTTGAACGGTTGCTTGTGGTACTTATCTTCAGCACACTCGACGCACGTTGGTATGTCCTGGCACAAACCTTCTACATCGGCATCCAATTTGACGCTGCCGACGGCCGGGACAGGAACTTCAGTCGAGTTGGCTACAAAAACGCTTTCCGAGACATCGTTCTTGTTGATGAGCGCCTGCTCGGATTTGAAGCATTTCACGCCGGATTTGTCCATCTTCCTCTGGAACTCCCTTCACGAGTCGCTAACGTCCCAGCAGCACCGCTTGATTTGACATCGGTATCCATGGCCAGAGATGGCATTTCGCACTAATGTGACGCCGGCGCGTGTGATTTGTACCTTCACAGAGGATACAACCATAACTCACCGCAGATAATGCTAAGTGCTCTTTTATTCGGTGGTAAACAGACAGAGTTAAACTGTGTGCCTGTGATGGGATGGCTTGGAGTGAGTGAGTCACTCTCTCTTTTAACCGACCGCTCACCACGCGTGCTCTCATCTGTCTTCGCCCACGTGCTCACGCCTGCGATCGCTGCCGCGTGCACTTGTGCGAGGACGCGCCAGTGCTCTTTCTGTGATTCACTGGTGCAGTTGATAGCGAAAATGTCGCCCGAGTTGTAAAAAATGTTCGAAAAAAGGAAGCGGGAAGAAACATTCTTCTTTCTTCCTTTGTTCTGTATCGTTTAAAGGAATTTGCAATCATTTCTGTAAATGAGTAGAAGAGCCCACGCCAGTGAGCTCACTGGGGCGCACGCGTCAGGAAGTTTATCTGCATTCGCTGCAGTGAATTTGAGAGCTCTTCTTCTCACTCTAGAGCGAACGAGTGTTGTGTGAATATAAACTATTTTTTCCACTCGCCTGTGCTACCCGCAGGCAAACACGGTGAATATAAACAAGAGAGAAGAGCTCTTGTTGAGGTTGAAGGTTGAGGTCCTTACTACACTAAGGATATGGACATCACTGTCCATGGCGACGTCTTGAAGAATTTTCGATTTCACCGTATCCACCGTGAGCTTGATACCTGAGGCGTCCAATCCTATGATCATTGGCTCGTAGCGTTTCGGCAGTCCCATGAGCAAAATCAACGACAGCCATTCGTCGTCCAAAACGAAACCAATTTCTTCTAGCTTCCAGCTCTTCAACGGACGAGCAATCTTCTAGCTCCAGCCTAGTCAACTTCCTCAGCAATCCAATCTTCCGGTACCGTCCGCAGTCTTGAAACGCCGTTTCCAGACTGTTCCAGGCCTGACAAGGCTGTAATTGTACGGTTCGATACTGAGGCAGATCGATGACAACGCTCTTTCCGACAAATCCTGGTCGACTTGAACACCTTTCGGGGGATCGACTGCTCGCCAGGTTCCCTCGTGGATCATCACAGAACTTAAGATCTACGTCATCATTCCGAACAACCCAATGAGATTGTACTTTATAGTTTTTTTTAAAGAAGTTATCTTATTTAAAAACAGGTGACGAACTAGCCCAGGAGGCTAAAAGTCACTCTAATTATTTAAAAACAATTTTTTTTCCTCACTGGTGATTTGAATTCCGTGAGTTGTATGCAATATTAAAGGATTTATTTAAGCTGAAAGGGATCTGATTCTAATAATGGCCACCATTATGGTCGACATAAGCTCCTCAACTGGTGTTTAAGACGCCACAAATCTTAATAAATATCGGATCGGTCCATCTGATATTCTTATTTCAAGTTTGCATTTTAAGCAAAGTTCACGATTGTTTGTTACTTTTTTGCAGAGATTTGTGCATCGAAAATCATGATGACATGATTGCAGAAGCAATTCTCTTTAAACTAACAAACTTTTAGCATTCTAAACATCTACCCAGGAGCGCAACCAGAAGCGCATAAATGGATGAAGGATAATGTAAAATATTCCTAGCGAATAGTAATATTCATAGAGTTCCGGGTAGTTAAGAATATCAAAACCCTCCCTCTGGTTGTGCCACTGCGTCTACCATTCTCACATGCAATAATTGAAAAATTTAAGAAAAGGTGGTTCAAAATCGAACTCACCGCCTACCAATTGTTTTCTCAATTTACCTCAAATGCAGCTCACCCTCTGCAATATCGTAAACATACACAAACACACACACACACATGACATACTAATAATCGATAATTTATTTGTCAAATGATTGTCTGTTCCCGGTTAATAATACATAATGCTGACGATGGAGTCGATTCGATTCAATGCACTCGTCGGAAGACATCTCTGAAGTGGCTCAGAGAAGAGAAGGGGACTGTCGTCGAGCAGCAAAAAGCGACAAAACCGACAATGTTCAACTCGAGTGCCATTGATTGTACTTCCCCGCAAGCCCTACCAATACGAGCAATGGGAAGGGGGGTGGAAGCTATATACGATCAGAACAACGACTCCTCCAGACATTCAATTGTACTGATCTTGGGGAAGTTCAATTGAAGCTGACTTGACGGACGAGGGGCGGCGATGCAGCGAAGACAGAAAAAACGACACAATACAATTGGCTACATGTCAATCAATGTTGGCTACCGTAAATCTCCCGGCTTGAGCGATGACTTGGGGGTTGATCGTTCATTGGAACCGTTTCGTAGGTGATCTTCGCGCAACATTCGAAACGTGTTGCCAGACTTCGGAAGTTAGGTTAGACTAGAAGTCATTTCTTCATCACCTTGCATTCTCCATTGAGCCCGGGGAAAGAATGCGCATTCCGAACTGAACTTGAAAAGCCATTCCGTTGAAAGCAATGTATCATCGCCGCTATTCTTCGGCCCAATACCTGCCGGTCTCTTTTTTTGTTGTCCAACCGACCGACGACGATCGGCCATAAATTAATGGAGGACATCATATTTTCCCTTTTGTTATCGAATCGGACAGTCCCGTCTGTGGCCGTCGTCGACGCCGACCGTCCAATAATGGAGGCCGGCAACCCAGGGCGGATGGGATGATCGGTTGAATTAATAAAGGAACATATTTTTCAACCGAAACCGATACCGCCTTCTCTATGTTGATGTTTTTTATTCTCTCTCTTCTTTCTTATGTTTTCAAATTCCGTGATGAAAGAAATGTACATAATCTAGAACGAAGGTTTATGAACGCATCGATCGAACATGTGGGTGCTTGCGCCCATTTTACCATGTTTTTCAGCTCGTTATGAGTTGGTTTTACGATCGGATTGGATCACCGTGGGATTTTCAATTTGATCGAGAATGATTGGAAGTTTCGCTGATCTATCTAGATCAACGATTTATTCCTATGATGGTTGCTCAGAATGCCAAATCCGCTAAATTTGTCACAGAGAACACTAACCATTAATTACGTAACGTTTTCAAAAATTACCAGTTCCGATCTACATGGACAGGAATACAAATATTTATTCATCTCCAAGATTACAGGGCTAATCCTGCCCAAAGCCGCTACGCAGACCGCGGCAGAAGATTGACACTGTAAGGGCGGGCCTTTTGAACAAGCAAAGGCACCATCTTTGTCCGTCCGTAGACCCTCGAGGCATCCTTCCGAAAAACAACAGCCCTAAAATCGCCACCAACAATAGCACCGTCACCGGGCAGGTGGATTAAATCCTACACCCAACCTCCGGTCGCTAATGATAGGTTTCCGATCGTCCTACCGCCATTTTTGGCCCTTGTCCTGCCATTCGAAATGCATCAGTTTCGCCCCAGTTTGGGATCGCTGTGCTTCTTCGCCTTCCAGTTCCCCAGCTCCGAGCGGCGACATTTCTCACACATTTGAGCTGCCGCGGAGCGATCGTGCAAAAATGATCAGCACTCGCCAGCATCGATCATCTTGGAACGTCAGACCGGCTCGGAGTAATCAATTTGTACCTCCAGTCCGAAGATGGCAATTTTTGGTCTCGCTATCAGCGCGCCGCGATCAGCATCATCATCATCATCATCATCATCAACAACAACCACGGCAACGCAACTGATCTACGTTGCCCGATGATGTTGTCGCTGCGGAGAAGCTGGGAGTCACCGTTTTAGTGTCACTTCCCAGCTATATCTAAATCGATCATAACTTGCCGTTCTGGCATGGTTCAAGTTTTTTTTTTCGCGTCATTATTGCCGTTTGGCTTCTTGGAAGAACACTTACCTGGAATCCGTCATTGTCAGCGGTTTTATGAGTCGACAGGTGGGAATTGTGGAAGGTTTTCAACTTTCCAACGTTCGCCGATTTCGCGAGAGTTCGGCCCTGGACCCGAAGACATAAAATCCCTCTGCGACAGCCACCGTAGAGCACTGGACGGCATTCAATCACACATTCCAAGCCTGGAACCCTTCGAGAGCGATAGGCCGCGTTTTCAAACCAGAATCGGTTTTACGTGAGGTGATTTTCTGACGCACTGCAGAAAGGACTCCGCTGGTGGGGAGGGAGGCAGCCAAGGGGTGATAATAAAAGTTAATTAATGTGCTTTCAGGTCCCAGTCAGTCAACCAGCCAGCCAGCCAGCAATGCGGTTGGTCATTAGAGAGATCAGTGAGACTTATAAACTCATCATTAAATCAATTATAATTACCAACCAACCAGTGCAGAAGTCCTCTGCGGGATGGATTTTTTTTTTGTCCACCTTCGAGCTCGAAACCGTTTGAGACTATTGGTCTCGGTAGAAATCGTCGAGAGGCAACTGCTCCGGCGGAGGTTTAATGATAATGACCATATATTATATCATTATCGTGATTGATAATTGCAAAAATATCTTTCTCGGCTGGAGTTCGGTCGGTGCGCACCGCACTTCCAGCAAAGAGATCTTAAATAAAATAATTACAATTCTGATCACAGAGGCGGAGATCTGGATCGATTTGGAGCCACACAGCAAGGTGAAACATTCCTGGGGACGGTGAACAGATTGCAAATGGTTGTGGGAAATGGAACCTGCTCCAATGGCGGTTGAGTTCTAATTAATGGCCCCGCCTGAAACGGAAACTCAAAATACAAACAAAAGATTATCCTCAAAGCTTCTAATCAAATCGGATGCCGCATGTTTGGCTTTGGTGCGAGTACCATATGTCCGGGTAATCGCGAGGATGGGCAATGGCAAATTGCGGCCGGCTGGAGCATGGATGCCGAGCAAATGGTGGCGTCGGCATCGCAGAACCATGATTAGAGGCCAATGTGAAGGCTCAAATTCGAGTGGAGTTTGTTTTTGGTTGGCTTCTGTTGTAGATTATGCAGGAATGGTTGTTGGAGCACAATTATCAGGTGTTTGTTATCCAAAGTAACAATCAGTAGGCTTAGAGGATGTATTTTAGTTTTATCATGGTTTTATGAGGGCATTCATTGATGCCTGCAGTTGTATGATAGTATTTTTAAGTGGTGGTTAGAAAATATAGACAGCAAGTGATCTTCAAACAAAGTTCAAATACCCATAATGAAACTTCAGTGTCAAAGGTTTGATGGCTGTCCTGAAGTGGCTTTGTATTTCTTTTTAGAACCATAGAACATTAAAAAAGTGTTTTATTGTCTTTTCCATAGCCATATTGGGTACCCAAGTAGCACAAATTGTTGCAATAGAGCATAAAAATCTCTTTTGAAACAAATTAGGAATAGTTTTGTTAGGCTATGTACCTCAAAATCATACACAATAGCAACGGAAAAAGCGCAAAGGGTGGAACTTATTTGCAACTTGACATTGAATCCTAGAGAGTTTGAGCTGTTTAGTGGAATACCTGTAACTAGAAATGAAAAGAAAAATTAGTATTTTCCATTTAATTCCAACTACCTTTGCCTATCTTGACAGATACGCGTATTTCGTCTACAATGTGCAGACTTCTTCAGTGTCTCTTACTAACCCAGTCGAGTTATTAGTTACTATCGAGAATTTGTTGGCGATTCTAGATGCCAGGGTTCACAAAACTGGTGATACCAATAAATTCAACTATTTTGAAGCCCTGAAGTACCCCTGGGAAGAACTTGATCCACAGCACTTGAGGAACCTGGTGGAGTGCATGCCGAACCGCCTGCAGCTGGTCCTGAAAGCCAAAGGAGGAAATTATTAAAATGCTTTCCGTTTACTTCAATTTATCTTCCCGGGAGCCAAAATAAGGTGAGCATTTTTTGTAACTGTTCTTTTGCAAGACAAATTGATTATTTTTCCTACGAGTCGAACTCTTATTTTATTATCATTCTATAGGTAAAACTTAAAAAGAACATGAAAAATAAGATCTCAAATATGACAACAGTGTGTTTACCTAAATTTGAACCAAATAAATGAGAGAAATTCAAAAAATGATGAGCTGGGCACTTTATTTTGCTTATCAGTGTATATATAAAAATGAATTTCTGTCTGACTGAATCTTATAGACTCGGAAACTACTGAGCTGATTGGCGTGAATTTTTTATGGAATGGTTTTTAGGGCCAAAAGAGGTTTTTTATGACAGTTACAAATGAACAAATAATACCAATGAAACACAAAATTCTGCATAACTCGAGAACTTATCAAGCAAAGGGAACCAAACTTGCCAGGTGGTCGTTTTTGAAGGAGAGAAATATTTCTAAACTGGTTTGAGATCCCTCCACCCTCTGGAAGGGGGGGACTCTCATATGAATGAAACACATTGTTCTTATACATTTTCACATATACAAATAAAACACAAATTTCTACATAACCTTCACTGAGTTCGGGGTTCCGGAGATGGTCTTCTAGCCTGTTACCTCAGAGTTACCCGATTCAGAGACGAATCAGCGCACATTGCATACGAGACGCATCATGGAAAGCACTTTGCAAGCCCCCGGTTGCTCTGCCCCAGTCACGCCAATTCCAGCCACCGCTCAGCATAGACGTCTCGGCCCCAGGGATGCCAGATATTTTTTTCAAATTTATAAAAGTCTGTAAATTTTTTTTTAGAAAATTATACTTCTTTCAACGAAAAGACGTAATAAGAGAGCGAGTTATGTCATTATCGCTATTTGTGTGATTATGTAAACATGTCTGCATCTATTTCTTGGATTGTATGCAACCTTACACTATTGCTTCATACTTTTAAAGTGACAATGAAGCTTGAAGTATTCGCATAGATGACACAATTTTCCATAGTTTTTTCCCCCTCTAACGCTCTTTCTAGTTTTGTATTTTAAAATCAAAATTTAGTTTTCATTAGATAAATTTAACAGACTTTTTTTTATTCAACAATAACCATTGATGTTGCGTACCATATTTTAATATGTTGTCATCATCACTCTTGATTATCAATATCATTATGGTCATATGAATGATTTTTGTATAGACTGCTTCTTCAGTTAGTCAGTGATTATCTCTTATATTTCAGGAAAGCTCTCTCCTGATCTTCTGCAAGGCTTTTTGCTTTATTCTGGGAAGTTTTCTCCTGAACTTAAAGCAAAATTCCTCATGAACTTCTTGGCAGTAATTCCTTATTTGCATTGAAATTCACATTTAAGAACACAACCTCACCTTCCAGAAACTTTTGAGAATTTTTTTCCTGAACATAGTAACTTTCTAACCTTATGATAAGTCCCATCCTGAACTACGAGGAAAGTTTCTTAAAAACTTTGAGAAAGTACTCTTCAGAATTTCTTGGAAAATCTTCTTAAGTTGCTAGAAGTTTCTTCCTGAACTTCTGAGAAGTTCTATTCTGAACTGCTGAAATAATCTCTTCTGAACTTCAGAGAGTCGAGTTATTAGTACGAGACACTGAAGAAGTCTGCACATTGTAGACGAAATACGCGTATCTGTCGAAGATAAGCAAAGGTAGTTGGAATTAAATGGAGAATACTAATTTTTCTTCTAAACTATAGTTTCAGAGAGTATTTTTCTGAACTTCGGGGAAGTTTGTTCCTGAATTTCTGAGAAATTCCTGCTTGAGCTACTAGAAAGATCCCCCTATAAAGGGTGTATTCGATAAAAATGGCACACAGAAAATCTTCTGTAACTTTTGAATCGTATGAGTAAAAACCTTGAAATTTGAGTAGATCTTATCCATAGTGTATTATTTACATCTGCCAAGTTTCATAGTTATACATTCAGTAGTTCCAGTCATGTCGTCGAAACAAGAAATTGTCCGTGAGAAAATTTTGTGCACTCACAATCAAAATCCAGGGGCGTCCCACCGGTGGATTGCAAAAAGGCTTGGAATTGCAAATATAACTGTGTTTCGTGTAATAAGAACCTTCAAGGAGCGTCTGAGTGTCCAAAGAAAGGAAGGGAGTGGTCGTAAAAGTGGTCCAATGGACAGTAAAATGGCCAGGAAAGTCGTACAACAATTCAAAAACCGTCCAAACATGTCAATTCGAGATGTCGCTAAAAAGTCTATGGTGTCAGTCGGTTTTGTGCAGAAAACCATGAAGCGTGCTGGGTTACATGTTTACAAAGTGCAAAAAGCCCCAAACCGGAATGAAAAACAAAAAATCACTGCGAAAACCCGCGCCCGGCAACTTTACACGAAGCTGCTCAGCAAATCCGGTTGCATCGTGATGGATGACGAAACATACGTCAAGGCCGACTTCCGTCAACTTCCTGGGCAAGAATATTTCGTTGCCAAGTCGAAGTTCGATGTTCCGGAGGATGTTCGAAAGAAGAAACTATCGAAATGTGCAAAGAAGTTTCTAATCTGGCCGGCGATTGGCGGATGTGGTGAAATAAGTGCTCCCTTCATCACTTCCGGAACAATAAACGGTGCGATTTACACGGAAGAGTGCCTTAAGAAGCGTCTCTTGCCATTCATTAAGAAGCACAAAGGATCAACTCTGTTTTGGCCTGATCTAGCATCCTGCCACTACGCTCGAAACGTATTGGAGTGGTACCGAGCCAACGGAGTCAATTTTGTGCCAAAGGATATGAACCCACCAAATTCACCGGAATTTCGTCCAATTGAAAAATTCTGGGCAATTATGAAAACGGAATTTCGCAAACATCCCGAAACTATAAAAACAGAGCTAGAATTGAAGAAAATTTGGGTAAAAACAACAAAAACACTGGGAAAATCGGTTGTACTAAATTTGATGGGTGGAGTGAAAAGGAAGGTGCGGGCATTCGGGATGGGAGACGAAATTGAATAAAACAAATGTTGTAAATCAAAACTCATTAGTAGTTCTTCATTCCCTGAAAATTTCAAGAAAATCCGATAATCAGTTTAATTTTGATGAGTATATATGTGTGTGCCATTTTTATCCAATACACCCTTTACTTCTGGAAAGTTTCTTTCTGATTTTATCAAAAGAATCTACCATAACTTCTGAGATTTTGTTAACTTCGAGCAGTTCTCATTCTGAAATGCTGGAATGTTTGATTCGGAACTTTAGGGAAGCTCTCTAGCACTTCTGGGTACTTCCAACTGAACTTTTTGTCTCTTCGCAACTTCTGAGAAGTCCTCTTGTGAAATTCTGAGGAGATCTTTACTGATTTTTTTGAAAAATTCCTTCTTGACCCTACAGGTGATGCATAGGTAGGTAGGTTTCTTCCTGAAATTCGGGGAAGTTTTTTCCAGAACTTATTCTTTCCATACTTCTAATTGGTCCCATCCGGCACTGAAAAGAAAATTTTATTTCAAAAAATTCAGGAAAATTCCCTTAAATTTGTTCTTGAAGTTTCTTCCTGGACTTCTTAGAAGCCTCTTCTGAACTTTTGGGAAGTTTTCTCAACGAAAGCTTTGGGAAGTTTGATCCGGAGCTATTGGAAAATTCATGCTCAAATTAGAAGGAAGTACCCTGGAAAGCTTCATTCTTTTCTCCTAAAGAATTTTAAGAGAATCCTTATTCTGAAATGCAGAATGTTCTCCTCTGAGCTTTGGAAAAGCTGCCAAACACTTCTAGGAAGTTCCAACTAACATTTCAAGAAGTTTCTTCCGAAACTTCTGGGAAGTTATTTCCTGAACTTAAGAGAAGTTCTTTCATCAACTTCTATGACGCATCGTCCTGAGGATTTTTTTTCCAGATTTTTTGAGAGATTATAGGTAGTGCCCTTCTTGGTTAGCTCCCGCCTGAAATTTGGGGAAGTTTTTTTTTTCTGAAATTCTGGGAAGTTCAATCTTCAATTTCTGGGAAGAAATCCAAAACCTCTGAAAAATTCCAAACTTCAGAGAAGTCCTCTCCATTCCACTTCTTCTTGAAGCTCTGATAAGTTCTCTCCTGATTCTTGGGGAAGTTCTGTCTTGAACTTCGGTAATTAATTTTTGAAGGTTCTTCTTGCATGAACTGCTTGCTCCCAATACTTCTGAGAAGTCGAGAGTCGAGTTATTAGTACGAGACACTGAAGAAGTCTGCACATTGTAGACGAAATACGCGTATCTGTCGAAGATAAGCAAACGTAGTTGGAATTAAATGGAGATTACTAATTTTTCTTCTAATTTATAGTTACTTCTGAGAAGTTTCTACCTGACCATAGGAGAAATTTTTGTTTCGAGGAAGTTTTTAAGTTTCTCAAATATGATTTGTTTTGTTGGGAACCTTGATTTTCGTTGTGACTTAATAGCAAAGGACCAATATTATCAACGCTTTGACATTATTTTTTCGCATGGGTTTGAACACGCGTGGAATTGAACACTAAGGGACGTAGGGACTCCATGTTACTCTCGAAAAGGGCCTATACAATACTTATCTCCGGGCCTATTGTGTCTCCAAGTGACCCACCGCCTTTGGTTCTTCAAGGAATTCTACTTTAAATTATACCTACGATATTTTAAAACATTTCAACAAAGCTTCTTACCGTATCTACATAATATGCTCCGGTTAAACACTATACTGCGTACTGTGTACGTTTTAAATCCGAACTTCATAGAATACCTTTATTTGAAATTTTAATAAATATTTCAAATGTCTGTAAGGACTGCAACATAAATAAAATGTCTGCTAATTGTCTGCATCGTTAAAAAAGTCTGCAATAAAAATGAAAAGTCTGCAAATTTACAGACATGTCTGTGAATATGGCATCCCTGCTCGGGACAATCACGATTTAGCTTCTCCTTTGCCTGATATTGCCTCGCATTCTAGTTGTGTCATCGGTACTTCGGCTGCCTCACCCGCACCATCACGCATATATCACGCAAACATCCACTTTCCCTACCGCCATCACGAGGTTGTCATTTATTTTCAGAATGTCGCTGGTATCAACAGCGATGTCAACGACTTCTGCTTAGCTACTTCGGACCAGCAGTGGTGCTACGACATCATCGTCCCCACAGAGACCTGGCTGGATTCATGCACATTCTCTCGTCAGGTATTCGGCAAAGAAAACGAAGTATTTCGATGTGACAGGAATGACGATAATAGCCGTGAAGCGACAGGTGGGGGCGTACTAATAGCTATAAGTACTAAATTTAAAGCGAAGGCTCTAGAAACCTTGCTTGGACTTGTTTGGAACAAGTTTGGACGTCGATCAAACTGGACGATCGTACATTATTCCTTTGTGGACTGTACATTCCACCCGACCGCATACGTGAGCATGACCTAATTGCAACCCATTGCCAATCGGTTTTCGCAATTTTAGAAAATGCCAAAGCAACCGACGAAGTTGTGGTGTGGAAATTATCTGACAGTGGGTTCTTATTTCCCGATGCCAATCATACTGTCATGCATTCCAATGCTTCGTTCCTTCTGTACAATTACAGCTCAGCTACACTCTCGCAAATTAATCATGCCACCAACCAGAACACCCGCAGCTTAGACTTCTGTTTCCGGAGCGCCCAAGACACTGATCCACTCTTATTCGAAGCTCCCTCTCCTCTAGTGAAACTAACTCTTCATCACCCGGCATATGTCATAGACAGACACGTTCCGTGGAAAATCTATCGTCATACGTCTCGTCCACCTTGGCAAACGAGCGAACTTCGTCGTTTAAAATCTGGCAAGAGAGCTGCCCTCAGAAAATTCACAAAGCACCGTACACTATCTCTTAGTCGCCACTATGTTAGGATGAATCACGAATACAAACAAGTCGCGAAACGTTGCTTTCTTCAGTATTGGCGTGGAATACAGAGAAAGCTCAAGTCACGTCCTAAAAAATTCTGGAAATTTGTAAACGAACAACACCTCGAAGTTGGCCTTCCGTCGTCTATGCCGCTCCACGGCAACAAGGCTTCCACCCCGCAGGGTATTTGCCAGCTATTTTCCGAGAAATTCTCTAGCGTTTTCACCGAAGAAACATTGAGCGTTGACCACATTAGGCTTGTAGCCAGCAACGTTCCACTTGCCGGTCAAACCTTGGGCCAAGTCGACATCAATGCAGAGATGATAATCAAAGTCTGCTGTGTACTCGAATTGTTTTACTTGCCACACAATCATACTTATGACATCGAAAGCTCTCAATTAATAACCGTTAAAATCATTTAGAACACTAGGTTGAGAGCAAGCAATAAGCTAATTGCAAAAACAATAACCTTGAGACGCTTAGAAAGAACGAAAGCTATCTGAATCGCATGGATGTCAACCCGGCAAAAATGCACGATTATCTCGTTTTCGCACAAGAAACAGACTATTTTATTCGAGAATGTCTCTTGGGCCCCGAAATTGAGCGAGTTAGTAAAGTCAAGGACCTAGGAGTAATTCTGCACTTCCAACTCACCTTTGAGCAGCATATCTCGTACGCTGTCGGCAAGGCCTCCTGCGTTCTGGGGTTCATCTTCCGGATTGCTGGAGACTTCACAGACATCTACTGCCATAAAAAGTTAAAAAGAATCTCTGCCGAGCTAGAGCTTGTCACTCGACGTCTTTGATAAGCCTTAGGTAATTACGTGACATTACCTTTTATTTGTTGTAATTACAATTGTTGAAAGATAATTTTCGAAAATTTTCAATTGATTAATTTCAACAATTTGAATATCTTTCAAAATACAGGGTGAGGAAATGTTTTTTATTACCAGTTCATTTATTTGTTCGTCTCAATCGTGTTAGCTTTACGGAGCCATAGGCAATGTTTGTTGGTTACACACAAAAAAACTACAGTATGTCCCATAAAAAAAGCGAAATTTTTCAATACTTAATTTTGGGTAGCTGTAAACATTATTTTTACTGTTTAAATGTGTGTGTGGAATCATCTGACTGTATACTCTGAGATAATGTAAACAAAACAGTAGTTCACGACTAACAAAGTTGAGACAAATGTACGCAAAAGAGGTTGTGACTAATTTGCTGCTCGCCCAAAAGCCCGTAAAACAAATTGCAAAGATTGTGGGATGTCACCTGGCTACCGTTTAACGTATCCAACGTCCACTCCTCGTTTGAACATGTCCACGGAAGTCGGGAAGTGGCCGTCCACGGTCCGCACGCACACCGAAGGTCATCAGATCAGTGAGAGACAAAGTGAGGTGAAATCCTATAAAATCGATCCGGAAATTGACTAAGGAAGCCGATATTTCGGTTGGTCAAAGATGTTTTGAAATTTTCGTCCAGAGCAAGAGTAAAGCGTCACCTTGTAACGGACCGAATCAAACAACTACGGCTGGAGCGCTCGAAAAGTTTGGTGTCAGCATTAAAAAAGAAGCATACCATCATCGTATTCTCCGTTGAGAAAATGTTCACTATTGATCCCGTATCTAACACACGTACAGACAGGATTATTTCATCGAAGAAGATGGAGGATGTTCCAGAGAACGTGAAACTCATGTATACAACGTTAAATGGCTTGGAAATGCCTCCAGTATTTATCAAAGCTGGATTAAAAGCTAATACCGAGGCTTACATGAACATTTTGAAGGACCACGTTCTGCCATGGATGAAAGCCAACTTAGGAGCACAGCAACACGTCATTTTCCAACAGGATGGAGCACCGTGTCATACCTCAAAAAGGACTCAAGCGTGGCTGAAGGAAAACATGGCACATTTGGCCTTGTAGCAGCCCGGACTTGAATCCTTTGGATTACTCAATACTCAATATGAACGTTCTCACCATATTGTTGGCGCCCTGAAAGCTTCCATTACCAAGGCATGGAACTCGATGACTGACTGATAAAGGGCGATACGGTCAAAATTTGGTCAATATCAACTTGACGTATTTCTTTCAATTTTGCATTTAAAAAACCTGAACACCCCTCATTTTGAAGGTGTGTGTGTGTAGAACGTTGCTCCTATTTTGATTTTGGAATTCACTCTTCAGTTGTCAAAATGCCGTCCAAGCAAGAAGAGCAGCGTATCAAAATTTTGCTCGCGCATCGCGAAAATCCGAACTACTCGCACGCAAAGTTGGCAAAATCGCTAAAAGTTGCCAAATCAACCGTTACAAATGTAATTAAAGTGTTTGGGGAACGTTTGTCGACAGCCAGGAAGTCTGGATCGGGAAATCGAAAACCGGAAGCCGCTGAGACGACAAAGAGAGTTGCCGGTAGTTTCAAGCGAAACCTAACCTATCTCTCCGAGATGCCGCAAATAAGCTGGGTGTATCGTCTACAACCGTGCATCGAGGCAAAAAACGAGCCGGACTATCGACTTACAAGAAGGAAGTGACTCCAAATCTCGATGATAAACAAAATACGACGGCCAAAGCGCGATCCCGGAGGCTGTACACGACGATGCTGACGAAGTTTGACTGCGTGGTAATGGACAACGAAACCTACGTCAAAGCCGACTACAAGCAGCTTCCGGGACAGGAGTTTTATACGGCAAAAGGAAGGGGAAAGGTAGCAGATATTTTCAAGCACACGAAACTGTCAAAGTTCGCAAAGAAATATCTGGTTTGGCAAGCCATCTGTACCTGTGGCTTGAAAAGCAGCATTTTCATAGCTTCCGGGACTGTCAACCAAGAAATTTACGTGAAAGAGTGTTTGAATAAACGTCTGCTGCCTTTCCTGAAGAAACACGGTTGTTCCGTACTGTTTTGGCCGGATTTGGCATCTTGCCATTACGGTAAAAAGGCCATGGAGTGGTACGCCGCCAACAACGTGCAGGTGGTTCCCAAGGACAAGAACCCTCCCAACACGCCAGAGCTCCGCCCAATTGAGAAATACTGGGCTATTGTCAAGCGGAACCTAAAGAAGACCAAAAAAACTGCTAAGGACGAGCAGCAGTTCAAGGCAAACTGGCTTTCTGCGGCGAAGAAGGTGGACAAGGTGGCTGTACAAAATCTGATGGCAGGGGTCAAGCGTAAGGCCCGGCAATTCGGATTTGGAAAAGCGAGAGCCTAACTGAATATTTTTCCTGAATTTTATACTAATTGAACTTGAAAAAGAAATTTAATTTAATTTTTTAAATAAACGATTTCACCGATTTACACGCGTTTTCCCTTGACCAAATTTTGACCGTATCACCCTTTACATTGAGAAGATATGCTCTCGATTCCGTTCCCGTTTGGAGAAGGTTATCGAGAAAATGGTGGGCACTCTCTCTGGGGCGATTTTAAGACACCTTCTTATTGTTCTTTTGCCATTCTAGCCGTCTGATTTTGTTTACTGATCCACGTTGACATAAATGCGGCGAACTATAACAACGCACGAACGCGGGTATCCATTTCCATCGGTTAGTCGTTCCTGATTTCGTTATCCACCGATCAACAGATTTCTCCGTTAATCTTCCAGGACCTCTAGCGTACCCAATCCATTCACACCTTCAGCTTCTGATCCTACGTTGGCTGTACCTCCGGTTACTGCAGATCCGTACGTTTTCTTCAATCTATCGCCCTGTTCCTTTTCTTGCCGACGCACTTTCAGCTGATTCTTAGCATTCCGCTTGGGACAAGAAGCTATCGGGTGTTCCACTTCTTTGCAGATGAAGCATTTGTCCTTGTTGCCTTGGTAATACATTTGTCCTTTCCGGTTGGTGAAGTGCAGCCATTACAGGACTTCCTACTTCACATCCATGTACGCGCCGCGCACACCAGTGTAGACGCGAATGCCCAGCTCGGCCGGAAACATCTCCCGCACGATGCGTTTCACGTTTCCATATTTTGACAACACCGTAAGAATCTCCTTGTCGGGAATCTCTGGTGAGAGATTGTAAATTCGCACATAGGAAATGTGATCCTGGGCATGTGACATGTGTACTTTAACCCTTTTTCCATTCCTATTATGGAATACCAGCTCGTCAGAGTTGGCGGTCAGCTCGTGACTCGAACTTGACGAGAAGGGAATTTTCATCTGCTATCCTATATGTAGCTTCAATTTCATCAAACTCCGCATAATTTGCCACTTCGCCTAAGGTGTGTTTATCCGCTCCATTGTCGAAGGTAAGTTGCACAGTACTCGCAAATAGATGTAACAAAAGCGACCAGGTTGATGAAAAAAAGTCAACCGTACAGGAAAGACTCGTAAGATGGAACACGATCCGTTTTTGCTCTTAACATGTATAATTTTTATTTTTTCGCGGATCCAAAGACATCTTTCGAAAGAGAAACCAAAAGGCTCCAACTTTGCCTAAGAAACTGATTATTTATAATCATCAAAAAAAAATTCGAAATCCCTCGAAAATTGCAGTTTCAAAAAATGGCTTGTAAGATAGAACACCCTCAAATAATCCACATAAACACTGATATAATGAAGTAAAACAGGAGGATTCCGAAAATTTATTGAAATTTATTGAATTTAGCTAGTAATCAGAGCTTAGAACATAAAAATGATAATGAATTTGAAAATAAAAAAAAATAAAAAAATAAAAGTTCTAAAAGGATGTAGATCCACCAAATTATTTTATATACGCTTTATTGTTGATTCCATGACATTTCCAAAAATAAAAAATATCATTCATTTTTCGTTTTAAAACGAAAAAAAAAATTGAATTCTAGAAGGTTTGAGCTGTTAAGTGAAATACCTGTAACTAGAAATGGGAAGAAAAATTAGCATTTTCCATTTAATTCTAACTGCCTTTGCTTATCTTGACAGATACGCGTATCGAATGAGTGTATTCACTCCAAAAGCAAATGAAAATTGAAGAATTGTAAAAAAATGAGGTAAGCACTTGACAGCGCGATAGTGTTGTCGCTGTGAATGTCAAAAGTGGCGCTGTTGCATCTTACAAGCCTTACCAATCGAAAGCAGAATGAGAACTGCGGTGAGGAAATATTATCCGTGTTTTTTTTTTCTCTTAGAGCATCTCCAGGAGTGTTGTAGTTCTAGATTCATTTTATATGTCAGTTATAATTTTTTTTCTTGGGAAAATATATAACAAACATACCCTCTCTTCAGCAGCAGTTCCAAATGTTGTTCTAAACCTAAAAACTTGAATGTGTGGGTATAATTGATTTTTTTTAAATAATCATTTATTTGTACAGGCTCAATGAAATTTACTTTACAGAGCCAAATTTTCATACTTTTATACATCATTTATCTTAAAACTAAAGTTAGGAGGGAAGAGCCGATTACTCGCGGCGGTCTCGAGATTAATAGGAATTACAAATTACGGATGGGAAAGAGGGTGAGAATTTAAATTATGGTTTACATAACATATTAAATTTAAATTCTAAATTATCTAAACACTTATAACTATACAATTTATGGTTTTCTTTTGACTTGAACATTTTTTGAAAAAGAAAAAAAAAACACACACATACACATATAAAAAAAAACTTAAAGTAAACATACAGGTTAATTTTTCACGAAATAGGAAAAGACATTGAAAATGACTGACGAATGGTACGAATTTATCACCAGAGATTTTTGAAGATACGACGGATTTGGATTTAACTTTTCAGCTGGTTTAGGGCAAGTAAATGAAAATTTTCTGTTAAGGTGTAACTCAACTAATTCATCTAAACAGAGAGAACGAATCCTCCATTATGAATTTCTAGAATCCTCCATAGCTATTGTCTAATTCGAGATTTTTTTTCCGTCGCATAGAAAACTGCGAAGAAGCCTAGAAGCGGCTACGCTCATAACCAGGTCGTCGTTATGTTCCACGGAACTTTGAATTGATGATAATCGACCATTATTTCTCACCGACATCTACACTCAGCGAAATTAGCTTTCGATATCCATAAGATTGCATTATGATTATTTGCTATAAGAAATCAGGATGAATTTTATAAACTTATCTTATGAAATATGATGATGTCGAAAAAATAGAAATATGGAGCAACCTGGATTCGAACCTTGAACATTGAGGTTATGGGTCCAGTGACTTGCCCACTAGTATAAATCAACACTTGTAATAAGGAAAGCTTAAAGGCGTTGTTGTTGTACGCCGAGTGAAACAAAATCCATTCATAAGTCAGCCTTATAAAATTCCATGGTATCGTTCATAAGTTCAACCTTATGAAATTCTTAAGACTATTTGGCGAACGAAGATTCCGGAAGCCAAAGGCCATGTCTTTGCGCGTGCTAGAAGGAGTGACTGCACGTAATGATTACTTCCGTTTAAACTGTAATGCTGCTGGAAAACCGGGATTGAGCGCTATGCCACTGATGATTATATTCAAATCGCGATTCCTCGAAGCGAACGAAACAAAAGGAATTCTGCCACACAATTGTAGAAATATATGGAGAATATTACATGCGATCACCAAACCAGCCTGACAAGCTTCGTCTGGCACAGGAGAATGCAGATCGAGGCTTCCCAGGAATGATAGAAAGCATGCACTGGAAGTGGAAAAACTGCCCGGCAACTCTCAAAGGTAGGCATTGTGAAATATGTTATCCATTCGTGTAGTGGGGTATGTTTTATTCCGGATAAGGATCCTCTGAATAATAAGTAATGAATATGGTTTGCGACATATCAAAAATTAATCTTTAATAAAACAAGCGCAATGAAGATGTTTGATTTCCAGTGTGCTCCAGTAACCTGGTTTTATCGGGGAAGTGGTATAAAAGATTAGCTCGTAGAAGTGCCCAGAAATCCGTAGAACTTACAATAATTTCGCAGCATTTCTGAGAAGTGCAGAAAACTTCTTAGAAATTCATAATACTTCCAAGACTTCCGTACAACTTCTCTGAAAAATCTGAAGTTCTGCAGACTTTTCGGAAGTTTTAAGGATTTCTCGTCTTTTTGGATATTCTACAGACATCTTGAAAGTTATGTGAACTTCTTGAAAGTACTACCGACGTCTTGAAAGTTCAAAGGACTTATCGGAAATTCTACGAATTTTTCGGGAATTCTATGGACATCTCGAAAGTCCGGTGGATATCTCGAAATTATACGGACTTCTCGGAAATTCTATACGTACATCTCGGATGTTTGAACTGGGGCTTTCGGAAGTTCTGAAGACTTCTCGGAATTTCCGTGGATTTTTCGGAAGTCCTATGAATTTTCCGAAAGTTCTACAGACTTCTCGTAAGTTTTGCGAACTTCTCGAAAGTTCTACGGATTTGTTGTTGTGCTCAACAGACTTCTCGGAGGTTCTGCAGACTTTTAAAAAAATATGAGTGCATTTCGGGAGTTCTCCGGACTTTTCAGAAATTCTGTGAATATCTCGGGAACTCTACGGCCTTCTTGGAAGTTATATGAACATTTCAAAAGTTCTGCGGACATGTTCTAGGACATCTCGGATGATCAACGGACATCTTGGAAGTTCTCGTATATTCTACGAACATCTCGGAAGACTTCAGAAGTTTTAACTACATCTCGGGAGTTCTGTGGTCTTTCCGGCTGCTCTACGGACTTCTCGAAAATTCTACGAACTCTTGGAAAGTTGTGCGGACTTCTCGGAAGATCTACGAATTGCTCGTAGGTTCTACGGATATCTCAAAAGATCTACGGATTTCTCGAAAGCTCCACGGACTTTTCGGAAGTTCAAAGGACATCTAGTTCTGTGCACACTTAGATTGTTTTACAGAAATCTGGTAGATTGTTACATTTTGACATATATTTTCAAATTCACCGCAAGTTTGTGAAATTTCACCGAAATCCAGTAAATCGAATTACCGAACGTTCAGCTGTTGAGATTTTGGATAATCTCGAATATGAGTGCTTTTCCTCTAGTGCCGTTCTATGCATAACTGCGTAGAACGGCAATATATAGAAGGTAAATAGAAGGTAAGAAGGCAATATATAGAAGGTAAATAATAAAATAAATTACCCGAAGGACTTTGGCAACTGCAAGGTGCCTCCTTTACAGGTGATTCTGATACATTCATCTCGGTGTTCATAAATTTCGGACACTGCTTCAGCACCTCATAACACTCGAGGAATTTAAACTCCTCTTTGTGGTTCGTCTTGAACAGTTCCAGTGCCATATTATGTTTGTCTGTGGACGATGCACTGATTTTGTTCAGGTGTTGAACAGATTTTACGCACCCGGAAAATTTCATCACGACTGATTGCACCAAACCTTTGCCGAAGCTTTAAATTTACACACTGAACCAAAAAAATACACTTTCAAATCAAAAACATAATTTTCGTAGTAGATAATTTTCCTTTTAATTTAATGAAAAATAACTACTTTTTAGAAGTAAAGTGCAAAACTTTTAATAAAACCATATCCCTTTTTTGTGTGTATATATGCATGCTATTACAGCCTCGTGGTTACTTGGGTACTTTTTACCGAAATTGCTTGCATGCAGTTCAATGAGAGCATTTTTAACCAAATTTAGATGAAATATAACGATAAAATCTGTAAATCCACTTTACTGAAAAAATAAGTAAAATCAAACGTTTTGTTTCGGTAAATTATACCAATACTTTAGGTTTTGCTACGAAAACCTAATTTTCGGTAAAATGAAAACCTTATTTTCGGTAATCTTATCTTAGCGTGTAGACACTAACACAATGACAAAAAATATATAACTTGGATGAAAAGCGTTTCAAATTTGAATAAAAATAGAACAACGTAGTATTCCAGTTTTAAATTTTAACATGAAACTGTTCGAAATTATCTAACTAGAACGCCTTGCTGAAGTTGCCTGTGTTATAAATCCAGTTCTATTTTGTAACGACCATACACTCCTGGAGATGCCCTTAGTGTATAGTTCGGATTTGACAGATGCTGAAATGAGCACACCTATGGCGTATTTTACCCTGCACTCTCGTTTCATTTTACTCAATTTTTGAGTACAATTGTATGCCATCTCTTTTACGCACACGGAAATGTTACTCAATTTTCGTTAAAAAATGGCTCAACTCAATTTTTGAGTTTATCCACATTTTAACGAAAATTGTGTAACATTTTCCGTGTGAGAAAAAGAGACAGCATACAATTGTACTCAAAAATTGAGTAAAATGAAACGGGAGTGTGGTTCATTATAAACAATAGCACAAAAGAGGCGGAAAAATAACTACGAAGAGCCCTCAGATCTGACGAACACTTCACGGTGAAATCAAAGTACCCAGAAATGGGTGTTTTTTCACCCACCTTGGAGATAAGTGAACAGACCAAAAGGGTGGGTAAAAAGGTTTTACCCATAAGTGCGAACAATGGGTGAATCTCCTTATGGTAAGCGCTGCCATTATTCGTAGGCATCTACGAGGATGATCTATAGAAGATAATGGCAATGTACTTGAAATATTGCATTATTGCATAACTGCATTGTTGTATTCTTGCAGGAACTATGTGAAATGGTATAAGACTTGTACTTGTACTTTTGATAAACTCTGAATGATTTAAAATATTGACGAAGTAAATTTTCACTCAGGAAACAGTTAAAAAAAACTCACCTCTTGAACTACATGAAGCTGTTTCAAAGTGGGTACTTTTACCTCCCATTCGATAATTTGAAATCATCCATCTTTTTGACAGCTTAGCACATAGCTGCCGATGGTGAGTGATTTTCATACATTTAAGACGTGTAATCTCAAATGTCTGTGTTCGTCAAAGTGTCAATCGAAATTCTAGACGGTCAATCCGATAAATGTTAAAATCATTGAAAAACCCCATATCAGTGCGAACTATTCTTTATGAGGATGTAATATAACGTTCTTATAAATGTTCAAAGAACCACTACCCAAGTGACAAGATGCTTAGTTTCTGCCTTGCTTCCGACATTGGAATCATACCTTAAGCAATTGACTGTTTCATGGCCCCTCATTGCATCGATCATATCTTTCGATGGATAATTCATCGAATCAGGTCGGAGATATGATCACTGTATTACAATGGAACTGCCGTAGTCTGGTGCCTAAACTAGACTCGTTCAAATTTTTAGTTCGCAATTCCGATTGTGATGTATTTGCTCTTTGTGAAACATGGCTTTCTTCAGACAATGAACTCAACTTCCACGATTTTAACATTATACGCCTGGATAGAGACGATTCTTATGGAGGAGTGCTGTTAGGGATCAAAAAGTGCTACCCTTTCTATAAAATTTCCCTACCAGCTCTTTCAGGCGTCGAAATCGTCGCTTGTCAAGTAACTGCAAAGAATAAAGACCTTTGCATAGCTTCAGTTTACGTTCCTCCTCGAACTTCTATTAGCCGCAGTCAACTCTGGAATTTAGTTTCTATTCTACCGTCCCCTGTATTGATTCTGGGTGACATGAATTCCCATGGTACTGGGTGGGGGGACCTATATGATGACAATAGGGCGGCTATATTTTACGATTTATGTGACGATTTCAATTTGTCAATTTTGAACTGGTGAAGTGACACGCACCTAAACCTGCTCAAGAAAGCAGACTCGACCTATCTTTCTGTTCCAGATCGCTTCATTGACGTCGGGGTCCTCAATGATCCCCATGGTAGCGATCCTTACAATCATTATTTCAGTGTGGCTCACCTCAGAGCATCTCGAGTTCCGTTCGACCTCAAAGAACATCGATTGGCAAAAATATGACGGCGGTAACAATGGTACTGAATCCGTCGATATACTCCACGTTAAAGAATATCGATTCCTTGCGATCTACAAAAGTTCATTGAAGCACAAAAGAAAAGTTCCAAATGCACCCTTCAAAGGAGACCAGCCACACCTGGCTGGGACGATGAATGCACAAAATTGTATTTGCAAAAATCTGACGCTTTCAAAGCTTTTCGTAGACACATGACTTCCACTCACTTCGAGGAATATTCAAAGCTTGAAACACAGCTAAAACAACTTGTCAAAGCAAAAAAACGCGGTTATTGGCGAAATTTTGTCGAGGGACTCTCACGAGAAACCTCAATGACCACCTTGTGGAGGGTAGCTCGCAACATGCGTAACCGCTCATCTACTAATGAGAGTTATGAATACTCCAACCGATGGATATTCGATTTCGCGAAAAAGGTCTGTCCGGATTCTGTTCAAGCAAAACATATTTTCCGAGAAACATCTCCAAACGGCGGCTCTCTAGACAGACCATTCACAATGCTGGAATTCTCTATGGCTCTTCTATCAACAAATAACTCCTCACCCGGATGCGATATGATAAAATTCAATCTTCTGAAAAATCTCCCAGATATCGCAAAAAGACGCTTGCTGGACCTATTTAATTCCTTACTTCGAAACAACATCGTACCGCCTGAGTGGAGACAGGTCAAAGTAATAGCTATTCAAAAGCCTGGCAAACCAGCGTCTGATCATAACTCATACCGTCCGATTGCTATGCTTTCGTGCATTAGGAAATTGTTGGAGAAAATGATCCTTCGAAGGCTCGATCACTGGGTCGAATCAAATAACTTGCTATCAAATACACAGTTTGGGTTCCGTAAGAGCAAAGGAACAAATGATTGTCTTGCGCTGCTTTCCTCAGATATTCAACTGGCCTTTGCGCACAAGGAGCAATTGGCTTCAGTATTTTTGGACATTAAGGGGCTTTTGATTCAGTTTCCATTGAAATCCTGTCAGAAAATCTGCAGAGATGTGGACTTCCTGGAATTTTAAATAATTTTTTGTACAATTTGTTGTCAGAAAAGAAAATGATCTTCTCACTTGGAGAACTGACCACTTCCAGAATTAGTTACATGGGCCTACCCCAAGGCTCATGCCTCAGCCCCCTTCTTTATAACTTTTACGTCAAAGATATTGACAATTGTTTGGCAGAACAATGCACGCTAAGACAACTTGCTGACGATAGTGTGGTCTCTTTAAGAGGCTCACATGCCGTCAACTTGCAAGGACCATTGCAAAATTCCCTAGATAACCTATCTTCTTGGGCTAGGAGTCTGGGGATTGATTTCTCACCGCAGAAAACTGAACTGGTAGTGTTTACTCGAAAGCGGTATCCAGCCCAACTGCAGCTTAATATTTTGGGCAGAAACATTACCCAATCATTATCTTTCAAATACCTTGGGGTCTGGTTTGATTCAAAATGCACTTGGAATGCCCACATTACGTATTTGAAGCAAAAATGCCAGAAAAGGATCAACTTTTTCCGTTCAATTTGTGGCACATGGTGGGGTGCTCATCCGGGAGACCTCATAACTCTTTATAAAACAACTATTCTCTCTCTTCTAGAGTATGGCTCTTTCTGCTTTCTCTCGGCAAGGAAAAGTCACCTTATAAAATTGGAACGAATTCAATATCGTTGTCTGCGTATCGCTCTTGGCTGTATGCACTCAACGCATAACATGAGTCTTGAAGTTCTGGCAGGCGTAAAACCCCTCCAGAATCGGTTCTGGGAGCTTTCGCTCAGAATATTAATCAAATGTGGAGTGAAAAACGCATTTGTAATAGACAATTTTGAAGAAATGTTAGGGCTGAACACACAATCTCGATTTATGAGAATTTACCACCACTACATATCGTCGGATATGTGTCTTCCGTGCTATACTCCAGACCGTGCTCACTTCACCTATAGAAGCTCCACAATTCATTATGATCTTTCCATGAAACAAGCATCTCATGGAATTCCGGAACAACTTCGTTCTATTATTATTCCGCGTATTTTTATTGAAAAATATCAACACATCAATTCCGAAAAAAAAGGTTTTTCATTGACGGGTCTCGCCTCAATGGATCCACTGGCTTCGGTGTCTTCAATGAAAACTCTAGCGCCTTCCACAAACTTCAGGAACCTTGTTCTGTTTATGTTGCTGAGCTGGCAGCAATCAACTTCGCATTGGGGATGATTTCCAACATGCCCACAGACCATTACTTCATCTTCTCGGACAGCCTCAGTTCGATTGAGGCTCTTCGGTCGATGAAACCTAGTAAACACTCATCTTATTTCCTTTCAAAACTAAGGGAACAGATGAGTGTGCTGGTCGAAAGATCATATTTGATCACCTTTGTATGGGTCCCTTCACATTGCTCAATCCCAGGCAATGAGAAAGCGGACTCGCTCGCAAAGGTGGGCGCCCAGGAAGGCGATTTGTATGATAGACAAATTTCACACGATGAATTTTACCATTTAGTACGTCAGAGTACCCTTTCGAGTTGGCAAACCGATTGGGACACCGGAAATCTAGGACGGCTGTTACATTCCATCATTCCTATTGTTTCATCGAGGGTGTGGTTTAAGGACCTGCACGTTAGCCGTGATTTCATCCGTGTGATGAGTAGACTTATGTCCAACCACTACCAGTTGGATGCACATCTCTTCCGAATTAATCTCGTGGACAGCAATCTTTGCCGGTGTGGAAACGGTTATGATGACATCGATCACGCAGTCTGGCAATGCACGGATAATTACGCCGCCAGAACACGACTTTTGAATACCCTAGAGGCCCAAGGAAGACAACCTTATGTTCCTATAAGAGATGTGTTAGGATCGCGCGATCTGTGCTATATGCAATCGATTTATGTGTTTCTTCAAATGTCTAGTATAAGAGTTTAATCTGCTTGTGTTTTTGTTTTTCTTTATTCATTAGTTTGTGTTTGTTTTGTTCCGACATCTTGAGGAGTCTCATCGTCGCCCAATGGTAACCACAACCGGCCGAACACAAAAATGGAGCCCTGACCATTCCGCACCAAGTTATAGTGCTAGCGACAACTATCTGATGAGACTGCAGAACCCTATTTCCATGTTCCTCTGTCCAACCCATCCTCCAAAAATGTCACCTATTTTAACCTCGGGTAAACCGCGAGTAAACGGCCCAAGTCCTACTAATACTAGTATTAAGTCATCATATTATACAAAAACAATGAAATATCGGCTCCGTAAAGCTAACGCAATTGAGCCTCCCAAATAAATGAACTAGTAAAAAAAAAAAAGTGACAAGATGAAAGACAATCGATATCGGAAAGCAAATACTTTGATGAAGGAGTTCGGTAATGGGTGTCATCGTACAATTTTATTCAGCGATTAGACATTTTTCACTGTGGGTGGCTGGTTGAGAAAAGCGTCAAAATTAACCAATCAGTCTACTAGATTCAAACGGACATTGTACGTGCACCATGGGTACGTACACATTTTGGCAAGAGCAAATGGAAGTCCAACTTTCATAACCTGAATCCAATGGATTACTCCGTCTAGTCCATTCTTGGGTTCAGAGCCTAGTATAAGCCACACACATCGTTGAATCATTTAAAAGTCTGTCTAACCAAAGCCTGATGGTATATATATATATATATATATATATATAGTATATATGTATATATAATATATATATATATATATATATATATATACGGAGGAACTAACGTGATTTCCCTAAGCGATTGAAGGCGTGTGTTGTATTCAGCTAAAGAAGGAAATTTTGAGACATCGATGAAAATTTTACTATCTATGTTTGTAATGTTTCCATACATACATTGCTTTTCAATACACGATCAATCGCGATATGGCGATATGACTAAACCTGAATAGTCGAATTATTAGCGAATTATTTCTCAAATTTTCGGATGACCTTCTACTCTTGCTGTAAGAAGAAGTAAACGTCAAAATCACAGCTAAGATCTTGTGGTTTGGTCATCAAAGAAAGGCTAAAGACTAAAGCTTCAACAAACACCAGATACTTTAGAACCATCATGAAAAAATTGTTTTGCTTTCAAAATAAGACTTTCATAATTATACGTTTTATCTGGGATAAGTCAAGAATCCACCCATACAAAATTACCACAACCTATTCCCTCACGCAAATTGACTGAAAACTTCACATCCATAAAGAATCTCTTCCCCGGTTTGAAAACTCCGGAATCCGATTAAAAAGTCAAAATATTGTCCGTTCTTGTTTGGCCAACAAACCTGCGCCCCGTTGCCATTCTCTGCGCCCCGCCGGCTGCCGTGACGAACCGAAAGTCTGAGGATTCCTTGGAAAATATTTACACTTTTTCGAATGCACCCTTAGAAGGTAAGTCTCCATTGCCCGAACGCTGAGGCTGAGAACCGTAACAGATTGACCCGCATAAGACGACGACCCGGAGATCCTGCCTGCCACAAAGTTAAATGATCCGGATCGGATACGTCCAAATTGGATAACAAGTGACTGACAGACACCGAACTCCCACCCAAACGAAGCGAAATGAGCAAGAAGAAGAAGACGGAGAAAACTTTGGAAAAGACCCAAACAAGGAAGAAGGATTTAACGCATTGACCTTCTCGGATGGCTCATAGCCCAGTGCCTGCCAAGGTGGGATCAATTTCGGGATTTCATGCCTGTCGCATTTCTTCGGGGCTTTTGGCAATTTGCACACGCAACAGCAGAGGCCAGGCGACATTCGAGGGATAATAAATTTCGTTTCTGTTTTTTTCCTTTTCGGGCAGGAACAAAACAGTCCTAGCGAGAGCCTTCCTCTCCCAGCCGAAGAACAAAGGCAATTATCAATGGTCAAGGATGAAAAAGGTGGAAATGAGGTGCGCATGTTTCGGGTTTTTTGCGGACCGGGGATCGATGGGAAGAGGAGGGGAAAATTTCGCCTTTCTCTGCTTCGTCCCGGGGAGGAAATAAATTTGCCTGACAGGTTCAATTTTCGGTTTTATGTGTTTTTTCTCTTCCGCCTGATCCCGGCAGTGCTGTTCGAAAACACTTTCGATGAATATTTATTAACCGCAACGAGCCGGCAAGGAGGGAGAAAAAAAATGGTAAACGGTGTTGGCTCAGCTTTGAAGCAACAGCAGCAGCAGCAGCAATCCGGTTGAAAGCTGCTACCAAGACAATTTTTGGGTCGTAAATTTTGGCAGGAGAGTGACAAAACATCGAGATGCCCTCTGGATCCCGATCGATCCAGATCACATGCGGTGACGTGTTCGGTCAATTTTGCGGCAGGTTCGGGGGTCGGAGGTCAGTTGAAGGGTGAAAATGAAAACTCCCGACTGCTTGTTCTGGATGCACTTTCACAGTTTTAATTGCGTGTTTTATTATTGCAGCAATATATTCTGCTTTGACAAGGGCAATCATTTTCTGCGCCCAAGGAACTCGTGGAATAACCTGATAAATTATCGGGCACGGTAAGCTCTTGCTTTGAAGATGCTTTATCTACAGGAAAATTACAGTTAATCATGTAGTTCGAGTTTAGATTCAAAACACATGCATCCACCTCGATAACAACTACAATAGCACAAACCCTAAACACACGTTTATTCGACCGGAATACATGTTCAACAACAAGTCAATCACGTTTCGGCATTTGCTTGAGGCCATCAATGACCGTTTCCTTGCACAGCTTGAAACTACTAATTATTTTATTATAACTGCTACATTGCACATGAACAAGTGAGTGCTTCAAAACCTTAAACCAGCCAACGCCATCATCGCACACATAATCACCATCATCTTCCGAGGTTTCAGGTTCTTGTCAGCACCGGACTACGCGGACACGCCAAGCCGGAAAGTCTATATCCATCCAGTCGGTGTCGGTGTCAGAGTCGGGTCGGGTTGGGTTGAGGGGGCTTGAGTAAGTGAGAAGCAAAACCTGCTGCAAGTTGTGTTCGGTGTTCAATGTGACGAGTGGTTTTCATCAGTTGGAGGTTCCTGCGTCTCACTCGATTAAGAGATTGCGATGTTTGATTATATCTTCGGACCAACTTTGCAGGCCTTGTCTTACTTGTAGAACTCTCCGCCAAGCTCCCGCATCGCGTCGAAGGCGAGGGTAGTGAAGATGTCGTTTCACAACTGAGGTAAAAAGGGTATTAACATTTAATTATCGCCAATTACCTTGGCCAAGTGTGCAACAACACAATTGCTAATACATACATTCGACAAGTAACCGATACTCGAACTCGCTAGGTACTAATTATGTGACCTGCTATTGCTATTGCGTTTATGCTCGCTAAAAGGCGGTTATTGGATTTCCGGATCGGTGGCCGGCCACCACCGTGGGGGGCTGAATGGCCTTCACTGGGCGGTGTAATTGGGTGTTTATGAGTCTTGTGTTGGTGCTGTGAGCGACACTTTATTATTACAAGATAGGGTAACAATTAACAATAGGTGAGGGCAATAATTTTGTTTTAAAGGTTATTATGGTCCCTACTTTTACTGTGACTTTGTTTATCTAAAGATGATATGGTGATATGTGAAAGCGAGATTTCTGAAATGAAACTCGCCTGCCAAGGATTTTGCAATGCGGAATATCATCCTCCATGCTGCGGGATTTCTACATCTGTTTTGGATGAAATCAGCAAATACCATCAGTTATTTTGGCTCTGCAAATTGTGCTTGACTCTGATGAGAGGTAAGCGTGTTCGCAGCTCAATTCGATCCGCCTACGAATCTGGTCAAGATGTTGTTATCAGCAAGCATACCGAAATCGTCGAAAGCCTTAAGTTGGAAATCATGAACGAGCTGAAAACCGAATTTTACGGAACAACTTAACTGCGCTTATCAACTCCAACTCATTAACGCCGAGGTCTTCAAAGCGCACCGAAAATACTAATATATCCGTTCATCGTCGACTTTTCGGCAGACCAGGATCGAAATAGCCTCCGCAAGAGCCTCTCATGTGTGGTTCAGCCGAGTCAATTTCGCCATCATTCGGCAATTTGGCGGCCGTAAATCAAGAGGTGCGAGCTTTAGCGACGAATCGCCTTGGCACCGACGACGTGGCCGAAAGGCATCTATTTCCGGAAATTTAAGGATAGCAGATCAGCTGCAATTTTTTGAAAACCTTCAAAAATTCCGACTCTTGCTTTACCTGGAAACTGTACGTCCCGAACTGTTCAGTCGGCCTCGGAAGATGGTGCCATGGAGGACGAATAACAAAACCGCGACGCGCAGTGAACAGTACCATGGAGACCTATTCTCAGTTCGACACATTCCTGCCCTTTGCTGTCGTCGTTAATTGAAGTCCTTGCGGTCCTGATGTCGGTTCTGGCGAAGAGGCTCTTCAAGCTGCGAATTCAGGTAAGTACCCACAGTTTGTAGAGCGTACTCAGCGCACCTGATGAATCATTCGATTCCAGCCTTCTTTTTCCTGCTGATGCTTCCATTAGACCACAGTTATCAACGCCTGCCTATTCGCTACACACCGGTCATCTCACCTATGCTCGTCATCAACATACATCGATCGTAACTTAAATCTGTCTAGGGCGCACGTTACTAAGCAATATGGAAGCCCTGGACCCTCCTAGCTCAGTTGTGCCCACTGCCGGTTTCAATGATGTTCTATTTAGTTCTAGCTGTCAAAGTCATCCCGGCCCTGACTCTAGTGATGGGGACAGGGCTCTCCAGGCGGCCATCTATGGCAAGTATCCTACATCTAATGACGTTGCTCGGGCTGATGCTTTCTCATTTTTCAAATCGTGGCCTGCCGAATGCTCTGCCCCCTCATTGACCACCCTTCTGTACTATCAGAACGTAGGTGGTATCAACAGTTCACTCTCCGAGTACCAGTTGGCATGCAGTGACGCATGCTACGATGTTTACGCCTTCACGGAAATCTGGCTTAATATAAACACATCATCGAAGCAACTGTTCGACGACACGTATAAGACTGATTCCACGCCAAATCGGTCGGTCACCAAACTCAACTATCTTCGATTTTGATGAAACTTGGTACACGTCTTCGGTATGTTGAAAAAAAAAATCCACTGGTGTTAAGATTATTTGGATTCAAGAGTAACTTTTGAGATGGGTGTATGTTTTTTTTCCAACATTTTACTTGAAAAATCGTAGTTCAAAAACCATTACATTTAGAGAAAAACTTTATATGGGGGAGTTGTAGAGAACTAAAAAGGCTTGTAAAAAAAATGTACACTGAAAAAAAAAAAATTTTTTCATAAAGAAAAACCGAAAATAAATACTAAAAATCAAATATAAAAAAAAAAAGTATTTTTAATATTTTTCAAATTTGTTTTGTGGAAATTTGAGAAAAAAAACACGTTTTGAAAAAAATACTAGGATGGACGCTCTTATAATAAAAAAGTTTTCCGAAGAGCGAACTTTGGTGCATATTTCAAATTTTGGTTATTCATTATTATAAATGAAAATTAATTATACAATATGATTTTGGAGATCATTAAAAACAATAATGATGATAATGATAAATCACCTGAATGCAAACCGTTTTCGAGATTTTTCGGATTTTATTTCAATAGAATGAAAAAACATAAGAAAATTCGCTCTTTTCTTAAGTTAATCGAGATTTCCACCCGAAATGATAAATTTTCCAAGATCTTCATATTATAACGTTCACATTACTCTAATGTCCTCTTTTCTTTTGATATCAGGATGATAAGAAGACTCATTTGAAAAGAACAAGATAAATAGCACTATTGTTTTAATATTGCAATCAATATATTTATAATTGTTTTATGGCTGTATCGGTCGGGCCGCTCAGAGAATGAAGGGAGCGAATTTGCTAAAGCGATGAAAGTAACAGCGAGATAGATGTCGCAGGGGCGACAAGTGTGAAATGGACAGATGATGAAATTATGCGGAGGGTCATATAGAAGAAGCATATTAATCGAACTGCTGACTATTTTGCCAAGTCTAACGATGTTAGAGGTCGGGTGTAGTGTGTGAAAACTACACTCCGAACAGTTCGGTGATGTAGCGATGAAAGTAACACATATTGTTTAAGGTAGGTAGACAAATAGCAGCTATAACGTATGTCAGGTATATCTTCTCATAAAAAACAGCTAATGTACGCTGCCTGTAAACTACCAGAGATGTTTTATACCTGCATTTCCAAAGGTACCACAGCCAATATATATGCTCATACATAGTCGCATTCATCAGTAAAATCTATCTGAGTGAACTGAAAATGGAGTTTAACATGAAGAAGTGTTGTATGCCGTTTCCACTAAACGGTGCTCAAAAAACTTCGTAAATTAACCGAACAAAATGTCAAAAACTCAAGTTTATGGGCAAAACACATTTGGACACTTCTTTGATGATTTGTGATAATTGTCGTTTGCATTTAAATAGAACGGAACAATCCCATGCTGCAATTTCGGAGCCTAGTGAGAAACCATCAATTACTAACATTATGGATCCACAACCATCTACATCACGGCAAGTAGACTTGTATGGTCTCGAGGAAACGCCATCGGCAATATCATTAATGTCAGTGCCATCTGATAGCAGTGTGCAAGATTATTCATAGGCACCATAATATTGAGCTATTTAACAAGGGGCATAGCTGGAATCAACGTTTCGCCAATATCGGCTAAAAAGTTCCTGAACGTAAATTATGCCCGCAAAAAGTTCAAAGATGTTTCAAACGGCATTCGGACACACATATTTGGGGATCAAGCGGAGGAGGATGACCTGGAACAATTGAAAGTTAAAGCAGCCGAATATGACGAAATAATCGCGCAGCTAAAGGACCGGTATGCTGATCCAGAAACTTCGAGGGACGATCAAGTAAGGATACTTTCGGTTTTACCACAATCTTGGACAAATCAAAGAGTAATGGCAGAATTTGGAATAACAAACAAGTACATCGTATCACAAGCTAAATTCCTTGCAAAGCACGAAGGTGTTTTAGCTGCCCCTAACGAAAAGCTGGGACACGGTCTGAACCCGGAAATAAAAAACCAACATGAAGAGTATGAACAGGGGGTAGCAGAATGGAATGAAATTTACCGACAGACTAAAACGATTGCAGGTACACAAAAGTACCACTCATTCGTTCCAATTTCAGAAAACGAAGTTTTTGTAAAACTGTTTTCGAATGACGAAGAAGGCAGGATTTATAAATATAAATCCAACCATAATTCATTATTTTTGTCTTATAACTTTAAGTGAAGCTTTTTCAATCGACGAGCTGTTAAGAGTAAGTAAGAGGCACATACATGTGTTTTAAAAAAGGCTAAAACACAAGAGAAACAATCGTTAGCTATTGTTGTTTTAATATCACGAGTAATTTATGAAAAGGGCGTATTTTTTGAGGTTTTGAAATTTTATTGATAGAAAATCAGAAATATCTTGAAAACGGTTGCGTTTACGTGGTTTATCATTATTATCATTATTGTTTGTAATGATCTCCAAAACCATATTGTAACATCAAAATTTATTTATAAGAATGAATAACCAAAATTTGAAATATACACCAAAGTTCACTATTTAAAAAACTTTTTTATTATAAGAGCGTCCATCCTAGAGTTTTTTTAAAACGTGTCTTTTTTCTCAAATTTCCATACAACAAATGAAAAAAATATTAAAAATATGTTTTTTAGATATTTTATTTTTAGTAATCATTTTTGATTTTTCTTGATGAAAAAAAATTTTTTTTCTGTGTATATTTTTTAAGAATGGCTTTTTAGTTCCCTACAATTCTCTTATATAAAGTTTTTTCTAAATGTAATGGTTTTTGAACTACGATTTTTCAAGTAAAATGTTGGAAAACACATACGCCCATCTCAAAAGTTACTCTTGAACCCAAATTATCTTAACACCAGTGGAATTTTTTTTCCAACGTACCGAACTCATGTGCCAAGTTTCATCCAAATCAATGATGATCGGGTATGATTTTTGGGATTTCCGGCACATTCTGGATGGAATCCTCAAATGGCTTGACCGATCGTCGCTCAATAGCAACAAGAAATCTGGTGGAGTTCTTCTTACCGTGCGCGCAAAATTCAAATCTCGACTTCTGAAGCCTCCAGAAGACTCAACGGTTGAACATCTTTGGGTGACGATATCCACTAAAACCAGAACTTTGTTTATCTGTGTGGTCAAAATCCCCCGATCGTGTTAGCGACAGTAGCCTTATCGAAAAGCACGCCCTTTTTTTGATTGGATCGTGTCACAAATGGGACCCAGTGACAACATCGTCCCGTGGTAGATTTTAACCTCAACCTTATTGCTTGCTCTCAACTCAGGGTTTTAAACGCTCTTCCACTGACTGTTAATTATTGAGAACTTTCGATGACAGGTACATTTTTTGCATTCGTATGATTGTGTGGCAAGTACAATCATACACTATGCCCAGGGAGTCAGGAAATTTTCTTTAACGGAACATTCCTAGACGAGACCGGAAATCGATCCCAGCAACCTCCAGCATGGTGTTGCTTTGTAGCCGTTCCTTTACCGACTTAGCTTAGGGAGGACCCTAAAATGCTATGGTGTTTCCCTTGAATATCTTTCACCGATGCATAGTAGACATCCCTTACTTAAATTTGATGTCTGTGATGGGAGAATACTGTGCATTTAGTAAACTTACTCTGAAGTAACGGCATTATAAGACATCACCTTATGTTTGTGTTATTGTGAAAAGTTTAGTGTTTAATATCAATTTTTTTCGTTACTGGAATCGACTCGTAGAAATATTTTCGATCGATTGGTGCAAACGCTTAAAACCCGACCGCATTTCGATGAAGTCCGAAACTGGCCATCTTCTCTGTGATACCCGGAACGTGTCCGGATGTGTTCAATGTGGTTGTAGACACTTGATATATCTCAAGTGATTTAAGATGTGTTAAGCTATGTTTTGATCCAACAAGTGACATCCCGGAAGATACCCGTAGCACGCTAGGGTAAGGTTTTGTACTCGAAAAATATGCACCAGACAAAAGTGTTTGCCAAAAATTTTTTTAAGTCAGATTTTCAACTTTCAGGAAATGAACTAATACATATGCATTATGTTTCAGAATAATTTGTTTTATTCAATTTCCTTTCCAACGCTGAAAACCCGCACCTTACCCATAAGACCCCTCATTACATTTTGTGCAATGGTGGAGCCGACCTTTTCACTTTCACCATTCTTTTTTTCAATTCCAGCTCGTTCTTAAACACCTTGGACGATTTTAGAACTTTGGCCTTTCCTTATGGTCCAACATCTTTCCACCGGACGAATCTCTGGTGAATTGGGGGGGTTGTCGGTTTTTGGTACAAAACAACGTTATTGTCTCTGTACCAATCCAACGTTGGTCGCGCGTAATGGCATGATACCAGGATTCTCGCCTCCGTGGGACCGCAGGAATGGCAACAGACGCTTCTGTAGGCACTCGGTGCGGTAAATGTTGCTGTTGATGGTACCCGTTGTGATGTACCGTTTACTCAGTTTACCGCATTGGCATATGGCCTGCCAGAGCAAGTATTTTTTGGCGAATTTGTCCACTTTCTTCTTCCTTATGTCTTCCGAAACATCAAACCGTGATTTGGCAACGTAGAACTCCAGTCCCGATATCTGCTTTGGTTTCGTCATCCATAACCACACACACAGCGGTTTCGTTAACCACTCTCGATACAGCTTCCTTGCGCGGGATTTGGCCGCCGTGTTTTGTTGATCACGCCGGTTCGGTGCCTTGCGGACCTTAAATACACGACGTCCAGCTCGTTTCATGGTTTGCTGAACGAACCAGGCGGAACACTTTGCCTTCAGAGCCGCGTCGCGAATCGAATGGTTCGGATTACACTTGAAATAATCCAACACCTTCCGGGCCTTCACAGGGTCAGCTGCTTTCGATTTTCTTCCACTTCCAGCTCCCTTTACTACCCGAGGCACAGTTTTATGGTGATTCCCAGTTGTCTTTCGATCCGTCTAATGGTCGCAGTCAAATTTTCCATGACGGCGCGCAAAATTCTCCGGCGATTTTCTTCTTGTTTCGTGACATTTCAATAACCACTGAACTGATTATTATGAAATATAGCACATGTAAACAATTCACTCCAAGTAATAACCAGATTTTCATAAATTTTTACGCACGGACAAAAAAGTTACACACGGATAAAAATGGTGCATTCTTTTCGAGTACAGGCCTTATAGCCAATTTGGTCCTACACTCTTAGAAAAAGCAGCAGCCCGTTAGACCGAAAGTTGCGTCTGTTCTTAAATTTACAAGACCATAAAAATTCGAAAAGATGACTTACACTCTAGATACACCGTCCTCCAAATGCTGCTACTGTTAATGCAAAAACAAATGCTTCTTAGAGCCAGTTTTAATCTCAAGGATCAAGACTGCGCCATATGTGTAAAAATTTGTGATCTCAAATTAAGGCAATACCGGCGCCGGCCCCGTCCGAATACAGGTCAAGTAAGGAAAGAGTAGGAATATGTTGACGTGATACTCGCTATGTTGGAAACCGAGAACACCTCCGCACTTCCACGATAAATCACTGGGATTTTGGATAACAGGATTGGGTAGCAGCAGGGTTCGTTTTGGTTAACGATAAGCTGTTAAGTGAAAAAAAATTGAATTAGTACCAATATCTGATTTGAACCGATTCAAACCAATAGTAAGGATGCTATTGGGGTCACTCTAAAAGTGTGATTGTGGTTTTTGATTGGGGAAAGTGATTTTCAATAATTCTGAGTGATATTTAATAATGACAAAAGTGATTTTTAATTATGCTTAAAGGTCGATTTTGATTGGTTTAAACCAACAGCAAGGATGCTGTTGGAGCCACTCACAGAGTGTGATAGTGGTGTTTCATTAGGAAAACAAGTCAACTCATCTCAACGCCTGAGAGCCAACTTGAACCGATCTACACCAACAGTACGGATGCCGCTGTAGTCACCTAAAAAATGGGACAGTGGTTTATTTGTTCCAAAATATATTCAATGGTTTTTGGATTTTGTCAACAGATCACCTAAACATCGAATATTCGTTAAATAGTTTTAATTTATTCAGTCTGCGTTTTGAACATGAAGAAAAAGAAAAATCAGAGGTAAAAAAATACATCATACATATTCAGTCTTGGGAAATTGTAAGAATTCCATTGCATTGTGACTTCACTGAGGCGAAAAACGCTCACAACCATTCTTCACTCTTCTAGACGTCTCTTGCTGGTATGGTTTTGGCTTGAAATAGCTTCAATAAGTCGTTGTTGCTGACTTTTTCACGTAGCTTTTGATTTGGATTTGGGTCAACTTTTATATACTTGAAATCATAATCAAAGTGTACACCTAGTAAGTAAGCAATGGCAGTCACAACTTTGCGGATTCCTTCTGTCAAACGTACTCGTTCTGCCATCACGTAAAAACGGGCTTCTCGTTATCAAGGTCTACAAAGAAAGTTAAGAAAATGAAGTTGCAATTTACCCAAGGACGTTTCAATTTGGAAAAATCAATAACACAAATCAATTTTATCCCTATATCATATATATGTATATACATGCAATCACGTGCTGCCGACTTGCCACAAACGACTTAAAAACCACACACTCAGAAATTATGACTTTTACACGAGACGTTATTCATGTTTGTTAAAAGACGGGGAACGTTAAGATAGATTTCCTGTAAAATTATGTTTCCCGAAACTGACACAAAAACAATTCGACGAAAGATGTGTTTCATTGAATTTATTTTCTCATCTGTTGCAACTCTTTCTTATGTGCTAAACGACGCTTGCATGTGTCGGTCTCAGGGGACAGAAATTTACATGACATTTTGGTACACACTTAGATTTTTTTACAGAAATCTGTAAAGTTTTACCGAATTCTCAACAGCTGAACGTTCGGTAATCTTATTTTACGGATTTCTGTGAAATTTTACAGATATCTGTAAAAACATTACCGGATTTCGGTAAAAATTTTTTACTCCTCACCCGAACGAACACTTGAAAAATGTTTTTAACAAAACGAATAATTTGAGCAGATCAAATAACAAATCACATATGAAACCAATCGCAACAAAACTTCAACGTTCGTATTCGAAAACGATTGAAGTTTGACTAAATACTTTCCAATATTTGACATCATGTTATTTTAAATCTCTTTTAACACATTATTTTGCCATGCAATTCGTTTTCAGTTTGCGTTCGTGTAATTTAAAGTTTTTGAATACCTAAATTCAAGCTCATGGCGTAGTATTCAGAAGATATTGTAATATTTACCAACTAGACGGGAATTCACAACATTTTTTTTTTTATTATTAAGCTTTTACAAGATGTATTTATTATACATCTATTTGTATGTATGTATGTATGTATGGTAGCCACCATCCCCTCTAGCCCTTGGCTTGGATGCAGCTCCACTTAACAGCAAGATCAAATTGGGGCACCGATCTGAATTCGCACTATCGCTGTATGAAGGGCCAAAAACGGAGGGGTGGACCCGTAAGCAGAGACACTTACACGAAATCCACGGGAAATTAAGAATCTCCTTCCAACGATATGATCCAACAAATTGAATAACACAATTCGCAATACTCATTAAGCTTTCTACAGGATGGCTTGTTAAGAAGGGCGCGTCACTCTCCCTGAAACTGTTGGAGTAGAACTCGCAGCACCACACTCGAATCGGTAGGATAAGAAATGATACTGTTTGTTCCTCCTAGACTCAGGCAGTCAATCAAACCATCGTCCAGTTTCAGCTTGAATGATACCCTGGTGCTCCCTCCCAACCCAGTATTTATTATATTTATATAAATATAGATGTAATGTAATAATAATATGTTATATATGATTATATAGTAGAGCAAAAATTATATAAGGATATTTAGTTAAATTATGTAATAGTTGGAGTTCACGAGCCTATGATAACCATGTTAAACTAAATTAATTAACCTGCTGAAATAATAATATTAAGGCAGTAATAATAATATGCAGCTTCGTACCACTTTGTATCACTGATGGGTGACTGTATCTCTGGAATGTGAAGGTCATCTTGTTATTCATTGAGGTATAAATATCAATAAAGCATTCAATTGTATATAAAACCATAATATTATATTATTACGTATTTAATCATGACATATAGATATATAACCTTCTGGAATGAAGAGCATTTATTAATTTTGATTATTATTTGATATAATGTAATAAAATAATTATACCGGCCGGATCACCAAACTGAAGCAATTAAAATTTTATTAATTATTTTATTACTTCTTCCATAATATTATATTTATGATATGCAATTAATAATGATGAACAGCTGTGTTCCTCTGAACCGCTCAAATAGTAGTTGATGATCGTGTACTGAAATGTTAAGGTCATATTACGCCATTTAATGGAAAATATAATGAAGGAATTAAAGGTTGAGTGGTCGAGAGAGTCGTCAACATTTCTATTAATGAAAATATGCTAGAGCTTGTAAAAAACATGCATCATATAATAACACATACTAGTATCTACACATCTATATATACATCCATTGCTACTTTCGAGAAGGCCACCTGACGGTGCTAGATACAGCTGAAAATTGATCCCCATTCTTACTGCTGCTTCTACCAGAAGATGATCATCCTATAACCGCAAGACCTCCTCTCCTAAACTGTATGGTACCTGAGAGAAATTTACCTTTCTGGCGTAATACATGTAATGAAATATACAGAATTAGGCTATGAATAAACAATGTCCTATAAGATAAAATATATAGTGAGGGTATATTGTAATATGAATTGAAAATTACATGTGTGCCGACTGCTGTTTTGTTGCAATTGTAGACAAACTTGCGCATCCATTATGAACCAGAAAATTTAGGCAATGTATGACCGCCATGAAAAAAAAAATAATTTTAAATTTTAAATTATTTTGTAATACCTGACGACCTGGAAGACCTGAAAGATATGAGAATGGAAAAATTATGATATGATGTACCGGTCTGCACCCCTCACTTCGCTATTGTCGGATTGACAACATTGCCCAGGCTACGCCAACCAGCGTCTCCATGTTTCAGCTGGCAGTCTTTTGTGATCATATGACTCGTGGAGGCGTGAGGTAGGAACTTGTGAGGACCAGAGGTCGGTCGCACCCTCCTGCCAAGTTGTCAACTCACCATTTGAAGGGCTTCAAATGTATTTATTATACATCTATTTAAGAATAAAATTAAATCCTTTATGAAGTTTCGTTACACGAAAATTACATCATTTTTCAATTGATTCTTATGTAATATCCATTTGTTTTAAAGAGTGTAATCTTGGCTCCAGTTTGCAACAGGCTTAACTTAAATCAATACTGCTGCACGAGGCCATTTTTGAAAATCATGCTTTTATTACCAATTCTTAGCGTAGTATGAAAATCTATTTATTTGAATAATAAATAATTACGATTCAATTCACACCGAACTTCAGTATAGCGTACATTCTTCATTCCACCAAAACCCATCTGATCGCGAGTTCATTCCGGCCACTCACCAACCGAACCATCATCACGATCATCATCGTTTGGTCCTTTACTCGCTGCCTTCCTCCGTCTGAAATCCTCTCGTCCTTCGGCCACCCTTCCGTTCCTTTCCGCGGCTTCCAGGGGCTATTTAGATATAATGTGCCTGTTTTACCTCATTCGTCTTCACGCGCGCTCTGATGCCTTCTTGCAGGCCCCACAATGCGCTCCCCGCCGGAGTCAGTGGTGTTCTTGTTCTTCAGCAGCAGGCAGCAGCATTTCTCGTGTTTCCTTTTAGCGATCGCTCGTCGAGGAGTCGTTGTGTGTAGGCAAAGCGACGAGGTATGCATGTTGTTAAGATTACAACGCGCCGCTCGGCACGGTTCGTTCTCGGCTCGGCTTGGAACTGATGGGAATTCAACGTGTGTGGTCTCGGGGTCCGTGTGATTCTCTGGTCACATGCCAAGCGAATGGATGATATTCCTCGTTTGCCGCGCGCAGTTGCAAAGGCTTTTTAGGTATTGTGTTTGCTGCTGCTCCGGCTGCTGCTGTTGGATCACCGACCGCGGTCTGCTTGTTGAGAGGGTATTTTATAACATTTAAATAATTTGAGGTGCTGCAACGGGAGCAGCAGTGCATTTTAGAGGAAGTTTGGCGTGGTTGTGGCCGTCGCCCGCATCAGCGAAATCACTTGCGGTAATCTGTTTATGACGGTGCTTTCGTGTTTTGACTTTTTTCACTCTTTCAATTTTGATTAAATGACCGCGGCAATTCCGGGAAGAAATTTGAATGAACTATAAATTATCTGCAATCGGGCATTAAATTGAGCGAGGCTTAAGTCCTTTGGAACTACAGCTCGAATCGAATTCGGGTCAAGGGATCTAGTGTCCGAGTCCGAGTCACGCACAACCCCAACACATTTAACCACCACCAACTGTGAGGCCGCGTTCCAAATAGTCCCGCTTTTGAAACGACATTGATCCACCGCGTAACTCGTGGCCATAAAACCATAAAGATTACACTATATTAACCAGCCGCTAAGAGGCAACCCCGGAGTGACTTGAATTCCTTCGGTTCTTCCTGCCCTCTGGCTGCACGCCGTGTCGTCAGTTTTTTGAGCTATTTTATGGTTTCCACCCCATAGATCGGACAACCGCCATTCGTTGTCGCCACCGCCGTCGTGGATATCTTTCCTGCGGTCACACTTTTTCCTTTATCTCAGCTTTTCTAGAAGCATTTAATGTTTCATCCATTTCGTCGTCACTTCACTCTCTACTGTACACCTTCGTACTCCGATTATCACCTTCTATATGGCTTGCTCTGCTGCTGCCAGCCGACAGCGAAGACCACGGCCGAGACGGCAGAGAACGAGATAAGTGTCCACCACCGTCATTGGCCGCTATCTCTTCGGGTCCTCCGACTGGCAGCAGTCCAGCGACAACAGCGACAACCTACAAACGACTCCTGCAAGGCGGCCGACGGGGTTTTTGGATTTTTTTATTGCTCTTGGATAGGTTTAATCGAGCTTTACGAGGCCTTGCGCAGGAACGCATAAAAGTTAGACTTATCCCTGCTTGAGGGCAATAAGCAGCACAGCGAGGTGGCTTAAGAGAACTATGGTTATGGCGATGGATGTTGTTGTTGCTGGAAGTTGTTGGGATAAATGGTGTGGCGACACGCAGGCTCTAAGATGGGATTTTCGGTGTTGGCGGATCGTTTGCGCGTTGTTCTTTGGAATCGAGGATTCAGGAGGCCCGGTTTGAAGTTTCTAGATAATTTACTATAAATACGGTACAGATTTTCTTTAAAACAAATTCAAGGGGTTGCTCATAAAAATATAATAAGAAATCCATAAATTGCTGAATAGTTTACTTTGAAAATATTTGTCTAGAATTTATTCATTGGATTTGCTTGAAGATTTCGAATACAAGATAACAGAGTGAAGATTGGCCCGACTCGAATCGAGCACTCTGACCTACAGGGTGTGGCAGAAAATAATGCGAAAATTTGTTCTATTTCTTCCAAATCCCATTTTCAACTAATTCAAGCAATAATATCAACAATTTCGAGTGCAGTTATTTTTATAAGTGCTTTTAAACAAATTTATTCAATGTGTCCTCCATTTTTAATAATGACATCCTCGAGCCGACGCCGGGAGCCAGAGCATGTTTTTCGGACGTAGTCCTCCGACATTGACCGCCATGTGCGTGTTATGGTTGACTTCAGGGTTTTCACACCAGGGTGCGATGTTTTGCAGGGCTCGTAGCTTCAACATATGCCCAAATCAAATAATCCAACGGATTAAGATCTGAGACTACTAGGAGTGCCAAATCCTTCGGCCAAAACTTCATGTTATCGTTCAACCATTGTTCGGTTCGATTGGACGTGTGACACGGTCGCTCCATCCCGCTGTAGGACAACGTTTTGGTCCTCGGAGAAGTTGGCCTCCACCCAGGGAAGCACTTGGTCCTTTAAAATACCGATATACACTTCGGTATTGATTTTAACTCCAGCATCAATGAAAACAGGCGGCACTTTCAAACCGTTGGACGCCACCAAGCCAAACATCATGACACCAGCTGGATTGTTTGGTTTGAAATTTGAATTTAACTTTTTCCGCAACGTTCTCCATTATCTGCGGTGAAATGACCAGCCGTGGGCTGTTGGCCAGCATGCTGAAAGCTTTTCGTCGGAGATCAGGATCATCATTTTTCCTTCTTCAACGAAGACAGTACTCTTGGAACGAGTCACTCGTAGTTCCTTGGCCTGGTCCGTAATCAAGTGGCGTTTGGCTCTGGCAGATGCATGCAGGTCTTCTTGATGATTCTCCGCATGGATTTCTCCGAAATACTGGCTTCCTTTGCAAGTTTTCTTATGGTACGCACCGGGTTGCGGGCAATTTTTTGCACGGACCGATTTGATCACTTTCGGCGTGCGTAAACCGCGGGACGTCCGCTTCCCGGCTTCCGCTGCTTAGGATCATCCTGCAAGGACTTTTTTATGCGGTAAACTGTTGCCAAATGACACCCTACCACGTTGGCAATCTCTTTCGGCTTCTTCTGGGCGAGCAACAAACCGGTGATCACTTCTTTCGCGAACATTTTGACGAATTTGACAATAAAACAAATAGAATGTTTGGATGCAGCACTTAAAAGTGAACATAAAAAAAACAACTTTCGACAGAAATTAGTCACTAGCTACACAAATTAACCCAATACTCAAGTTTGAACATTTTCGCATTATTTTCTGCCGCACCCTGTAGACCGGGTCGACTATGATGTCGGTAACGTGGGCGCTGAACAATATTGAGATCAACAGCTAGGTGAGGTACCTGGACATCTGTTATTTTTGTGACGAGCGTCCTTGGCCGGTTGAAATGATGATGCCAGCGTAGCGACATTTCACGAACTGATAGTAGGCAGGGAAAAATTATGGTTTTGGCGTGCTGAAGATGCCCTAATATATAAAATGTTGGATAGAAAGAGAAAGAAGAGCAATGATTTTAGTCACTGTGAGACTGAAAGCCAAAACAATTAAATGTATTATTGTTTTGAAGTGCATACTACGGTTATACTTTTTACTGTTCAAATTCTATATCTTACCTGGTTCATTTCATAGCTCTAATTGGACTTCATTTGCTGTACTTAATTGTAGTGAATGGAGGTAATTAAAGACTTATTTCACCTGTGCACAGCTGGTCCTTGTTTTTTGTCGCTTGGTAACATGGTTCCCATAGTTTCGATAGGGTTTGGCAGTTGCTTACACCGTGTCCAATATATTCTCATACAAAATAAAACTCTTTTTATTTCAAATCGATAATCCAGATTTTATTGATACCTTTACCCATTATATTGCAATATAATACTGATTAACTACAGCATATATTTTGCAATAACACCGCTTTAACCTTCTGGTCAGCTCCAGACGTTTTTTGAAACTCAACAGGCGGCACATGCATGACTTCCATCGGCATTTCGTCCCAAATTCGATTGATTACGGAATTGGTTCATATTAGAAGCCCTGAACGAGATTTGCAGTATGCGATGGCGCTCGAAGAGAGAGTCCACAATCTGTCATTCTGGACATTGTGGGATTGTCGCAAGACGAATAACTTTTCGTCAGAAAAAGATAGATTCTTCCTCACCGTTCCGCGACAAAAGCAAGCTTGCTCTTTCGAGTCGTTTCTGCTTGGAAGGTCTCCGAAGCTGCGTGAATCTTGGAAAGCTTGGAATCCGAGATCATTTTGCAGTGGTATATTGTGCATTACGATGATCTCGAAACATTTCAGATCCGCCACTTTGTGTGCTGAGCGCTGGCGATTTTCGTCTAATCTGTTCCTACGACCACTTTAACAACTCCCGCAGTCCGCACACCGTACGAGTAACGACCGGATCTCTTTCGGTCATCCAACAAACAGG